>OZ035828.1:6845860-7365860 GCA_964034765.1 Knipowitschia caucasica
CGCAATAATTTCTGAGACAATTAATCGTCCAGCAAAATTTGTTATCGTGACAGGCCTATGTACAGTGGTCTTCCAGTGGCATTTGTGTTTTTCATTATCGCATTTCCTGTGTTCGAACTGTTTGATTTTCTGATGTGTTGTCGTCTCCTCCTGCTATTGTGATTTATGGCTATACAAAAACACATTGAATTGAATTGTACTACAGCAGTACTCTTTGTTAAAATGTTTTAAACACATCTCAAAATCCATGTTTTATTCACCTCAATAAAAGCGTTGTGTTATGTTTAGTGAAGTGACTTTGCAAAAATCGACTTCTTTATTTCACCGCCCACGGACACGCAGCCGCGCACATGTGAGGCCTGAGTCACATCTGAGCCCGACACAAACTTCTAGAGAAGAGCTGCAGAGGTTAAAGCTGATCATACATGTAGTCCATCTGAAACCTCAATGTTGATCAGAATGACTTTGGTGTTTTTTACCAACATTGCAATTGTCCAATAAATAGTCCTTTGCTATAACACTTTTTTCTGTGTGCAATTGTGCATGTTTTTTACAGTGTGCTTGTCATGCGCCACATGTATAGTCCAACATTATAACAAGTAACCGCCAGTATAACATGACAGAAGTTAGTCAGAAGAAAACTTTTGTGTCTTGTATACACCACTGTGACCAACAGTTGATATCTCTCCAATCGCAATTGAGCAGTCGTGAGTCCAGGTGTTACACGCTGTACTTCCCGCTCCACAAATATCATATATAAGTGAGAATAATCATGGTGTAAGGGCAAGATTCTCAAAGTGAACACGAGACTCGCTGCCATCTTGTGAAAAAGTTTGGACACCCAGTCATAAACTTAAAATTTCCTGGGTGAGAATGTACTTTCCCATTTTGCCCCAAAGAATCCACGTGGTCATAGGTTTACATATCATGACTAACGGCTCATTGACCACAAGAAAGTCCAGAGAGGTTTTTAAGAGGAAACAGCGACAGACGCCTTCCAGTGGAGTTTAATGGAAAGCATGTGATGATGGATATGTGAGCTGATATTATGTATTCGTTCCAATGACTAATATAATGACCTGCACGAATGATACATTGTTGTTGAAACTGCATGATGGTGACAGAAAATACTTGGAAATAAAAGAAAAAGCAGTAGTAAGAAGGGCTGAATAATTTTGGACACAAATTGAATTTCTGTATTTCAGTGGTCTCTCGTTTATCAAGGGAGGGGGAAACGTCCAACTTGCAAACAGCAAAATACTTGAAGTAGCAGTTCTATGTTTTAAGGCTGTAAACCCATCACACGCACACTGTATACACCGTTCCACCTGAACTCACGACTGCTGAAGTGCGATTGTGGAGATATCAAACCGGTTGGTTGTAGGTCTGAGCGCTGCTGCGGCTGTCAGAAGTTGTGCATATACTGTAAATATGAAATATGTCTGAAACATACAATAAGTCTGGAATGCGCCTTCTGTACTGGCAACCCCGCTCCCATTTCTGTGTGGAGTGATAGGAAAAATGCCAACAAAAAAACAACAGTTGTAAAGCGCTTTGTGACTAGTCTGTGAAAGGAGCTATATACAGTACATACAGATCACTTACTTACTTAAAATACAGCTGCAGAGGACAGAGAGGCAGGATTGACTTGAAATATAGGTAATTGTCATGTTATACAAGCGGTTTTATGATGTTGTTGGAGTATACACAAGGCACATGAGAAGCACAACACGCAATATTGCACACAAAAAATTGAGGGACCACCCTGTTTAAAACACGCAGTTTAGTCGCTCATTAGTTTTTGACAAGAGTTTAGTTTCATTTGATTGATGAACATAAGATTACCAAAATGTGTAAAGACCAATTTCAGCACTTTTTAGCCTATTCAAAGCAATTGTAAGATAATTGATGCCTTCAAACCAGTGAAAATCTTGGATGTATCTATTGTTTAAATGCGCTGTATTTAATGCCACATCCACATCTGTTGTGAATGCACTTTATATGACTTCCTGATGCACCTGAATCCTAACCTCCCAACCTTAAATGTGGTCTGTGCTGTTCATCCGTTGTGCCTCTGTCTGTTCCATGACTGCACTGGTGGGACTCAAAACCCTGGACTCCCTGGACCTGAGGACTGGGCCCCTGCCGTTGGGAGTTGGCGGTTCTGTGACGCCCCTCGAGACGACTGTTACAAATTACTGGGTGGACGTAGCCCTCTCGCTTCTCAGCAAGACGGTCCAGGGTTCGAATCCCGGTCATTACAGGGGCTTTCTGAGTGGAGTTTGCATGTTCTCCCTGTGTCTTCATAGGTTTCCCACGGGTGCTCCCTGCCACTAAAAACATGTACAATATGTCTGGCATGTGCCTCTCTGTGTGGAGTGGGAGACAAATGCCCATTTAAAGCGCTTTGTGACTCTGGTTTGAAAAGGAGCGATTTAAATAAACATTATAAACGTGGTGTATACAAATAAAATTGATTTGATTTGCTTTATGTATGAAACTTATCATTTAACCGTGTAAACTAATTGATAGCTTGTGTTGGAATCCTCACTGACCATGGTATAAGTGCAAAAATATGTTGCAGCTCTCATCCTGAAACCAGCACGAACCTCCGCGTCGCTGCAATCATGAGCTCAGCATTTTGAGAACTAAGAATTAAGAATCAAAGTTTATTTACTCACGTCATCGAAACTCCTAAAATCCTTATCTGTTCGCTGTATTGCATCAACGACAAAATCCACCATTACTGTACAATTCTACATCTGATAAAAGGGAAACTTTCAGTGGCTTATATAAACTGTAAATTCTGAAAGAGGCCAATTGGGAAGTCATTTCATCATTGCTCTGAAATTCAATAGAAAACACAGGAGTCAACAATTATCCCTTTAATGTGTGATATCACTGGGGCGGGGTGATCAGTGACAACGCAAATTAGTTACGTTGAAAGATAAATTACCCAATTTTGAAAGCATAATAAATTGAACTAGGCAATCCATAACTTCTGTAAATGTAATCATACACTTCCCACGTTTATGGCATCTGAGCATTCTAAATCAAAAATGCTCTAAAAACAACAGGACTGAGACCAGAGAGAGGCCAGAAACAAACCAGAAAGAGAGACAAATGTGTTCTTCTGACTTTAGATAACTGTTATGTAAAATTGGGCTTATATGATGTTGTTGGCGACGTATACAAGCAGCGCATGAGAAGCACACTGTAAAAATAAAAATACTGTCAAAATTGCCCCCAGGAAAATTCACAAAACGATGATGGACCAACTCAATGAATCAAAGTTGTCCTTCTGTTGACTAAACAAAATATAAACTATCACAATCACTATCACCAAGGCATTTAAATCATAAACAATCACAGTACATCTTAAATTTACAATTGTATGCAGAGCTAAACAGAACTATTTATAACATGTATTTGAACATTGTCATAGTAGAAGTCTGTCTCACATTTTCTGGAAGACTGTTCCAGATTTTAGCTGCATGAATCTGAAACGCTGCCTCCTCACGTTTAGTCCTCCTCAGAGTCCCAGCAGGAGGCCAGTCCCTGTGCTCCTCAGAATCATTGGTTCATATGGCGCCAACACATTTATAAGCAAGTTTTAGCAAATGTTGTGGATTGTCACTTTATCCAGATATCAGATATTCATGTTCCCGCCTCCTCTTGAGCTGGTCTTTGTGAGTTTGTTTCAGAGCAGTATCAAGGCGCCCCTCCTCTCTCAGTGCAGCCCTCACAAGCCTGTCCTTGTTTGTACACAAAGCTCATCGTGCCCCTCAGTATTTATGACTGGGTTATTTTGGTCAGGGGGCGGGACCAAAGACAAACGGTGCAGCTGAGTGGACAGAAATAATGGGCAATGTCCGATCCGGCCAATCAAAGAATGTCTATGTGGGTGTGAGAGCTATAGGCCAAAGCAGCATTTGTAGAAAGGGAGATGTATTCAAAATAATGTAATTGTAGTGACAGATATTAGTTAAAATGATTAGAATAAAGCAACAAAAGCTGGCTACAGATGTTTTTATCATGTGAGATTTGAAGTTGTGACACAGACATAAGGACATAGCTGTGTGTGTACAAGTTTCTCCATGACCAAAGTACTATGTTAGTGCCATATGAACCAACTAGAACTCTGAGGAGGACAGGGACTTGGCTCCTACTGGTGCCAAGAGTCTGAATTAAATATAGGGAAGCAGCGTTTCAGTTATACAAATCCTAAAAATGTGAGATGGGCTTCTACTCTTAGACTTAACAAGACGTAGTAAACTAGTATTGTGACCACGCCTCCCTGAACTTGTAGAGGGCTGAAATCAAACTACAAATCCTGCCGTCTGTAGCCAACCTTAACCTGTTTAAATCAATTCAATGTATGTTTGTGTAGCCCTACATCACAACAGCTGTCATCTCTAAGAAGTTGTTAGTTCGCCAAAAATAGATCAGAGAATCAAACAGTTCAATCACAGGAAATTCAATAATTTTAAAAAGAGCCATTGGTCCATGGGATGACCACTCCCCATAATATTAATCCATGTCCCTAAATGTCACTGTAGAACGAGGACTTTCTATGTCTCAAACTGTTTACACTTTATTCCACAATGTCCATACTTTCTGTATTTCAACTTGCTTGTTATGAATTCATTGAGAGCAATCAATCAACAATGAGAAATGCAAACAGATCTATTTCCAACAGCACTTGATCAAGAGGATTGACAGAAATGCGGTGTCAACATTTCTCACAATGTTGTTATGGACTTCAAATAAAAATAGAGAGATGCTCGATGACAATCTCTCCAGAAGTGTTTCCCAAACGGGGGTATGTGAGGTCACTGAGAAAAACAAGTAGTATTTAAGTTTTCATTAAGGAAAATATGGATTTGGCTCTCAATCTCACATCGTCAACAGTGAAAGTCTTTTGGACAGAACTATTGTAAAACTAGAAGAATTTTAGTGATAACTGACAATTGACCACTAAAGTCTTTCTATTTGTAGGTGTTTGGAGGTTCATGGGACAAAAAGGTTGTGAACCACTGCGCTACAGCAAAAAGAAGGTGATAAACACCAGAAGAAATTCTAAATAATCTGCATGCAAACTCTGAACCCATAAGCCACGACGAGGTGTTCCACCTCCTGCTAAAACTGCAAAACCAAGGAACTGAGCAACAATTTGAATTGATCTTTGACTTAAAACGATTATAAGTCAAAATCCTGGTGGTGGGAGCTAGGAGAAGAGTGAAAGAGCTGGTTCGTCCAACAAGGCCGTGATGGGGAGGAGGAGGGTTGCTGCATAGATGAAAGCTGCTGTTTGAATGAAAGCTTCCTGTACAATATGAAGCTTGATGCAGGACAATGCTTTATTACTGCGTTTGCAGTTTGTCCATTCTTTCATCCAATCAGTCTGACACGTGCCACAGTGATGCAAACTCGGAAAGTCAGGGACCATTGACCCTGTATCAAGTTTCAGCCCAAGTTGATCAGTCTGATCCCACTTTTCCGCATGAAAGCGGCATGACTAGTGAAGCCGCTCCCCAGTGGTCTATTTATTTGCCTCCAATAAATCAGGCAACTGGTGGTTTTTCCAAGGGAAAGGACTGGTTTAAATAATGAGAATGGGAAATACTTGTATTCTTTTACATATGAAATACAGTTGAAGTTACAGACATCAGCTTTAATAATATCAGTGTTTTTTGTAAATAGTGGTGCTGCGTTCACAAACCGGCTGAGCAGCATGTCTTCTCACTTGGGTGAAAGTGAGTTCAGTGGAAGGAATCCAAGAGATGGGGAAGCAGATAAAACTAGAGCACAGGAGCACAGCTGGTATGCAAAGTTAGCGAAAAGAGGACGTCAATATTTTAATCAATTTAATTTGTTCCTATTGGTCCAAAACTCACAGTTCATTAGTACATACAGTACAGACCAAAAGTTTGGACACACCATCTCATTCAAAGAGTTTTCTTCAGTTTCATGACTATGAAAATTGTAGATTCACACCGAAGGCATTAAAACTATGAATTGACTAATGTGGAATTATGTACATACTAAAAAAAAAAAGTATGAAACAACTAAAAGTATGCCTTATGTTCTCGATTCTTCAAAGTAGCACCTTTTGCTCTGATTACTGCTTCACTCTTGGCATTCTCTTGATGAGCTTCAAGACGTAGTGACCTGAAATGGTCTTACAAAAGTCTTGAAGGAGTTCCCAGAGGTGCTTAGCACTTGTTCTCAGCCCCAAAACCATCTCGATTGGGTTCAGGTCCGGTGACTGTGGAGACCGGGTCATCTGGCCCAGCACCCATCACTATTTGACCAATAGTCCATGAAAAGCAAGGAAACTCATTAAATGAGAAAGTGTGTCCAAACTTTTGGCCTGTACTTTATATAATAATGTATGTTTGTGTATTGTTTGTCGATACTTTTTGTCTATATAAAAAAAAGTATATGATATGTCACTTTGGATACATGACTAACAGGCCTGCAGGCCCTCTGCCTTAACGTAAAGTAGTGTTTGAGATCATAAGCACAAAGCTTACAGTGTCACCCAGCCAACTTCAGCTCTAACAAAATAGGAATGTTGTACCTTGTAACGCTCAGAACCTAAGGAATCCAGTTCTTTACTTGATTTGTTTCAACAAACCTTTTTTATTGTATTACACAATTCTGGCAGTAGCTGTGGTGAGATATGGACTAATATTACACATTTTAAAGTTCAAAACTGCTCAGATCCAGTTAAAACAGTTGTAAAATCTGGGTTGTCAACCCCTGGACACGCCTGGTTAACTAAAGTGGTCCTCTTGCTAATAGGTTTGGACATCCCTGCCTAAAGGTGACAATGGCTGACTCATTACGGCGGCACAGTTCTACTTTCACATACATTTTCTGGAGGGAAAAAAAGACTTGATAACTGTTGTTACCTAAACTCACAGAGAGGGCTTGGGGTTTATGCCCAGGTCACAAAACCAGAGACCAGCGTCAGAAATAGGTTACTCTTTACTGACTTCAATGTCATCTAAGCCGCATAGAGCAAATATTATTCAAGGCTCCTCCAGGCTACAGGTGTACGATGCATTAAATATTCTGCACAAGCCACTTGTAAACATGGGTGCCTCCCAAAAGCAGGAAACGAAACAAATGAAAAAGAAGAAGTGAAGTCACGCATTCAGCACAAGTTTAAAAAAAGGCCCGGCCCACCACCTCCGCCGCTGCATCATGGGTCAACATCACATGACAACAACCTAATTACAGGAATATCAAAAGAAATATCAAAAACAGAGACAGATGGATACCGTTCACCCGCTAGCTCAATGAGACCCAAAAGGGAAGTGCTCATGGACGAAGTTTTGCTCTGGCTCCTATTGACTTGTGTATAAAAGAAAACTCCTCTAGCTCAGTAACTGTTTGTGTCACACTCACCGTTAATATTGGGCGTAAATCTGTGGTTTAGTGCTATCTATGATGCTGGTGATAATGAGATTCTGAATTTCTGAGTTGATCAGCCTTAATTCCCACTTTTCCGAGTGGGAAATTGGATCCCCTGTGTTTAGGGAAGTGCTCATGGGCAACGTTTTGCTCCAACTCGCTCTGGCTCCTATTGACTCACAGGGAAAAGTAAACTCCTAAAGCGCCTAAACGTTTGCGTCACACTTAACTAAAATCCATGCTTTATCACACTCTAAGACCCTTGTGTTTATGTTTTGATATTGGCAGATGTAACCACACATTACGTTTACTTTGGCCGTTAGATTTCCACAAAAAAATTCCGCAGCACTATTAAAAACATGGGGCGACAGTAGCTCAGTTGGTAGAGCATCGGCCTTCAGGCCTGAAGGTCGTGGGTTCAATTCCCACCTCTACACCTTCTCCACTGACTCCCACTGATGACTGCTGTCGTTGTGTCCTTGGGCAAGACACTTAACCTCACTTTGCCCAAAGCCCCCACTGAAAGATCAAGGCTATGCTCACACTCAGAGAGCAGCCGTCCTCCTGTGGACTCACCACCTGCAGAGGATCAGTGAGGGGCTGGTGCTATGAGACTTGGGTGGCATCTCTGACTGCCACCCCCCTGACCCAGAAATGGATTAAAGGGTAGAAAATGGATGGATGGATTTTAAAAACACCATGATTCCCGTTAAGTTCTGCTTTTGCATCTCGTAACAAAACAACACAACACTCAGGGACTCATTATCAAACCCCAACAACATGAGTGAGTCGTCCAAACACATACATTTCTAATACTAGCCTGGCTTTTCCCTGTGCTCTTAGATGCATCACCGCCTGCTGTCTCATAAGAATCGGGTTGAAGTGTTTACATGCAGCTAAACCGCAGTAGCATCGCAGTACCAACTCCTCCAAACAGACTGGTTTTTCACACCAGGTTTACATGTGTCGATATCAATCAAATCAAACTGGAGTAGGTGGAGGACTTGGTTTTTGACACGTGCTTTGTAAACACACTCATTGTCTAGTTAAAGCTGTAATATTTGGCCATATTTAGCTTTTTCAGACATAAAAGTGAAAAAGAGGAGGACCCTCACTCAGCCAATCAGCTCTTAGCCTATAAATGTCCTTGAAGAAAGCAATGCATTTTCTTTTTCTTTTTTGATTTTCCATGATGTAGGACACCCAGTTTGAGTTTATTTATTTAAGTGTCATGCACAAAAGTGCCCAGCCCACATGGGCTTATATGACACTGTAGTAATACCTCTAGTTTTTTTTAATTATAATTATTATAGGCCTTTACAAAATGGTTGAGATACAGTTTGATGGTAAAAACTAAATGCCTAAAACTAAGTGAGATGCTTCAAACAGGTATATTTCAGTTCCAAGCTTAAACTAGATACAGAAAGTGATCTAGTAAATGGTTTACTAGAGGTGGATCACTTTAATGGTTTAACAGTTTCCCTTCAAAGGAAACCATTAAAGGGTTAAAGCACCAAATAGTGACTCACAGGGTTAATTTTTGCAAGTATGTAAAGGATAGCATAAAGACAGCATGTTGTGGTCTGATTTATTCACAGCATTTTACTTGTTCAAGACCTTCTGTTCTGCAAGTGTTTTATTGTTTAGGTAGCTCTGTCATCGTCATTGTTAATGTAAAGTCTTCAGAGAAACAAAAGCGATTAGATGTGTTGTCTTGAGTAACTTCCAGAGGTTCCTGGTAGACCACAGTCATGTTTGCTCAGGTCACACATTTCTCATGAGTCCATACGGCGAAACATTAGCCACAGCTCAGGAGATCACACTGGAGGGAAACCACACTCTTTCTGGTTGGTCCCATAAAGACCAATGCAGGGGACCGGACAAGACGATAACCCCTCATCTGTACAAGGGCGCCTCTATTACAACATAAATAAATACATTCACATATAAGAAAAGGATCATTATCGTAAATGACTGGAGTACCCTATTTATAGACCATTGTAAATTGACAGGTTAAAATAGACTCATGACGTCCACTGAACTCGACACATGACGTAAAGGAACAACCACTATTGGATGATACATAGAAGGTAGGCGTTTAGAAAAGACCAATGACGTCCACAGGACTGACAAAAATAAAAAAATACCTAATTGAATGAAGGGAGGATATTTAAACAAAGATATTGCAGTATATGCTACATAGACCAACACACATTATACTGGAGGGGCCCCTCAATGAATACCTTGTCCTTTGGAAAAAATAGACATACTCAATATAAAAACACTGAAAAGTCAACATCATCATTTAACCCTGGAAAGACAGTGGCTTTAAGTTTATCAATCCAGAAAGTTTCTCTTTGTGCGAGTCTATTTGGCCCTGCGTGGCCGAAACGCGTTGGTCCCTTCTCTAATAAAGGACTTTTAACAGAGTGCCTCGGATTTCACCCTGTCTTCTTTGGAAAAGGGTATCTTTGTTTTTCAATATATAAAAATGTATTTGCATTTTTTACACCATGAAGGTATTAAGTATTTCTTTATTTTAACCGAAGTTTGGAGATTGTTTTCTGGTAGGAGTTTCTATTGTATGTTGATGATTAAACCATAACTGTGTCAAAGCTCAAAGATTGGCTGATGACAATTGATAATTTATAATTACGTCTTTGGTTAAAATGTTAGAACAACATACATTATATGGTTATTTTCTTGAAAAGAATAGCTTTAAAAAGAGATATAACACGCCATGGTAGCTCATATTAACCTTTCATCAATGCTGAAAGTTAGTAGTAATAATTGAAAATAATTTTGGAGGAAAATAATTTCCTGTGAGCTACAATTACATTTTATTGCATTTATTGCAGTCTGGGCGTCTCTGCTTAGACTGCTGCCCCTGCGGATGAAGACTAAGAGATCCTTTATTCGTCCCACAGTGGGGAAATTTCATAAGTAAGTAAGTGAGTAAAGCGCCTTTCACAGACCAGGGTCACAAAGCGCTTCACACATTAAAATACAAAATACACATACAAGTCAGATAAAACAAACACAGAAAACACAATTTATATTCACAGAGGCCTATGAACAATGGTACGAGAAAGCCTGTCCAAACAAATGTGTCTTTAGTTGGGAGTTAAAATCATCAACAGTCTCTACGATACGCAGAGACTGAGGAAGCTCATTCCAAAGGCGAGGAGCAACTGCCTGGAAGGATCTGTCTCCTCTGGTTTTGAAACGAGTCCGGGGGACCATCAACAGGTTCTGAGTAGAGGACCTCAGACTCCTGTTGGAGACATAAGGGTGGATCAGGCCCTGGATGTATTCAGGCGCCTGACCATGAAGGGCCCTAAATGTCAACACCAGAATTTTAAAATGTATTCTGTGTGAGACAGGGAGCCAGTGTAAAGGCGCGTTCAGACCAAAAGCTTCAAAAAGCTTTTGACGCGCTTCAACTGACGCCGGGATAGTTTTGTCATTTTGGTGCTTGAAGCTTTTGACGCGAGTGACGCGCCTGACGCCGGTGGGAGGAGCTTCTCTGTTGCCTGTAGTCAGGACAGCGGTGGATTTTTCAATGAGCAGCGAGCCTTTATTTGTTATATAAAGCAAAATAACGTTGTTGTAGGGCTTCAACAAAACATGTTCTGGGTTCACCACAGACTTGAGAGGCTGCAGTGTTTGCAGAGTTCCGTCATTTACTCCGGGAGCTGCGTACGGAGGAGTTTCGCTTTCAGCGGCACTTCCGCATGTCACTTGCCCAGTCTGAGTTCTCAAATCCCGGAGCTCGCCTCTCCCCTGCCTCTCCCTGCCTCTCCCTGGCTCTCGCTCGCCCGGAGCTGCCTTGCTCTGAGCCAGACTCATCGTCAGCCTGTTCTTATATTAAATAAACTACGTTTACTACACAGCATGTGTACAATGATTTTTGTTACTCAGAACGTTACTACTCATACAAATATTACTAATAACAATAATGACAATAAAACAGCAGCAGCAGATACATGACTTCTCTCCATGACAGAGACAGACCCTCTGCTGCTGCTGCTCCTCGTCTCCTGATTGGTTGAAGCCCGCGTCAAAGCTTCAAAAGCTCAGCTTTGCTCAACTTCGGCGTCAAAGGGATTGTTGTGATACGCGAGCGTTTCGCGCGTCAAAAGCTTCAAGTGAGCGCGTAGTACGCGCGACTCTTGAAGCTTTTGACGCGCGTCAAGTGACGCCGGGGCTCTCGGCTTCACCTGACGCGCTTCACCATTCACTTTTAATGGAAACCTGACGCTTTTGACGCCGAAGTTAAGTCCGGTGTGAACGCCCCTTAAGGCCTTCAAGACAGGGGTAATGTGGGCTCTCCTGTGGGTGCGGGTCAAAAGCCTCGCAGCAGAATTTTGGACGACCTGTAAACGAGCCAGGTCTTTTTTACTAAGACATGTAAGTGTGATGGCAAGCGACTAGTATTCATGCAACCCTGCCTGTGTCTATTCATATGTCATATGTCCCTGTTCCAGGAAGGAGCCGGGCCCCCCGACACCTACAGACAATGGCGCAAATCACTGTCCTCCCTTTCGCCTCTTGCATATCTATCGGTCTGTATGTGTGCATCTTCTACGTCCTGCTGTCTGTCACACCCTTGTGTCTTCCGTGTCTTGCATCTGTATGACCTGCATTTAGACCATTGTCTGTCTGTTCGCACCTCGTTCCCAGACGGCGCCAAACGCTCCCCATGCGCCTCCTCACGGGTGGCCCCCTCCAATCTGTTGTGGGCGGGACTGTCTCTCGTGTGTGTCTTGTATACAGGAAACTTGGGGCTCTGCCCTCAGAGCTAGTACATGCTGCCTTGTGTATGTGCTGACTCTCCGTACGTATGTTAACAATAAACTTACGCTTTTGATCAGACAAAGACCTTTGAGTTTTCTCCTTCATTGGGTAGAAACTTCTTTAACAATTTGGCGTTGCTGACATGTCTTGGCATGGATACTTTCGGCGGGGACGAGCGGCTTTGTTTGGCCGACCTGGATCACCAGCCTCTGTTCCTTTTTGGAGACAAAGGAGGGCGCGCTCGTCCCGCGCACGGAAGGAATCCTTTTGCCACACAAGACCAAAAAGAACCTAATCTGGTGAGTCTTGTCTTTTCATCTGCGTAACGAGCCCAGGGCAGCCCTTAAGTCGACACGGGGATTTGTTTATTTATGTATTTTTGGGGTATTTCATTCATTGCCACAGCATAGTCTGTGTGCGGGATTTTTTGGGGGCTTTTTGTTCTAGATTGAAGCTAGCGGCTGCGCGTTAGTATCGCACTGTAAGCGACCCTGGAATCTCTGAGTGTCTTCAGCCAGAACCGCTCCGTTTTCAAGAACGCGCGCTCGCTGGTTGAACCAGCGGGGGGGGGGAACGGAGCGCCCCAAAGTGGGTAGGAGCAGGGAGAGACTAAGCGGGTTAGGCCCATTGTTCGTACGAGAAAATGGGTAAAATCAATCTACAGATGCAAGCTATGAAGTGCTTGCCTATGGTGCAGGTCATCTGCGTGATAATTTAGAAGAAGAAGGGAAGAAAAAAAAAATATACTTGGTTTTAAGAATATCACGGCAAAAGAGGTTAGAGAAAGAAATATGTAAAAACAATAGCTCCTCCGCCTTTCACCAAAGCGGAGAACACACAGGCGCACACACATGCCCTCTCTCACCTACTAACCCTTTCACACTAGGAGCAGAACTCCATGCTAAGTACGCGCCCAAACAAGGCGTTGGGTTTTTAAAAAATGAAGCAGACTACTGTTGTCTCTTTTCCCTCTTCCCTATCCAGGTCTGTCGGCGCCTTTCCTCCGCGCTCTGTCCTCTGCCTCAAAGCACCAGCCCCACGCCCCAACCACAGGCGGCGCCCGCACCAGCTGAGACCCCGCGAGAAGTGGGCCCAAACCGCAGAAGAAGAAGAGGCGGAAACAGACACACGCTCAGGAAACCACAGAAGAAGAAGCGAGGGAAACAAATATGTGAGACACCGACAACTGCTTTGGAGCACAGAGAGAAACTGCTCCAAATCCCGTGACTGTTCTCCACGGAGGGGGCAGCGTGATATACCAAACGCACCCGCGGAAACCCCCCTTGAAAGTTGTTCCCGCACCGCAAACAGAAGAAGCCATTGTGACCGGCACGTTTGGGTTATTCACCAACCCTCATGGAGCACATGCTAACGCTTTGGGCTACCTGGGCCTCCTGCGGACTTTGAAAAACTTCCACAGCCCGGCGGAAAGACTGTGTGCTCGACATGGGTCGAAGGACTGTTACCGGAGGAGGCGTTAAAGGCAGAGGAACGCTCAAGCTAACACGGGGCCAGAGGACGGCAGAGGCGGGCACGGAGGAAACACGAGCGACTGACCAAACCTGGGTTCACATTCGTCACCAAAGCGACCGCTCATGTAAGTTGAACAACAACAAATTGCAATTGGCACTTTTTAGAGATAATTCATGCCCGTAATATACGCTAACAACCTGTGGTGTACAAGTTAAAATTCTGGATGACTCCGGGGCAACAAATTCTGTGCTAAAAGTGACAGCCTTTCTGTCTCCCCTAAAATGAGCGGCCGCTTCATATTCTAATTAGCAGCGTCGGAGAGACGACTAAAGAGCAATTTACGTCACCGCTAACGTGTTTTGATTCTCAGGGCAACCAGCTTAAACATTCTTTTCTATATTCCCCATTGTCCCCGGTTAATCTACTAGGCCGAGACCTTTATGTGCAGACTCAATTAAAAATAGATAAATAAAAGGAGGCACCGGTCCCAAAAGTTAACTACCACTGGAAATTGACACCAAACCCTGAGATTGCTAAGTTATTAGCCACAACAAGTGGATAGTGACGCCCGCACAAAATTTGGAGGTCAACCACGCGAACGACCTAAGCTGCTCTCTCCGGTCGTTCCCAGACAATAACTTGGAGTTTGAAAATTCATGCAGTGTAGGGAAGATAGGCTAACGGAGTATGTTTATTGAGATAGGCACCACTATCTGTGCTACTTAATGAGCAACAAAAACATTTTTATCGTGAAACAAAGGTGAAGTATTAAAGTTTGAGACTAATTTACATTTTTAATTAATCCGACCTGGCTTTATTGAAAAAGAAAAAAAAAAAATAAGGAAAATAAACATTTTTTTAGGTGACAAGAGCTCATTAGAGATATAGGGGACACAATCTGTGATAAGCCCGAAATACAGACCACGTGGTAAACACTAAAGTTGGAAATGGATCCTTTTAGGAAAACTCTTTTAAAGCTCTGCAGGCTCTGAAAGTTGCAACAATAAGAAATAGCTCATGAGACAATTGGAATTGGACATGGAAAAATATAACAAAGTTAAAAGTACAGGCCTTCTGTGTGTGTTACATGTTTGTGTGTTATATGTTTTGTGTATGTTATATGTTTGTGTGTCATGTCAAAGTACACTACGCTGACCTTAACAAACTCTGGACCAATACTAACGTGGGGAATCGGCCTGTGATGTGACTGTGATGTGACTGTGATGTGACTGTGAGGTGAGTGTGGAGTGAAATGAGGAATGCTGAACGGAATCATGGAATAACAAATGTGTCTGTAATGTTTTAATGTGATCATGGAATAATTCTTTTTTGTCAACAGCATACGGTGTAAGTACTAGAAATTCAAAGATAACGACCTTTATTGAACAGGTGTAAAAGTGAGAGTACTCTGGGATGAGTACTCTGAGAAAAGTACTCTGCGGAAAGTACTCGGAGATGAAATACCTCGCTGAAGATATTGGGAGTTCCTCCCTCTGCTGTTTGCCCTGACAGTGATTCGGTCCAACCGCAGTGAGCGGTCATTGGGCGGAGGACAACTTTGGTTTGTAAACTCACATTTAGGGGAGTATAAAATTAGAAACATACATTTTGTTGTTCTGTATTTGGCTACAGCCTCCGCCCTGATGCCACACACCACCTGTCAATGCAGTTATGTTTTGCCCAATTGGGAAAAAGATTGACAAGCGAAAGTGGGCATTTTTTGTGTTTTTTTTTGTGTTCTGATATTTCTTTTTCAGATGAGAGATAAACTACCCCTGCTCCAGGGATGACAGTAGTATGGATCAGGAGGAAATGAGCCTCCACTTTGGCACAAAAGCCCACAATATGAATTGAGGACGATCCGGGAGAAAAGCAACTGGAGATGAACGAAACAGTCGGTACTTTTGCAGCCTCACTGAGGGCCACTGAGACCCACTGCTTACTTCTCAGCAAAACTCGATCCCGTGGCAGCAGGGTTGCCTCGCTGCCTGCGGGCTGTGGCTGCCGCTGAGAAAGCGGCCCTAGCATCACGTGACCTTGTGGGATACACTGAACTAACTTTGCTTGTGCCCTATGCTGTTTCCCTGATCCTGTTAGAGCAGAGGGCCTCTCGCCTTTCTGCGGCTCGTTGGCTGGGGTACAACACGGTGCTCTTTGAACTACGGTGAAGGGATGCACACAGCTGAACCCCTCCTCGCTGCTGCCCACGCCAGAGGAAGGGGAGGCACACTGCTGTATCGCCACAATAGAACAGATATGCACTCCCAGGCCAGACCTGAAAGAGGTGCCTCTGACTAATCCTGACTTGATTTTTTTTTTATATACAGACGGAGCCGCGTCACGTGACAACACTGGGAAGAACCGAGTCGGCTATGCTGTGTGTTCTGATTTTGATACTATAGACTCTGGTAGTTTGCCCCACTACCATTCAGCACAAACCGCTGAACTGGTCGCGCCCACCGGGGCTGGCAGCGGGCAAAACGGTTAACATATTCTGTGATACGCGTTATGGTTTCTCTGTGGTGCACGACTGGGAAGCACTGTGGAAACACCGCAATTTTATGAAATCTGATGGTAAACCAATTCTTAATTCCACACAGGTTGAACGTCTGCTGAGAGCTGTAATGTTGCCCTTAGAGATCGCTGTATGCAAATGCCAGGCCCACGCTAATGCCACTGATCCCATCTCTGCAGGGAATCGGCGCGCGGACAAGGCAGCGGCATACGCACCTCTACACACACACACACACTACCTCACTCAAGACGTTGATATTTTCTACTCCAGCAGAGACGCTGCTGTGGGAGGGGAATGGGGCTCAACGACGGCATGGTGTGTGTGGCTGGGACCAGACAGCAAACCGTGCCTACCACGGCATTTCTTCAGACAGTTTGCAATTTTAGCACATGGTCGAGACCATGCCTCAAAAGGAGGGATGATGTGTGATTTAATCACACAAAATTGGTATACAAAGGGGTTTACGGCATTTGCACAGAGATTCAGCCAAACATGCGCTATATGCCTCGCGCACAACCCAGGTAAGTCCCAAAAGTATCCAACAGGCTGCTCATCCTCCGCCCCTGCGCCCATTTCAACATGTCCAAAGGGACTTTGTTGAACTCACACCATGCCAAGGTAAGTAATACTGTCTGGGTCTGGCGGATCTCTGGTCCAAATGGACTGAAGTATTTGCAGGCATACACGCCACGAGCAACGCGGTGGTGAGTCACTTTGTAGCAAAAGTCATTGAGGAAGTGGGTGAATTTCTGGGCATTGATATACGTAAACACTGCAGTTACGCCCCCTGGTCCGGAGGCACGTGCGAGCGAGAGAATGGCACTCAAAGCTCTGCCGCTAGCCCCACGTTGGGCGCGGGACCCCCGAACAGAGATCTGCCAAGCACCTCTTTGTGTGATGACGACATGCTGTCCTATTGTAAGGAAATTAATGCACTTTTGTCCTCTATTTCTGCCCAGGTCAGGAGCGCCCTGCCACAGGCTGCGCAGGCGACTGGGTCCTGATGAAGGAAACGAGACGAAAGCATTGGCGGTCCAAGCGCTGGCTCGGCCCATTCCTCGCCCTCCTGGTGACGGACACTGCCGTTAAGGTCGCGGAGAGGACAACTTGGATCCACGCCAACCACTGTCGTGCGGTGCTGCCACTGAGGGCCATAGACGAGGACACCGAGGGCGCGGACGGACCAGGCCCATCCGCGGCTCCCTACGCTGAAGAGGTTGGCCGGCGTGCGGCCACCATCGGTGAAGCAGGCCAACAACAACACCCAGAGGATCCCAGCGTTGCCGAGGCAACCCCCCTTTGCCCAACTCCCCAGCCCCCGGACCCCAAGGCCACACCCCAAATCCCGAGCACTCTGCCCAACCGAGTGCTGAGGCCAAGGCTTCAACGCAAATAGAGTCTTGCCGCTCGAAGACCAAACATCGCCATGACCACTAACGCTCCACACACGCTCATAGGGAGCGGTGCCACTGACTGCAAGGCGGCACTGTTCGACCGGCTGGTCCTGGACCACCTGACCGCGTCTGTGGGAGGCGTATGCACGATCATCGGGTCGTCCTGCTGTACATATATTCCGGCCAACGATGAGGACGGAGGTCTTATCCAACAGGGCATAGCCAATCTGACTAGACTCCGGGACGCCATGCAAGCGGACAATGTCACGGACACTCCTCACGGTCTGGACTGGCTCCTGTCCTCCTGGCGAAGTGTGCTCATTAATCTTGGTTTAGCCCTATTGACCGTTATGATTTTATTTTCATGTGTATTACCCATGGTGTTTCGGGCCGTTGGTAAAATGATATCCACTCACTTTGTGTCCATTCAACACAGAGACCCTGAGGCGGACCTGGCCGCGGTCCCACTGAACTCCGATCCTGATTATATCAGCGATTCGGACGACGACTTTGTCTAACGTTTTTCTTTCTTGTTTACTTTGTTTTTATTTTTCCACTTGTTCCGCCCACAATTTAGGGGGAGGGTATCACAGCGAAGAGCTTTGACCACACCCCCGTAATACAAGAGGCTTGGGTGACGGCGGCGTAACCTGCCCATCAACAACTCTTCTTTTACTCAGGGGCCAAGGTCAATACTCGCACACCTGAATGTGATCTCTGTAAAACTGGGGTTTTTACATTATCACGGGAAAGGAGTGTGATGGCAAGCGACTAGTATTCATGCAACCCTGCCTGTGTCTATTCATATGTCATATGTCCCTGTTCCAGGAAGGAGCCGGGCCCCCCGACACCTACAGACAATGGCGCAAATCACTGTCCTCCCTTTCGCCTCTTGCATATCTATCGGTCTGTATGTGTGCATCTTCTACGTCCTGCTGTCTGTCACACCCTTGTGTCTTCCGTGTCTTGCATCTGTATGACCTGCATTTAGACCATTGTCTGTCTGTTCGCACCTCGTTCCCAGACGGCGCCAAACGCTCCCCATGCGCCTCCTCACGGGTGGCCCCCTCCAATCTGTTGTGGGCAGGACTGTCTCTCGTGTGTGTCTTGTATACAGGAAACTTGGGGCTCTGCCCTCAGAGCTAGTACATGCTGCCTTGTGTATGTGCTGACTCTCCGTACGTATGTTAACAATAAACTTACGCTTTTGATCAGACAAAGACCTTTGAGTTTTCTCCTTCATTGGGTAGAAACTTCTTTAACATAAGCAGGCTGTTACAGTAGTCCAATCGCGAGGAAACAAAAGCGTGGACAATCATCTCCAGCTTCGGACCCGAGACCATTTGTCTGAGCTTAGAGATGTTGCGCAAGTGGAAATTGCAGTTTCGGGTCAGCTGTTTGGTGTGTCGTTCTAGGGACATCCCTCCATCAAAAGTGACTCCCAGGTTCCTCACACTCTTTTTTACTGAGCTACTTAGGTCACCAAGGTGCTGAGCAATAACAGAAACAACTGTTCTATAACTTTTCATTTTCAAAGTTATAGAACAGTCGGTAAGAGGGGCACACAGCACATGATATAAGATAAGAGAACAATAGCTATACTAATGAAGCAGAAGAAAATGAATGGATGCATTTATTTGTATTGAAGGCAATTCCGGTAAGTCGCATCTCCAGGGCCACACTAGCGCTAGTTTTACTTTGGCTTTAAACGATTTTTAGAGGTACGGATGTTTACCCAAAAAGCAAGAGCCAGGACACATACAACATGTAGATGTATCTCAGTTAGAGGAAAAGATTTATGGAACAGCCTGATGACACGTTCAAAAAGACTCATTAAAAAAGAGTTTCAATAAACAATAATCTAGTTTAAATGTACTGCTATGATAACAAAAGGGTTAAAACAATAAAAGGATCTTCAAAGTCACCTTAAAGAATGTGAGGTAATCAAAAGGAGCGGCATTTGAAAAACTCACAGGATCAATACTTCAAAATACATTTAATCTACATCAGGAGGACATGAACCACTTTTGTTCACCAGACTTGTCCAGGAGCTGACAACCAGAAAACAAAACTGATTTGACTGGATCTGAGCTTTAACATGAGATATGACATTTCTATATTGATCCACATTTGCCAGAACTACTTTCCTACCTCACCACGGACACATTATATATTTAAATGTTGTGACAGTCAAAAACAAAGTATGACACAAACAAAGATTAAATTCAAGAGTTCCTGATCTTTACAAAGAGGTCTAGCATGCTTATATTGGTGGAGATGAAGTTGGCTGAATGACACTGTGACCTTGTGTTTCTGATGTTAATGGCTTCTCTGTTAGGAACAAAAACATTTGGCCCACGGTCCTTAGTTTGGACTAAAGTAACTCTGAAAAATCATTTTCCGTGTACCTGAAAACAGTATCTGTCACTCCACAGAGGAATGTGGTCCGTGTAACTCCAGTTTAGAGAAGAGGTTATCTAAAGGTGATCAAGGTGTGCATTTGTATTTTAGAAACGCTATGATGCAATGTTAATGGATTCAATAAAAACATTTACTCAGTTGGATTTTATTTTGAACTTTAGGTAATGGATACATACCAGTTCCTTCAATTGTAGTGTCAAAGAAGAGCTTACATTTTACATTTCAAGAGCAGAATCATGTTATTTACGCCCCCATGTTTTTGTTCACCAGACTTTTGATACCAGACATTTGCCAGAACTAGTTTACAACCTCACCACAGACACATTACTACCATTGTAAATTCTACCAGGGGTAATGTAGTCACCAAGGGCTGTCTCTATCCATTCTAGATGTGTACACTCTTCTCATGAAACGTTGGCTGGTGTTGCAGATGAGATGACTGATTATTCTATTGGTGGTTTAGATCCCGAAAGGTCAAAGGGAATCACGACAATCTCCAGAGCCACCAGCACAACCACAAGCTGCTTTATGCGGTGTATTTACAGTCTGTCTGTATCTAAAACTCCACAGTCTGCTCCGGTCAAACCAAAAGCAAATGTGCAAACGAGCATTAATGACAGTTTCGCTTCTGTTGCTCCTTACGAAAAAACTTCAAAGCCTTAACTGCAGCTATTACGCAATATACAGCAAAGTGCACGGCAAGTTTAGGCAAGATCTGAGGTTCATGTGTGCCATACTGCATTCATGTAATTAATGTTGTGCTTCATTTTTGTTAGAGATTTTTATCTTGTGGTTCAATGCAGATTATATTTTTAGGTGAAAGACAAAAATATCTAAATAACATAATAATTTATCAAAATACTAAACCCCCGTAGAGAATATCACTCTAATTTCTAAAATCGTGGAGCCCTAGTAGCAGTACTAGTATAAGTATCAGTAGCAGCAGTAACAGTAACAGGAGCAATAACAGCAGTAGTAGCAGTAGCAGTAGCAGTAACAGTATCAGTAGCAATAGAAGTAGAGGCAGTAACAGTGATAGTAGCAGTAGCAACAGTAATACAATAGTAGCAGTAGCAGTAGCAGTAGCAGCAGAAGCAGTAGCAGTAACAGTACCGGTAGCAGTACTAGTAGCAATAGTAGCAGCAGTGGTGGTAGCAGCAGCAGCAGCAGTAGTAGCAGTAACAGTAGCGGTAGTAGCAGTAGCAGTAGCAGTAGTAGTAGCAGCAGCAGCAGCAGCAGTAACAGTAGCAGAAGCAGTAGTAGTAGTAGCAGCAGCAGCAGTAGCAGCAGTAACAGCAGCAGCAGCAGCAGTAGCAGTAGTAGCAGTAGCAGCAGCAGTAACAGTAGCAGCAGCAGCAGTAGTAGCAGTAGCAGCAGCAGTAACAGTAGCAGTAGTAGCAGTAGCAGTAGCAGTAGTAGCAGTAGCAGCAGCAGTAACAGTAGCAGTAGCAGTAGTAGCAGCAGTAGCAGTAGCAGCAGTAGCAGCAGCAGTAACAGTAGCAGTAGCAGTGTGAAGACCATAATTCCCGGGGGCCTCAGAGTTCCTGTTACTGACACCAGTCCTAGAGTATAAATGGAACAGAACATGCAGGATGGACAAGAGAGAGATCGACACTTTCACACATTAAACAGAGACGCATAAAACGCCAGGTCCAAAATGACAACAACAGATGCAACGGCAATAACCTCCCTGAGTTTCAACTTCTGGTCAGAGGTGATGTTTTCATGCCAAAGATGTAAGACAAGACAAAGCAAGGTTACTTGTATGGCACAGTTCATACAGTACACAACAAAACGCTGAAAAAATATATATATACAGTATATCACAAAAGGCATTTAAATCAAACCATTAATAATCACAATGTATCAAAAATAGTGGAGATACAATCCTAAAGTTGTATATACAGTTAAAGAGAACTGTTTTGACCTCACATTTTCAGGAAGACTGTTCCAGATTTTAGCTGCATGAATCTGAAATGCTGCCTCCCCATCAGTCCTTGTATATTTTACTGCCAGATCATTCTACCAAAGAACAGATTTTAAATAGGTATCTATACTTTTACAAAATGTGTGTCATAACCCTCAGCCATAATGTTTTATTATATCCTGTATTTATTCATAATTTCGAAATATCAAAGTTACATTGTTTTTGTTTTCTCCATTCTAATTATAGCCTGTTACTCTACATTGACATTGAGGACACCGCTTTCATCATACTGTGAGGTCTTGCATCACGTTAGCGGGGGAAAAAAAATCTACTTGTTGATTTTTGAATAACAATTGTATTTTGTGTACACTTTCACCTTCACTGGAACTGCTGCAAAAGTTTTTAATCCTCGGACAAGTTGAGAAAGAATATATCAGGTTCCATATTATTGCAGCGCAGACATGAAGCCCTCAGCCTTGGAAACAGCTGTTAAACCATAGACTTATGTGTGGTGTGTGTACGTGTATGTACATGCGTGTATGTGTGTGTGTGTACATGTATGTGTGTGTGTATAGACATGCATATTCAGTCTGTGTGTCAGGCTCGAGAGCGTGTCCCAGCAAAATGACACTAGATCACAGCACATAGGCGTAAAGTATCGCCTAAAAAAGAAACGATGAATGTATGTACTGTACCTGCCGGACTCTTTGAAACTTCCCCGCTGAGATAGAGGTTTATATAATCATTAGCGCACCTGTATATAAACCAAACCAGCTGGATTTGAAAATAATTTGTTTTTTATTGTCGTCTTTATTTTGAATATGGAAACATTTCTTTTGAAAGAATAAATGCTTCCAGAAGTCTTTGGATGGATTGACAGTGGGATTATGAATAGGATCTATCACAATGACATGTTTGCCTTTTTGTCTTTAGTTGTTAGGTCTTGGGAGAGGACACAATAAATGTATGAAAACTTTACTTTAAAATGTTGTTTATTCTTCTTAGTCTTATTCTTGTAATTAAACTTTTACTTTTAACTAATGGAATTATCATCGCAAAAATAAATAAAACGTATAAAAAGCGGTTTTGTTGCTTATTCATTAATATAGAGTATATTGTCTTTAGCCATCTTGACTGTTGCTTTAGAGCAGGGGTCTCAAACCGGTTCCAGAAAGGGCCATGTGGCTGCAGGTTTTACTTCCAACAGTTCCAACCTGAGCAGAAGCACAGATGACTCCACCCATTTCCTCAAATCTTCAGGTTAAAACTGGACTCACCTGAGGAAATGGGTGGAGTCATCTGTGCTCCTGCTTTAGAGTCATATAAACCCTGTGCCCGGCGCCATGTAAGACACTTACTAACACTTACATGAAACCTAACTAAAACTGTAATGCAACAATTATCCAGCAGCTGATGAGCAAAACAAAGACGACAAAGCGGACACAACTGGTGTTTTAACGCACTGTATTATATCAAATTTTGACAAAAAAAAACATGCTTCCCATCCCCACTAAAACTTTGAGAAAGAATACATAAAGTTGTATTGTATCATTGTTGTAGCACATACATGAACGCAGCTGTGAAAACCATAGATTGCAAGATCTATGTAGCGTGTGTGTGTGTTCAGTCTGTATGTGTCTACTCTGGTGACTCTCACAAGCCTGAGTATAGAAGTAGAGTATCACATAAAGAACATATGTACTAAACTTGCCAGACTATTAAGCACACCTGTATATAAACCGCACCAGCTGATTTTTAAAATAAAGTATTGTTGTCCACATATAGGCAGCACCTGAATATAAGCTGCATGTTGCGATGTAACAATTAGCAACAGCTGATGGAGCAAAACAAAGGTGATAAACAAAGGTTTTAAGTGGACACAACTTTGACAGTAACCATGCTTCCCATCCCCACTCAAATGTGTATGTGTCCGTATGTATGTATATGTATATATGTATGCATGTATTTGTATGCTTGTATGTACGGATGTATGTGTGTGTTCTTATGTATGTATGTATTATGTGTTTATTTGTATGTGTTTGTATGTATGTATGTTTGTGTGTGTCTGTAAGTGTATGTATATGTATGTACGGATGTATGTGTATGTATTTATGCGTTTGTAAATTTATGTACGAGTGGGTTTGTATGTATGCATGTGTGTTTGTATGTATGAGTGTGTTTGTATGTATGTATGCATGTATGAGTGTTTGTATGTATGTATGTATGTATGTATGTATGTATTTATGTATGTATGTATGTGTGTGTGAATGTGTGTTTGTATGTATGTATGCATGTATGAGTGTTTGTATGTATGTATGTGTGTATGTGTGTATGTATGTTATGTATGTAAAATGTGTACAGTAGGTATGTGCATGTATGAGTATGTATGTGTGCAAGTATATGTAAGTGTATGTAAGTATGTATTTATGTATATATGTATGTGTATATATGTATATATGTATGTGTATATATATATATATATATATATATATATATATATATATATATATATATATATATATTCATCCAGTCTTTATGTATGTATGTATGTAATGTATATATTCATCCAGTCTACTCTGTATGTATGTATGTAATGTCTGTATGTATGTATTTATATATTCATCCGGTCTACTCTGTATGTATGTATGTATGTATGTATATATTCATCCAGTCTACTCTGTATGTATGTATGTATGTAATGTCTGTAATTCTGTATGTATTTATATTTTCATCCAGTCTACTCTGTATGTATGTATGTATGTATTTATATATTCATCCAGTCTACTCTGTATGTATGTATTTATATATTCATCCAGTCTACTCTGTATGTATGTATGTAATGTATGTATTTATATATTCATCCAGTCTTTATGTATGTATGTATATATTCATCCAGTCTGTATGTATCAGGCTTGTGAGTGTCGCGGGTAAAAGCCACTTACCGCTGCTGAAGGTCAGAGAGGCAAGTTCACCAAAAGTACGTGCCCACTTTAGGTTTTGCGTCGCACTTGAAAACAGCGCTTTAAACTCTGCGTCAGTTCGAACAAACTAAAAGTGCACGGACTCGTTTTCTCGCTGTCCTCGTCCTGTAAAATCCACCACTGCTCGCTTTGGGGAGTTTTCTGTTTTCTGAGATGTGTGTGTTTGCGTGCGTGTGTGAGTCTGAGGGAACACGGGGGAAAGCGTCTTCTGTCACCTGCACCACCGCCAATGGAGAAGCGGCCGCGGGGCATGATGGGAAATGTAGTCGTGGGCTTGTGTAGGCTGTTTCAGGCGCGTGACGTGATGACAAGGTTCAGGAAAATGCGTCAAAAATGCAGAAGAGGAACTTACGAGATTCCCCGAAAAGTGTACTGCTAAATGACAAATAAAAATGTACTAAATTACATGAATTATAGAGTTTCAGATTAGTTTGGTATTACTTCATGTGGCATGTCATTCTAGACCCTTCTCCACCAGCTTTACGTGTCTCTTCTCTTCTCTACAGCAGTGTCAGTATCTCGCAGGAAGAAAGGCCTGATTTTCCGCTTGTCAAACCAAAACTTCCTAGTCTCCGAGCTGCTGTTTCCTGAAATGAAACATTGAGGATTTTTTTTCACCATTGAAGTTTGAAAATATGTACTTTCCAAATCGCCAACAGCCCACTTATTCAGTTTGAAAGTTGTAAACATTGATGAGAGGTGATCAATGCAGAAGGAACATTTCACAATCCAGCAAAAACAATGTGGCTAAAGATTAAACAAGTACAAAAAAGTAATGGATAAGTTTTGTGTCAAAACTACGATAGTATTTAAGTAATAATAGCTTCACCAAAACTACAGATCTACAGCCTGTCCAATTGCACAACCAAATTCCTTTCTAAATATGGGCTTCCCTCTAAATGCAGTATACGATTAGAAAATTAAGGACAGAAGAAAACACAACAAAAATATGTAAATGATGTATGATTTTATTCAGTGCACAAGGTTTTCAGTTCAAGTTTTGACAAATAGAAACTAGACTGTTGTGGATTTAACCTCAACCACATGAAAATAAATGACACCAAATACTGCTTCATAATCTCAACATTATATAATGATTATTTTTGGTATAAATTGAAATAGTCATATTTTAGCCATTGATTCTGGTGGACTTACATGTGTGTTACATTCAATAGTCATGGAACACTTCTAGGCATTCACAATAGACACAGTTGAGGTGAAGTCAAGAGAATTACGATCAGGGTTTCTGAATGATTAAATACATTTGAGGTAATTGCCTTTTTGGACCCTTTTGTGCTTAAATAAGAAAATAAATATTCAACTTTAAAGCGATCAAAACAAAAATCAAGAGACAATAGTTCAGTGGTTCTCAAGCTCCTCTCCTTTGTCGTCGTTCACAATCTATGAAAATGGGACCAATCTGGCTTTAGTCTGGGTAGCACTCACAGCAAGAAGGTCCTGGGTTTGCATGTTCTCCCTGCATATGCATAGTTTAGCTCTGGGTGTTCAAGGTTCCCCTTCCACACAAAAAAAAAAATAGGTGAAAATGGTCCAGCTCTGGTCCTAAACTAGCTGCATCCCAACATCCGGGGATTTTGTTCTACAGCGACCACTGGGGCCTTTCAGGATGGATCAAGTGCAGAGGACACATTTCCTCAGAGAAAACTTAGGTTTATCTTTCATTCATTCATTATCCAGGCTTCCCTCTTAACCCTTTGGGAATGTAAAAAGCCTAGGTCAAAAACTATAGGAATGCTAGGAAAAAGATTTGTAGTATGTCCATTGAAATTAGTTGGGTCCTGGTCAATTAGTGAAGTCTCAAATTCATATCTTTGAGTCATCTTTTTTATATAGCGCATTTCACAGACCAAGGTCACACGGGGCGCTGACCAGTGATTTCTGTTCATTCCACTCACAGTGAAGCGAGATGCCGACCACCTACACATCAGACGTTCACTCACTCGTTCCTATGGTGTACATGGGAACCTACACAAACACAGGGAGAACAAGTAAACTCCACACAGAAAGACCTGGAGGTGAAAACAAACCCAGGATCTTCTAATAAAACATAGGGCTTTTTAGGAGACAAGAGAAGCTTTTGGAGAGGAGAGCAAGATTTGTGAATAAATGAAAAAAATTAATCAGCAACTGTACCAATAATTTGTCTACTGTCTTTGGAAGAACTGAACATCTCTTGTCCTTGTAGAAAGTGAAGCAGACATTGTTTTTTACATTTTAATTTAAGTAGGAAATTATTTTTTTAAATAAATAATATGAATCAATATATTTTTCAAAATAAATTGGCGTTGCTGTGTGCCCCTCACTCATTGAAACCCACTGAACTACTTCTGATTGACGCAAAAGGCAGTGTCAAGCTTTTAGATATGTTGATGATAATTTAACAAGTTGGGTAAAAATAAAGTAATTTACACACAATAAATTAAAATAATAAAAATCTCTATAAAGCCGTGTTTCTCAAGTAATCGTCTCTCAAGCAGAAGTTTAACTATGGACAAAACACATGGTGGTGATACTGAACTAGGTACTCAGGCTAAAACACTATCAACAAATTTCAAATGTATAGTACAACCTGCATGTGACAGATAGATCCTCTCAGACCTCTGAGGTTAAGCAGGGTTAGTACTGTGATGGGAGACCTCTGGGAACACCAGGTACGACAGTAGGTGCAGATGTAAAGTGGCAAACTCTGGTAGAGTCCTTGGGCAAGACACTTCATCCACAGTGCCTTGTAAGAGTTTGAGTGTAAGAGTGTGTCAGACTGGTTGCCTCGCTTCTATCAGTGTGCCCCAGGGCAGCTGAGGCGACAGTCGTAGTTTGTCACCTCTGTTTATCGTGTCTTTGAATGTACAAAAATTATTAATAATATAATTAAGTTGACATTGATTTAGGTTTCTTCATTCACGTTTGGACAATACAAAAACGCTAAATGCAAGAATTTAGAACTGAAGGGCGAAGGATACTTTTATTTGGCTAGTTGTATACATTATATTTCTTTCTGCATATTATATATATATATATAAAATGGTGTGTGTAACAAGTTTTATTTTCAGTTTTTTCAAAATTATTTGTTGCCAGGGCCTTTATATCTCTATAATGCCCAACTTTCTATTGAGTGCAAAGACGTTTTGTGAATCTTTACAAGACATTGCACAGATGAGTAAACCATAGACTGTATACAGATGGACAGTGCCCAATAGAGAAGTGCTCATGGTCAGTCCACTCCTAATATATGTTCAATGGAGTGAACAGAAATCGTAATCACCTCAGATTGTGTTAAGCATGGGTGAAAAAAAAGGGATAGTTCCTGCTGTTGCCAGTAGAGGGCGACAGACAAGGGAAATTAAACACTATCCCTTCACATTTAGACTGAACGATTGACATTTGAAGAAGTTTAATTTGAAGCAAAACTGCATCCATGAGCACTTCCCTATTGGGCTTCCTTGAGCTAGCGAGTAAGCATTGTCCATCTGTATACGGTCTATTCTCAGGAATGCATTGAATGAATTCAGGCTTTTGAGCAGTCAAAATGACACTGTTCGAGTTCCATATCACACTGCGGAACTTTCCAAGCATAAGCGAAACTTTTCATATCAACCAGCGCGGCCAGAAAAGTAATGCACTGCCCTTTATGTGAGTAAAACATGTTTCGTTTCAGATGTGTGAAGAGAAGGGGTACTGCGGGTGCCACCAGTCCATGAGGCGCACACTGTGGACGGGGTCGAGGACCACCTGGACGCCCCCCTGCTCTGGCCTCTTCTTGCCCCGGGGCAGAGGGGAGTCGTGGAACACCAAACGCACTCGGTGATGTCGCATGTCGGTGCTGACGTTCACCGTGAACTGAGGACGAAGAGCAGAGACAACATTAGTGCGTTTGGTTTGAGGTGGTTAAAGCCTGTGGCAAGTTGAAATACTTAATATTAAATCATATCCTAATTATGTAATACAGTGGTCCCTTGTTTACCGTGGGGCTTATGTTCTAAAAATACCCTGCAATAAGCGGAATCCTTGAATTAGCAGTTGTACGTTTTAAGGCTGTATAACCCCTCATCACAGACTTTAAACACTTTTCCAACCACCTCAACTCAAGACTGCTGAAGTGTGCGATATCAAACCTGTTAGCGCTCAGACTTACAACCAACAGGGGCTTTGAAACCTTAAAAACAGAGGTAATACTAAACATATTGTGGGTTATTTTTAGCCGAGGGACCGCTGTATTCTAATTGACAATATAAAACAGTATGGATTTGTTTTGGTTAACATGGCCCACGTCTAGGTTTGTCTTTTTGAAACAAAGCTTAGACTGACCAGAGCGAGCGTCATGCCCATCACCACGGGGCTGAAGATGAAGTTGAGCGTTGTGACTTGAAGCATGTAACAGTCCGAGTCCGGGTTCTTGTGCACGTCTTCGTATTGTTGGGGCAAACACAGGACTTGAGAACGGCCGTTTTTGTAATGCCCCCGCTGGAAAGAACATGTCAAGAGGTTGATTTGTAATCAATGCATTTATAAAATCAATCTAAAATCAGTGCTGCATTGGATCGGTCACATTGATTCCTTTACAGTTCAATCATTCGATCATTAAATGATCATTTTGACCTGGTTTAGACATTTTACCGGCTTCTCAAATTTGAAGTTGAATTCCCACAGTGTTTCAGGCCGAGTCCCTGATATCTTTTGGACCCAGAATAGCAAACACTGCAAGACAAAAACGGATACATTTATTATACCACAATTTTGTATTGTCCACTGATTGGTCACACTATCTACATTCTGCCCATCCTGCACTAAACTTACATATTTTTACACATATTTATGACTCCTGTAATGAAACATTTACAGATAATTATCTCTGTGTATCTTGTCTGCCTTTACTACCGTCATTTACATTGGTATGTAAATGTTTACATACCAACATTTCCCCACTGTAGGACTGTAGGATAAAAGGTTCTCTTATCTTATTACATGTTAAACCCGTCTCAAGGCACATTACCTGCTGGACTATAAACCGGTGTATAAACCGCACCATTTTGTCCACATACAGGCCACACTTTAATATAAGCCACAGGTTTTCATGTTGTAATGTAGCAGATAGACAAGTATTTTAACTGTTCACAACAGGATTTAATAATGAGGTGTTTAACCAATTCTTTGGTCAGCTCTGGTTGTGAAGAGCTCCAGCTGATCTGACGCGTTTTGACGTACCTTTGAGTTTATTAGAAAAGAGGGCGTGGTTTCTGGCAGGGGCGGGACTTGTGAAACTCTCAGCGTGAATGGTTCGTACAAATGAAAGAGCGAGCGAATCACACGCGCTCGTAAACATCGCATCTTCTGCACAGAGTCGGGCTGGAGACGCAGCGGCAAAACTACATCCATCTTGTAGTGTCTGCAACAGTGAGAGCAGAAAAGCGTGAGAGTTAAAGATGGGATCCTTGAAGGGAGAGACTTTTGTTAGTATATAGGGGCGAGTTTGCACCTTTTATAGAGGCGGGTCCAGAAAGCAGCTGTGCAGGAAACGATCCAGGCGTTTCGACAGATCAGAGAGAACGTGCAAACATCTTCAGGACGAATGTAGGAGGACAACACCAGCCAGATGTCCACAGGGTACTCCTGCCCATCACTGCTCTCACTGTTCCCTGGACATAACACAGGGACAATAAGGAAAAGCTAAAGTATTTTGGAAAACTTGGAGACACAATAAGGTGACATTCAATTTAATTTATTTATGTACAGCCCTTAATCATAACAGCAGTCGTCTCAGAAGACTTCGGTTCGCCAACAACAGCTAAGAGAATCAAACTATTTTAACAAAAAAAATGCAATAATAACAATTGGTTCATAGGGAGTGGGATGAACACTGTCCATAATATTTATTAATGCGTTTCCTGAGTTCAAACTGTTTGATTCTTCGATTTATTTTTTAGTGAAGCGACAACTTTGTAAAGTCCTCTGAGACAACTGCTGTTGTGATTTAGGGCTGTACAAAAATACATTTTTTCAGCAGTTTGGGCAGCTGACCGGATAAATATAGTTGACATTGACCTGAAATAGAATACAAAATAAAAGAATGTATAATAGTCATGTATCAAGAGAAATAATTTGTAATGACTTGGAACAAGACTTAAAGATTTATTAGAAGTGTGTTAGTACATTTAAAGCAGTATTCCAGCAATATTCCAACGCAGAGAATAAGGACATTTGTTATAAACACAAAACATCTATGACTGCATTTCCTTATTGTGCAGTTCTTGTGCAGTCTGTGTTAAAAGCATGTAAACAGTGAATACCTTTCCTTCTCTTGTGTTTCTTCTTGTGGGTTGTTTTAGACGGATTCTCCTCCTCCTCCGGCTCCTCGCTGCTTTCCAGAACATCCCCGTTCACACCAACGGCGGACGTGAGAACCTCGTCCACGGTGCCCTGAGACGCTTCCAGACCACAGAGGGACTTTGCTGCAAACACACCAAGAATCACTCATCAGTTCATGCACAATATAACCTTCATTACAATCACTTCAGGGCTCATTAGAACGTTTAATCAATATGGATCTGAAATGTTGAGAGAGCAAATTACTTTCCCTGATAAACAGCAGAGAAAAAGACACATTTGTGGAGAAATAAATCCACAGCCAAAGAGCCGTCAATGAAAAAGTAAAAGCTTGTATGACTCAGCTGTTGTGTCCAGCTAATGCTACTGTAATAGTGAAACTTACAACGCAATAATACAGCAAGACCAAAAAGTTATATCTACATTATGTAATACTTGCCTTCTTTGGCCACTGCATTTACAACAGCCTTCTTCACTCTTCCAGACTTCACTACGGCTGGATCGGCATTGGCGTAATCAGCAACGGAGACTACAACAGGATAAAAACACTATAATTAACTCAATTCATCTCTTATAGCATTGTATGTACGCATTTCATTTCAGAATTAGACTTAGACTTAGATATGGCCTCGTTCACACTAAAGGGTACAAAAGTATGACAGAAAGATATAATCAGAAGACATATTACTGTTTTCATTTATCCAAATAGTTGCTAGAAGATATGGGAGACTAATGTATAACACTTAGCAGCTGTTTATCTGTGTAACCTGATCCTTTAATGGAATGAGCTGCGGACGTTTGTTACATATTTTCAGATTTCCACATTTGATTCATAGATTTTTTTTTTTTGGTAAAGTGATTACTTTTATATAGAAAACAAATTAAATGTGATTTTTTCTCAAGCTTATTTTTTTATAAAAAAGAATGACGGAAACCATCACGTCTGTTTCACATTTTTATAGATTATGTGATTTGCTGATTTTAATGTTAATCTGTGAGAGTTCATCCCCCGCTTTATCACTGATGACCTTTAATTTTCTAAGTAACTGGAGTCACAGTAGAATTATCCAATCAGAGGCTGATCTGGTTTTGTCAATCTTTTCTTTTGATTTTTTCCACCATATCTCTTTAATATGTCTGAATTTAAAAAAAAAATCTCATCTATGATTATAGTTTTAATTTTAGTTTTTTAGTTTTTGAGTCATAACCTTTTAGAGTCCGGATACTTTTAAAAGGTTATATAAAGCATGAGTAATTGACACTTTACTATGAACACACCCATACACCGGCCATTGCATTTAAACTCATTTCATGATAAAACCATCTATATTAACATAAACGTGTGGCAACACAGTCATATTAGAATATATGAGAACACCAAACTGACTTGTAAGCTCATCTTTATGATATAAAAGTTTCACATAACCTCTGACAGCAGCCAGCAAGTTAGCATTGTTAGCATGTTAGCAAGTTAGCATTGTTAGCATGTTAGCTCAGCTCATACCTGATTCGGAACACACGTCCTCTGCCCTAAATTTCAGCCGTTTTCTGTTTCCTTTCTTGGGCATGTCGAAAGGGGGATTTCTCTGTGAACACTTAGCGGGGCTGTGGTTTCTGCCATGTCTGTATGGCAAGCAGGAGAAGAGAGAAAGAAAGAAAAATAATAGAGAATTTAAACAGTGTACCACCGGGATCTTCGGCCATCATGGACTGACGCGACATGACAAGTATCGCGAGACTACAGTTCACCCGCCCTCTGTTGGCAGAAGAAAACATAATCAAATTATATTGTTTGTGAAATAATAAAACAGAAGATCAGTCAGCGCAGAACAACGAAGAACAAAGGCACACTTCGCCATGATGTGAAATCCTCCAAAAGGTAACAGATTCTTGCCAATATTAAAACTTTAGAGCAGCTTAATATATATATTCTAAAGCTTAAATTGTTTTATATTGTAATGTTGGTTTACTGGTTCACCCAATATTTACAGTCTATGGTTCACCCACTTACCACCATTCTAGGCAAGGAAAGTTTATATGTATACCAAAGTTCATACACAAGGCAAGTGCTAACAAAACCACACAGAACCATAGAAACAATCACAAAAGGCATTGAAATTATAAATAAACACAGTACATCAAAAAAGAGTTAAAGGTATATTGGAGGATTTACCAAAATTTTAGGAAAGAACCGTCCTCTTTACTTATTGAACAAAACTCTGGTCTTATTTGACGAGCATGTATCACCAGAATGATTGACAATTGGGAGGTCCAATAGTTTTTATGATCCACCCGGAAGTACTAACCTCTAAGCTAAGACCCCTCAGTTGTATACACAGCTAAACAGAACTGTTTTTAACCTGGATTTGAACATTGTCAGAGTAGAAGCCAGTCTTACATTTTCAGGAAGACTGTTCCAGATTTTAGCTGCATAAATCTGAAATGCTGCTGTCCCGTTCTAAACATGTACTTTGGGGTGTTTGCTGTCTGCCACACGATAGACATGCTCTGGTAAATTCAGTAAATTCAGTTAAAGTTGGGGTATCTATCCATCCATTTTCTTCCGATGTATCCGTTGCCAGTGTGAGGGAGAAGAGCCGCCCCTCTCGACACACACTACCTTCAGCTCATTTGGGGGAATCCCGAGGCGTTCCCAGGCCAGCTGAGAGACAGGTCTTCTCGGGAGGGATGTTAAAGCTGGAATAGTAATTTCTTTCTTTCACAAATACAAGAAAAAGATTATTGTTAAAGGAAAATGTTGAATGAATAATGTCTTCATCAACGTGAACAATGTGAGACACTTTGGGCTGAGAGCTGATTGAGCGAGTGAAGATGGTCTCCTCTTTGTCACTTCTCTGTCTGAAAAAAACAATCCAAAGATGTGATAGAGGCCATGAATACAAAATACATGTGATAACAAGTTAGTGATAAGAACCCAACTGTTTGGAGAGCGAGAGACAGGTTACATTGGCTGTATTGCCTTTTTTTTATGTGGTTGAAAGTTAGGCACCCCAGCTGTCATGATGAAACTATACATCCTACTCTTAGCATGTATGTTTCATCCACCAGAGGGCGACAAAGTATTGTACACGTTCTACGCACCATAACATAGGAATACAAATTACTAGTACGCTGCAGGTACCAGTATTTTTTTTTTTTATTGCTGGTTGATACATAGGCTTACATTTAGCTTAATCTAGCTTTTTAGATTTGTTCTACAGTTGTTCAGTTGGCTTAGAAATGTATGTTTTGGGTTTCTGTTAGACCTACACCTACATTGTATACATCGACAGCTTTTTAACGTACTGTTATTAGTTATGATTTTAATGCCTTTTTAATGTGACTGTTTCTCTCTTTAGTGAAGCTCTTAGAGTTGCCTTGTGCATGAACTGTGCTGTATACATTTAGCAAAAACGTGCCTTGCCTTTGCTTAAGTTATACTTGCTCAATAATCAGCAGGCATTACTGTCCGTGCCAAGCTGGGATTAAGAAATAGACATTATAGAGCTTTACTAAAGTGGTGACTACGCCCCTAAACGTGCCCGTGGTTTGGTGAAGTTCACACCTCTGCACGCACGCGGTTGTGGTACTGATGCTGCAAGACACACGGGGATGGACCCAGACTCTGAACTATTATACTCAGCCTGCATGATGACGCTGGATGCACTAAAGACGGTATTCTCATAGTACTAACACGTCCTTTTGGGTGTTCTAGTCTCTCTGCGCCGGTTCGCATATGCTGCAGGCGCTAATAGGAGGGAGGAGTGTCTGTTCTACCGCCACACAGAGCCCACTGTGTCACCGAGTGTGAGGAAGAGGAGGAGGAGGAGGAGGAGGAGAGGGAAGATGGAAGCGTGAAGGCGGATGCTCCTTCACTACTGCTGCCACTGCTGCTGTTGCTGCTGCTGCTGCTGCTGCTTTACGTGGATGTATCGTGCGTTGGGTATTTCGTATCTTTTCACCTGCAAATGTGCTGCTATATTGTCGCGTTTCCAGCCACCACCCCTCTGACTGAACGCATCGCCTCCATCCGAGACTGAGCTGTCAATCAGGGCGCACCGGGCTTGGTACATGTGAGAGAGAGTCCATGGCGAGCCGGGCTGGGCAGATCTGCACACGGGCTGAGCTGACACTGGATAATATGGACGGAAGGTCAAACATCGCATCACTTTGATAAGGTAAGGTTTCTGTATATGTAGGCGTGCATGTGGCTACAGTGTGCATGTGGGCTCTGCTGGGAATGAGCGTATGCAGGCTTCTGGTGGCCACGCGGCGTTTATAGGCCTTTTTATGGCAGATATTGCAAGTGTGTGTCAAGGCCATCCACTTTGATTAGCCTCCATTTCGATATTTATTTAAATATACATGCATGCATTGGCAATTTGCTTCAAGTCAAGCTGCCTTATGTACAACATGTGAGCTTTGGGGGCTCTGATAAATAATGTAGTTAAAACACTATCAAGTAATATAGCTGCTATATTTGATCTGTGTTTTATATTCTCTAAAGTATGCTGGGAAATATTCTGGCCATTCATCTTTAAAAAGAGCAGGTACTGTACTGGTTGTCATAAGGTGGCAGGTGTTTTTGGTGGAGACAGGTTTCAGACTGGTTTCATCTGGTTGTTGTCGCCTATCTAAAAAGTGATTAATATCATATTCTGCTTGTGAACAAAATTATTTAGTTGCCATAGTCACAGAATTGCTACATGAGCTCCTACGTCCAGCACACTTTCCATACAGGGACTTGGCTTCCCACACACGTCGCCCTGATTTTTTTCTGACATTTTCTCGTACATATTTACGTTATTGATTCAAGTCAGGTTGTAACTTTTTGTCTATTTCACATTCCCCATCTCAAAAAAAGACTGGTACCTAAAAGGTTAAGTCAAAGGTGTCCAAACGTTTTTGTTAGTAAGAGGGCAACTTCAGTTCACCCACAACCCATATTGTAAAACTGTTTGGACTGGATTCATCCTATTCTGGGCTTTATCATTAGTTCTGACAAAGCTAAAGTTGGCTGAATGACAAATGACCATCTCACCAATTAGGGCTGAACAATATAAAACAATACAGTTATCACAATATTTGTGTGTGCAATATCCATATTGAAAAAATGCGCTATAAAATGTTTTTAAAAAACAATGATATATATATATATATATATATATATACATTTTTTTCTATATTATTATTTATTTATTTAACAAAACAGACAGACACATCAGTATTCAACAAGAACAACAAACAAACAAACACAAAAGTATATAAATATATGCTTTTGAATGTCATTGAGTTGTGATTATTTTTGTATTATTTGTCTCTTGTGTTTCAATGCAGATTGCAACTTTAGGTGAAAGACATAAATATTGTAATAATATCGTTATAGAAATACTAAACACTCATACTGCTGTAATTTCCAATATCGTGCAGCCCTATCACCAAAAACATTAGCGCCACAAATGACGTTTTGTGACACAATCAAAAATAAATGTCATTATAAAATCCAGAGGTCCTGAACTTTACGACATGTGTGCATGCCTATATTGACTGAGCTGAAGTTGGCTGGATGACAATGTGAACTTGTGTTTATAATCTCATAGACGACTTTGTGTTAGCGGCAAAGGGCCACATAAAATGACACAGAGGGCCGCAATGGGCCCACGGGCCTTAGCTCGGACTTGTCGTAGGTAACTCCACAGTATCACAAGCCTGCCCAGGGACAGCTCCATAACAACAAATCTATAGGTTTCACTTTCCTTTTAAATATACTTATATTGAAAGTCATGTTCAGAGTCAATCAGCAGAAGGTACGGCCTTAATAATCCAATAGAGGTAGTATAGCTTTGATGATCAGGCTTAATTCAGTGACAGATGATTGTGGGCTATTTACCGATCCCAGAATACAATTTCATTTTGACCAGTTTGTATATTGTCTCCATTGGTTTAGGTGTACTTTTTAGCACATCCTATTTCTTCCGCTTTACCCGAGGCCGGGGCAGGGAGGCAGATGTCTGATCCTCATGTTCCTCTACATGACTCTTCTCTACTCTGCTGTAGGGTTGGGCAATAAATCGAATTTAGGCAATTAATTGGCTTTTGAAAAAAATCAAATTAGTGAAAAATGTGAAAATTGTGAAATCGAATGAAGGATATTGTGAGAGTTCCAGCAGCACATGAATTATATTTGCAATATCAGCACAGTCTGTGCAAGACTTTTATAATACGTATTGGGGGAAACAAAATAAAAATGGTTTTGTAACTTGAATATTGAGCGGTAAGATCGAAAAGTATTTTAAAGGGCGAACTTTAATGAAAATCGATTTAAACTCGAAATCGTCCAGAGCAGGAAATAAAATCGAGATTTTACTGTTTTGCCATATCGCCCAGCCCTACTCTACTGTACTAGGCTCTATGTCTGGTTGTATTTCCATTACACTTTAATATCAGGTACCGTATCCTAGCAACCTACTCATAATAAATCCAGTATCCATGGATGGCACTCTGGCCAATCACTGTCAGTTAGAACTCTTTATTACCAGCTCGGCCAGGATAGAACCAGGACCTACAGTAGCAGGTACTAAAAAAGTACCTAGTACCGGTCAAACAGGGCCGGTGGAAAGTTGGAAACTCTCCCAATCAGGGTAGAGTAGAGTAGAGCTGACTAAGGCCAATAGGGCTGGTGGAAACAGGGCTATCGTCCGATCCGAGGTCTTCCCCTGACCTCCTCTCATTGGGAAACGCCCAGGACACCTCTACTCTGTCGTCTTATAGGCAGTTGTTGTATGTTTAGTGAGAAGTAGTGCTTGAATCGAAGACTTCATACTTCACTCTGATGTAAGATTAGTGTGAGCACAGAGCTGAAAGGGGTCGTGTGTGTGGGAAGTTTGTGTGAGCTGAATCAAACAGAAAAGCTTTGAATACGTGTCTGATATAACCTGTAGTGTAGATTCTACTCCTCTCTCAATGCTCTCCAAACTTTCTCCCCTCCTCTCCTCGCACCCCTCTCTCTAAATTGTCTCTCCTCTCATCTCTCTTTTTTCACTCATCTCTAAACTTTCTCTCCACTCACTCATCTCTCTCCCCTCACTCCTCTCTCACCTCTCTCATTTCTTGCCTCTACCCCCCCTTTAATGTTTCTCCTCCCTCTCTTCCCTCTCCTCTCGCTCCTCTCTCTCCTCTTACTCCTCTCACCCATCCCTAAACTTTCTCTAATCCCTCTCCTCTTTCACCTCTCAGTTTTCTCTCTCCTCTCTAAACTTTCTCTCCTCCCTCTCTATACTTTCCCTCCTCCTCCTCTCACCCCTCTCTCTCCTCTCACCCCTCTCTATCCTCTCACCCTTCTCTATCCTCTCACCCTTCTCTATCCTCTCACCCTTCTCTATCCTCTCATCACTCTCTATCCTCTCATCCCTCTCTATCCTCTCCTCCCTCTCTAAACTTTCCCTCCTCTCCTCTCACCCCTCTCTCTCCTCTCACCCCTCTCTATCCTCTCATCCCTCGCTATCCTCTCACCCCTCTCTATCCTCTCATCCCTCTCTATCCTCTCACCCCTCTCTCTCCTCTCACCCCTCTCTATCCTCTCACCCCTCTCTCTCCTCTCACCCTTCTCTATCCTCTCACCCCTCTCTAAGCTCTCACTCCTCTCCTCTCATCCCGCTCTTTCCTGGATGTTTGTTCTGGGCAGTAGTCCTCAGTAGACCTCCTCTCAGGTTAACTATCAGCTTAAATGCTCATTTTATACAATAATTATGTCTTTCATTGCTTTAACACATTTTTTATTTATTAAATCTTTTGTGTGATTTATTAAAGATGCAAACTCCACTCAAAAAGCACGGACGGCTTGATTGTGATTTGTCCTCTGAAAATACCTTTCCAACATCTTCTCACACGCCGCTCTGTCCATCATTCTCTCATGTCACTCTTTCAGTGTAGGAGGATTCTATTTCTTCCTGCCGACAGTCCAGCACTTACCATCTGAAGAGTATCTGGGTGACAGAAGGAACCAAAGTTTAAGTTGATTTACGACAAAAAAAAAATCTTTTACATTTAATACAACATATTTTGGAATATATATTTTGATCATAATTATATCCATGTGTTTCAAAATGTCAAAATACAGGATTCTTATAAGCCCTGTTTCCTCTAGCCCTACTTTACTCTACTCTACTCTATTCTACCTGGTTGAGTTTCTATTACCCTGGTACCATATCCTAACAACAAACCAGTATACGTGGAAATTCCATGGTAACTATGGCTTCTAGCAGCACTTTGGCCAAATACTGTCAGTTAGAACACTTCAGTACCAGCTTGGCCTGGATAGAACAAACAGCCTAACAAGTACTAAAAAAGTACCTGTTACCAGTTAAACAGAGCCGATTGAAACGCTCCAAATCGGGGTAGAGTAGAACTGAGTAAAGTAGAGTATTGTAGATCCGAGTAGGGCTGGTGGAAACAGGGCCTGTCTGTCTTTAGTCAGTGAGAAGACATGCTGTCATTCCAACCCATTTTTCTTGGTAACGGGAGCCAAACACTGGATTGGTCAGCTTTTATTGTTCATTGATATTGAATTTTTCTTTCTTTCGATAATTTATTTATAACCTGCACAACACATTTCTTCACATATATAACAATATAACAGACGGATAACAAGGTCATGGTTGGATGAAGCAAATGCTTATTTGATTTCACCCCCAATATTTTCAAGTAAATTTATATAGAGCTTTTAAAAACCAACATAATGAGTAAGTAAGTAATGTTTATTTATATAGCACATTTTACAGACCAAGGTCATACAAAGCGTTTTTCAGATATTGTTCCAATCATTCCACACACAGTGATGGCGGGACACACTGCCGAACACACTGGAGCATCAACCCCCAATCAACACCATCCATTCACTCTTCATTTACATTCATACCTATTGTGCATGTTTTTAGTGGTAGAGGAAACCGGAGCACCCGGAGGAAACCTACGCAGACACGGGGAGAACATGCAAACTCCACTCAGAAAGGCCCTGTTCCGACCGGGATTCGAACTCAGGACCTTCTTGCTGAGAGGCGAGAGTGCTATCCACCCATCTGAGACCATCTGAGTCTAACAGCTACAGATACAGAAAACCCACAGACCATAGAAAGGAGTGGACTGGCGGAGTGCTGACATTACCCAGTGATTGCCTTATCGCAAAAGAACCTGATTAGAGATTACTCAAACTGGCTTTATGGGCTGAATCTGGAGCCAAATTTGGAGATAGCAACGACCTAGCAACCAAAGAGCCAATCAGGTGCAAGGCTCCTGTATGCCCACATGTGTATTTGCACGCCAACAAACGATGTCAAAGACAGGGTAGTTCACTTTTCAACTCCCAATAGGAGAGAGCCAATGACCTCTCTCCTATTGGGCTTCAATTAAGCCCAATTTTAAATGTGGCGGCTATTGTGGGTTAGCTTTGTCCACTCATTATAAAGCCCTGTTTCCACCAGCCCTTCAACCAGTGTGCCGTTGGTGTGTGTGAAGGTTAGAAAAACGTACACTGGGAACGTGAGGTACGCAGTGACACAGCTTTCAGTCATAAAACACACAAGCGTTAATCACGTGATGAAAAAAAATTACGGTGTTAAAATGGCTTTGCATTAACGCCGTTATTAAAGACAGACCTATTTAAAACACTTGATGAGAATGACTTTGCTTTGTCCATAAAGGCTGCAGTTTCATGTTTCTATCAGTTTCAGCTGGTGGTGTGCATGTGATTGTTTTTAACGAAAAACAAGTGCCTCTACTCTACTCTACTCTACCCCGATTAGGAGTGTTTCCACCGCCCGTGTTTAACCAGTTAACCAGTACCAGGAACTTATTGGTCCTGGTTCTATCCATGCTGAGCTGGTACTACATTTGTTCTAACTGACAGAGATTGGCCAGAATGCTGCTAGAAGCCATGGTCATCAAGACATTTTTGCGGACACTGTTTTTTTGTGGGTAGGTTGCTAGGATACGGTACCAGATCCTTTTGTGTAATGTAAATGCAACCAGGTAGAGTTAGTTGGGTAGAGTAGAATGGAGTACAGTAGAGAAACGTGAAAGTAGGGATGGTGGGAACAGGATATTAGAACTGTTTAAGAACCAGCTTGACCCTTCAGAACCAGGGCCAAGAAGGTACCAAATAAATACCTGATACCGGTAAACATGGCTGATGGAAATAAATAACAGAGTTCATGGACTTTTTATTTTGGCTCCATCAAGTTTTAGTCTAGATGTCAACTATAGATAATATACAATAGGTGTCAGAATGGCCTGATGAATGAGTCATGGAAGCTAACGGTTAAGCTGTTAAATAAATAGATAAACCTAGAGCTCATCCCAACTGTCGTCTCCACAGTGACACTGGGCCTTTATCGCAGTCGTAGAACCGAGGAAGAGGAGGGAGGATGATGTGCGAAGTGATGCCCACCATCAGTGAGGGAGACTCGGCCGCCCCGCCGCGTGGCCCCGGGGGAGTGCAGAACGGCTCGGAGCAGGAGGCCAACTTCGAGCAGCTGATGGTGAACATGCTGGACGAGCGCGACAAGCTGCTGGAGTCGCTCCGAGAGACGCAGGAGACGCTCATCCAGAACCAGACCAAACTGCAGGGGGCGCTGCACGAGAGGGACATGCTCCAGCGGCAGATCAACGCCTCGCTGCCACAGGTGAGGAGTTACACACAGGGGATTAACGGCTGCTCTGGTTTCAACATCTTTGCAACAGTTTGGGCTGAGGCTGGGAGTGAAGATGGAGTCATACTGTCTGGATGTGGTTGACCTGTAGAGATTGTGCTAGCCTGTGGTTTAAAGTGGTTGTTACTTAATTTTTTGTTCTTTTTTTTTAGAGATATATATTTTTGTACCTCAAGTTTTGTTATTATTGTTATTGTTATTCAATTCTATTCCACGTCATTACAGACTCTAGGTTAAATTAAAATTATATATTTATTTAAAATCAGAAGATAACATTTGTGGCTTTTGTGCAGCACATTGATTAGTTCAGAGGTCTTCCCGTAGCCCTGAGTCCTGCTCCTGCCCCTCAGTGTCTTCTGCAGCTGGTTTTTACAGTGTATGCACACATTTTGACAGCTGCAGCAGTGCTTAGACCCACAACCAACAGGTTTGATATCACACTTCAGCAGTTGTATGTTCAGGAGGTTAGAGAAGTGTATGAAGTGTGTGAATGGTTTTACAGTATTGACCTCGGTATTTGTCAGTCTTGGTTTTTGCTTTGACTTAAACCGTGGTTACTCTGACAATCGTTGTATTGACAATTAATGGAGGTAAGTGTGCTTTTTTGGGGGTTTTTTCCCCAAGAGAACAGTGGCTTTTGGTGTTCATGTATATAGTTAACCTTACAAAAAAAAGTGCAAGCTCTTGAAATATTTACTCGTAAATGCCCTGAAATAGACGGCAGTCTGGAGCCCGCATTTGTGAACCAGTCAAATTGTCTGACAGTATTGTTTCGATGAGATGCCATGAGTGGTTGTTGGTGGTCAAATGTTGTAGGATAGCAGCCTCCCTTACCTGATTCTACCCCAAGGCAGATGTGGCTATATAACTAGCATACCACCAGTGAGTATAACATGAAATATTTTGAGTACGGTGTGGGGCTTTGACAGGATTAAAGCACGAAAGGATCAATGCGATGCTGAACCAAAGCTCAGAAGGTCCAGACCACATAGAGAGAGTTTTGTCTGGACAGGACTCTCATATCTCACCTGAAGCACTGAGACACTGTTTCTCTGGAGAACACCGAGCAAAATAAACTCAAATAAACTCTTGATAAACAATATGTGCCCTCGCTGTGCATTGAGAGCAGGATTCACTTTGCACACAGAGACAAAAGGCCAGGACTGGAGAGGAGGCAGTTAAGAACAAATTACTACTGTAGCCACAGCTGCCCTGGGGCACACTGGCAGAAATGAGGCATCCAGTATGTGCCATCGGCCCCTCCGACCACCACCGACCATTCACACACACACCAGATTAATTCTAGGCAATGTGCGTGAAGTGTGTTTTCTAAGGACACAACAACAGTTTGCCACACTATGGCACCTGGTGTTCCCAGAGGTCTCCCATCACAGTACTAACTACATCCTGTCCTGCTCAGCTTCAGAGGTCTGACAGGATCTGGCTTTCTCATGCAGGTATAGTCACAAATAGTGAGGAAAAATGTGAGAAGCCTTGGCGAGACCCAGTGTGAGAGAGGGATCAGCTCCCACAGATGGACAGGCTGTAGATCCAGGACTGAAGAGGTTCTCAATACAATTGTTGGTCAAAATCTTGTTTTTCTTTTATTTCTAATGATCTGACAACTCAGGTAAATTTTGAATATAAATTACTCAAACAGTCACACTGTATATTTTATACACAATACCCCAATTCCATCAAAACACCAAAGGGCATTTACATACACATTTTGACCACCGAGAGATTACTACATTTGCAAAAGATGTCTTCACGTTTTCCTTCCTCACTAAATAATCTAAGTACCACTATTGTGTTGGCTCTACATCCTTGAGTGAAGCGGTGGAAGTCTTGGGGGAGGTCTGATGACCGTCTTGGGCTCAGTGCACGGAGCATAGTCCCCAGAGTCAAGGCCAGTGTATAGTGTTCTGTATCTTCCACAATGTGAGACCCTTTTCCATATTTAATGTTCTTCTAATATTATCCAGCGTAGCCGTCTTGTTTACATAGACGTGGTTCTGCTGCTTTATCCTGTCCCAGTCAGCAGCAGCAGCACGTCCTGGGTACATCGAGCCAAGTTACCCTCTGACCTTCCCATCTAAATGCGAGTCATGATGTCGCCCCTGTGAGTATGTGTGCATGTGCGAGTGTGTGTGTATATGTGTATATGTGTGTGCGACTGTGTGGGCGTGCGTTTATTGAGGACCCCTTCGAAAAAGGGGCAATCCATAAAAAATAAATATGTGTGTTTGTGTGTGTGTGTGTGTGTACGTGTGCATGATAAGATAATAATAATAATACATCAACAATAATAATAAATCATTTCTATATAGCCCTTTTTGGAGTCTCGAAGACACTAGATAAGATTAGGTAAACCTTCATTCGTCCAATGCCAATGTCATAGTTGCGCAGATTATAGCAGAATAAAAAGATAAAATATATGTGTGTGTGTGTGTGTGTGTGTGTGTGTGTGTGCACGTGTGTTAGTGGGGGTGGGTGGAAGAAAGAAAGAAAAATTGATGAAGCTGAACTGCCGGATATCTAGATGGATGGGATCAGCTGACCGGTTCTCAAAACGTTTAAGTGGTCAGTACAGACCGCTGTCTCTGACTCTCATGACAAAGAAAGAGGCAAAGATTTGTCATAATCGTCCGTGTTTTATCCAAAACATACTGTGTTTATCCAAACTGTCTTTGTGATATGTGTGTTATTGCTCTCTGCTGTTTATTCTACTGTTTGTCGCATGGCGCCGTAAAGATGGCGCCGTGGCAAGAGCTCTGGTGTGTGTCGTCTTCTCTGTCTGGTGCACACTGGGGTAGTCTTGCACAGTTTTTCCAATGTGGTTTTACTGTAAATGGCAAATAAATGAATCTGAATAATGTCCTAAAAATGAAGATGTCAGATTTTGATCAATACTGCACTAATAAATACCTAACACGATTCCGTCTGCTATCGATTCTCACAGACGTAGTTAGCAGCAAACCAGAAACTGATCTTTCATTGAGCAGAATGTACAACGCTGCTATATCACCGGTGTAAATCAGAATCAGAAAATATGTCAGCAACAAAAATGTTGTTTTCTGGGGATTTTACTCAAAGAATGAATCAGTCTAAAAGCAACTTGAGTTAGGCTATAAATTAACTTCCTGGACACCTGCATATAAACTGCTCCAGCTAAATGTCAGACTGAGTTGTAGACGCAGACGACTGCTTTAACTGGTAAATACGTGATTTAATGAGGAGGTGTTTCAATGCCCTGTCAACGCTTATGGACAAAGCTAAAGGTAAATACCACAATGAAGTCTGAGGAGGCAAACATTAACTCACGTTAGCATGTTTTTAACTCTGAGCTTCCATGACAGGACCCCTTTACCTCTGTGTTTTGACAATAAACGTGTCCCCTAAAGCTACTTCAACTTGATTTTTTTATTCAAAATAATCAGTCCATTATTTGACAGCAGCTCAACTCTACCACAATGAAATACAATCATCGGCCACATCCCTGTGTAGACCGCAAGTTTCAAAGAACTAGTCGACTACTGGGAAAAATCCACTAAAACAACTGTTGGTACAGACATTGTGAGGTTCTGAGTGGTCTGTCCTTGTCACAATAACTGTATTCTAAAATAAACTGGAATATTTCTGCTAACTTATTGAAGGCAAAATGCACCAAGCTTAACAACAACAATATTATACAAATGTTATTGTACATTTCTAAATCGACGAGATCAGTCATAACTCGATTATTGTTTCTAAATAACCATGCCGCCCGCCAGCCGTTAGAGCTTGTGTTTCACAGCAAGAAGGTCCTGGGTTCAATTCCACCCACAGGCCTTTCTGTGTGGTTTGCATTTCCGCACCACTAAAAACATGTACAATACGTATGACTGTAATGAGAGAGTGAATGGTTTTGTTGGTTGGGGGTCCGTCATCACCGTGTTGGAGAGAAAGAAAAAATATCTGAACTTTGAGCGTTGTGAAGCGCTTTGGGAGACCTTGGTCTGTAAAAATTCAATAACTTACTTACTAAGATTTACATTTGAAATAATTGCTTGAAAGGGTTAGGGGAGGAAATAAAGAAAGCAGAGATATAGAATGAAGAGAAGGAGAGAAGAGGAGAGTGGGAACAACTGTGCACACCGCTCAGGGCACATGCATCTGTTACTGCCATCAGGGAGACTGTGAAAAAGCCAGTTACTGTATAATATTTGTTAATAACACTATGAAAATATATATTTGTATGTGTTTTTGAACCAAGTTTCCCCTTTCACATCTGCGGTCATTCATAGAGTCTTAGTTTCAAGTCCGGGATCTCCAACATCTGTTCATCCAATCAATGGCCTGTGCTCATCGGCGTACGCTCCCACCGTGGACGTCCCAAACATTAGATAACGTGACGCAATCCATGTATATCTGGATTTATAAAGAAAATATCAAAATATAAACACCAGGATCACAGAGAGCACTAATCCACAGATTTAAGCCAAAAATGGTGAGTGTGACACAAACGGTTACTGAGCTAGTGGAGTCGATAGATAATAATTCAGTAATGTGTGAAAAAAAAAAATTGATGCATTTGCCAAAATCATTTCAATATTGGCGTTTTGTTTACAGCAGGAGTATCCAAACTTTGTAGTAAAAGGGCCACTTTAGTTCATCAGACTTCACCTGGGGCCAACGACCTGGATTTAAAATCTGGATTCGAGCAAGATTGACTGGATTCTAATATTTAAAATGGGTTATGGTACGTTCTTATTGATTAACCCCACAGTTGCGTTTTATTTGAAATGTTGTAACGATTGGATTCCAGAGGCTCTGAGATTTACAACAAGGTATAGCATGACTGTACTGGTGGGGCTGAAGTTGGTTGGATGATACTTTGCCTCAAATTGCCTCAATGGCGACTTTGTGTTAGCTGCAGAGGGCCACAAAAGTGACTCACAGGGCTCTTCCTTACACACATGTAAAAGATGCTTGGCAGAATGACCCAAACCAAAAACAGTTAGGTAACCCAGCTTTATCTGTGTACATTTTGATTCTTCATTTGGCCCCATTCTCTGCTGGTTCACCTGTGTAGACCATCGACTGTAAATATTGGTGTAGACATCATTTTTTTGCAGTGTGTGGATGGAGAGGCTGTCGCGCTTGTTTTCCTCAGTCGCCGTGGTGATGTTTTATTCCGGTGATAATGTGAGTATTAGTTATACCGAGGTTCACTTCAGGGAGCCGCAGACACATGCATAAAATCATCTGTCTGGTGCAGCGACAGAGGGAATATTCTGTCTGCTTCCAGCGGAGGAAAGAGGAAAAAGGAAAGAGGAAAGCTATATGTGCACCTGCCGGGGTTTAGCTAGCAACAGTACAAATTCTGTGTATTACTGTGTATGACTGTGTATGACTCCATATGATTTGTACCTGGCTTCGTTTAAATATGTGTGGTGCTATTAACTTGTATGTTGTAAAAAAAATATAAAAAATAGAGCCAAAACCAGCTAAATTTCACCTAAGAACAGGCAACCAAAATAAGAGCCTTTTATTTCTCTATAGGTCCATTGTATTTTTGTTTAAGATTAACTCCACTTTAAACTTTTGTTCTGAAAAAAGTTGTATATGTGACCTGTTATCTGGGGATACATAAAAAAAGATGTATACAAGGCAAGGCAAGTTTATTTGTATCGCACTGTCCATACACAAGGCTCCTCAAAGTGCTTAACTAAACGAGATAGAAACACACAGATGAAGCTGTGATTAAAAACTAAACTATTACAAAGTGGTTGTCCCCAAGTTTACTGCCTTTCCCCTTTGAGAACTGCTGCTATAATAATATGATTGATCTGCTGGATTTATATATTTTTTTATAGTTTGACCCTCTAATACAGGGGTGCCAACATTATGAAGGTATATTGACAGGAGTTTGGATGTAACTTTCTGATAGTTTTTTTCAGAACAACATGAGTTCAGTCATGTTTGTTTAGAGTGAAGCTGGACTACAGGTGAAGAAGGCTTGTAATTGTAGACCGGTTCACCAATGATGTATTTGTTTCTTTTAACTATATGTAATTAGGTTTTGGGTTTAAAATTAGAATACATTAAGTCACATGGTTGATCCAATAGCTTTAAAATGAGGTTTACCACACCATAGTGCGTTAATAACATAGTACCATCAATAAACTCGGACTCTGAGGAGCACAGGTACTGGCCTCCTGCTGGTGTCCAGGGCCAGGAGTTAAACTTTGGGCAGCGTTTCAGATTCATGCAGCTAAAATCAGGAATAGTCTTTCTGAAAATGTGAGACAGGCTTCTACTCTGACGATATTCAAATCCATGTTAAAACAGTTCTCTTTAGCTGTGCATACAACTGAAGGTTTGTGTCTTCACTCTTCTAATGCCTTGTGATTATTTATGATTTGAATGCTTTGTCCTATTTTTTCTATGGTGTTTTGTTAAGCACTTTGAGTTGTGTTCTACTTTTCGGCAACTAGTTGTACTCAGATCCGGAGATATCACCGATGTGCGCGCTCCTAGTAGATCCATGGCGCCCTCCAACAACATGTGTGTATTGCGCGCCCTCCACAGTTTATGTCAGAAAACACACTGTAGTTGAGGCCAGTTGCTGTGGATGAACGTGCTGTTATTCCTGAGACTGGCCTGCAACTAGGAGTTGCCCGTTTTCGCCAGATTGTCGATGTGTGCGAGGGAGCAACTCATATGCGACGGATAATCAGTTGCCAGTCCAATGTACGCTAGGCATAATACATCTGGGATTCGCCCGGATGAGCTGGAGGAAGAGTGTGTGGTTCGGGAAGTCTGCCCCCACAACCCGGCCACAGATAAAGCGTCAGAAACTGAATGAATGAGTGTATTGTTTGTCTATGGTGATGAAGCACTACAACATGCTAAACCTGCAGTATTGTTGCTCTGGTCATAGAGCCCTGATTGCAGACCATCTCTCCGTCTCTTGTGATCTCATCGCTGTAGCAAGTGCTGGACTCTCTCCTACATGTGTCCGATGTAATTAGGCTGAAGTCTGGCTCAGCAGAACGAGACCCTGCGGTTACTCATGCGTTGTGCCGTGGACCATAAAAAGCCTACGAACACAACAGCAAAACCCACAACCTCACAGCAAAAGCACAGTGTTCTGGCAGATCTGGGATTGGTACCACCTCTGCTCCCGCCGCCTCCAGCCGGAGAAGTATCCAAGTGATAGATGAGAGCTGCGCAGCAAATACCTTCACAGAAATGACACCTTTATTTTAGATAAAATCATATTATTTATTTTGAAACTACACGACACATATTTTCACATATATCAATATAACACACAATTAACACACGGTTCATTTATGGCAATGTTGAGCTTTTCAATCAATACACAAAAACTAAGACTACTATAAAAAAATATAAAATGTAAAGTAATACATGAAGTTCAATTAAATTCACAACAGCAGTCGTCTTCCAGGACAGATCAGAGAACACAGAAATACAACAACAGACACACAGGAGCCTTTGGTCCATACTGAGCGGGATGACCACTTGTTCACAAATGTTTATAAATGTCAATAATTGTACTTAAATGTCCCGGATCATCACTGTCCATAGACCCTCCTGCATTTTCAAGGAGCGACTCAAAAACCCAGTGGGAAAAAAGTGAGAGGACTCGGGGAGGCCCATATTGAGAGAGTGATCTGCTCCTGGACTGAGGCTGTAGATCCAGGACTGAGGCTGTAGATCCAGGACTGAGGCTGTAGACCCAGGACTGAGGCTGTAGACCCAGGACTGAGGCTGTAGATCCAGGACTGAGGCTGTAGATCCAGGACTGAGGCTGTAGATCCAGGACTGAGGCTGTAGATCCAGGACTGAGGCTGTAGATCCAGGACTGAGGCTGTAGATCCAGGACTGAGGCTGTAGATCCAGGACTCAGGCTGTAGACCCAGGACTGAGGCTGTAGATCCAGGACTGAGGCTGTAGATCCAGGACAGGCTGTAGATCCAGGACTGAGGCTGTAGATCCAGGACTGAGGCTGTTGATCCAGGACTGAGGCTGTAGATCCAGGACTGAGGCTGTAGATCCAGGACTGAGGCTGTAGATCCAGGACTGAGGCTGTAGATCCAGGACTGAGGCTGTAGATCCAGGACTGAGGCTGTTGATCCAGGACTGAGGCTGTAGATCCAGGACTGAGGCTGTAGACCCAGGACTGAGGCTGTAGATCCAGGACTGAGGCTGTAGATCCAGGACTGAGGCTGTAGATCCAGGACTGAGGCTGTTGATCCAGGACTGAGGCTGTAGATCCAGGACTGAGGCTGTAGATCCAGGACTGAGGCTGTAGATCCAGGACTGAGGCTGTAGATCCAGGACTGAGGCTGCTATAGTCTGTGAGCAGTCAAGAGCAGTAATTTTCTTTCTCATTCCAAGTGAGAAATGTGCAAATTATGTGATAATTTTGGTTTAAAGTTGAAAATTAGAATATCATTCAAAGTCCATTTACTTCTGTTGTAATTCAATATTTTCAATGAAACTATTATTTGACTCTCAATACACAATATGAGACAAGTCTTTGTTTATTATAATGTTGATAATTGTCTCACAGCTTGTAATTAGAAAAATGGACAATTCAATTCAATTCAATTTAATTTTGTACAATCCTAAACCACAACAGTAGTTATCAGAGAATCAAACAGTTCAAACACAGGACATGTAATGAAATTGTCTCCATCTAAACAGGATCTAAAACCTTCGAACCAGTTAAGAAATTAAGTAGCGAGACAGACATGGATGAGACGTGCATCAGACCCATCAGACAGCTTTTCTTGTACAATTTATTTGAAATCTCAAGAAAATCAAGACATTAGTTAACACAAGAGAACCTTTATTCATCCCACCGTGGGGAAATGTTAATCTTACAGCCCTGCTTTACTTTACTCTACTCTACTTGGCTATACTACACCCCCTGATTGCAGGGGTTCTCACTGGCCCTGTTTAACCGGTACCAGATACTTTATTTGGGCCTGCTTGGCCCTGGTTCTATTGAGATGTTCTATTTGACAGAGATTTGCCAGAGTGCTAATGGAAGCAGTGGTTACCGAGCAATTTCCCTGGGTAATGGTTTGTTGTTGGTAGGTCGTTAGGACAAAGTAACAGATAAAGCATATTGGAGTCCAAAGAGTAGAGTAGAGCCAAGTAGGGCTGGTGGAAATGGGGTGTAAATAAGTAGCTGTAAATGCTTTGTATAAGGAGAAATTTACCTTGTGGATCAATAAAGTCTGACAAAGTCTAAGTAAATAAATAATAGTGTAAATTAGGAATAACAATATGGGCAGATTAAATTGATAAATTATCTTCTTTTGAGGATACCACTATCTCCCCTTCTTTACTGCTTGGGTAACCAGAGGATTTTTTTTTCTTATGAATTCAAAATGCACTTTGTGTGAAAAGCGCGGCTGTTATGAATGATTTTCACTGAAATGGAAAACAGTTGAACTATTGCATTCTGCTGCACTGGCCAAGCATCCATGTTTGTGAATGCAAATGTGCCAGAAGGGTTTTTTATAGCCAGGAATACATTAACACCGTGTATGACAATCAGACAATAAGTATATTGTATATTGATCGATACAAATAGCTCCATGCTCGTGCTGGTGAGTTGGTGATGTGAGCGCTGTTCGAGAAGCCTTTCCCCTCGCTTTAGATCTCCTCCTCCTCTGTCTGTTTCGCACTAACATTGGTTTTGTCTTGGGAGGCGCGTCTTGCTGCTGGAGCTCAGAGTCCGCTGCTCTGACCCAGAACTGTCAGGTCCCAGTGTGTGGTTTAGGAGCCCACACAGACTGCTGTACACACAGACAGTACGCGGATAACACAGGCAGACCAGAGCACACGGCCGCAGCTACACCAATGCTGGCACTTCCCTCAAGTTTCACGCCTCATGCTTTTTAAATAATTGTTAGAGAAATTAAGTGAAAATCAACCACTTTCACTAGGGCTGTGGTTGAGAAGAGAAATGCTGGGTTGACTCATGGCATTCCTGGTTCATCGATTGATTGGAAATTCAGAGATACAGCTTTCTCTCCTCATCTTATAGGCCTAAGTGCACTGTGGTAGAAAACATGTGCTTCATTTTGTTTGGAATTGACTTGTATGTGTATAGTTTTATTGAATGTTTTTAAAAATGTGAAGTGCTTTGTGATCCTGGTGAGTAAAAAGCGCTATACAAATACATTTTACTTACCTACGTACTTATGAAGGGGGTGTGACAATAGCTCTTCATTGTTTGTTGTGGTTCTTTTGAAAGACAAGTTAGATGTGTTAAATTATTGAAGCATTTACAGCTAGCTATAACACATAGCAGCTACTTGTTTTGTACATTTTGTGTGCTCCCTGTGTGCTCTTACTACTGTCCTGTATGTGCGCTGCAACATTGAAATTTCCCCACTGTGGGATGAATAAAGGATCTCCTATCTTATCCTATCTTGTTCAGCTGTTTTGGCTACAGAGCTGTGAGCCATCTTGAGAACTGTCCCCTCCTTGGTGATGTTTCATTTATCAGCCGATGTTACTTCCTGAGTAGGCGTGGTCAGCCTGATTGACCTGACAGGTGGCCAAGCCCCGGTGATCCAAGATGGCGCCCTATTCAAATGAATGGCTTGTGCTCAGTAGTGCATGGGACTTCATGGAGACCGGGAGATTAGCTGAACTCGCCAATATTTGGGCATCGTCTGGTCCTCCCGGTTCTGTGCAGTGGACGAGCTCCCGTGATGCGTTGCGCCAAATACGCGTAGGTTCTCTGTCAGCTGAGGTTGAGCTGTTTTAATTTACATTGAGTTCTATGGGACTTTTATCTGGGTGACCTACATGAATTTAGTTTGCAGTACCACGGGCGCCCCCTGTGCCCATGGGTGGGACAGTTTTAAGCTAGTAATACCCGATCCAGTTATTATTATAGATCCATGCAGGTGGCACAGACTGACCTCACCCCCTCTTGCCTGCTGCTCTCTGGAGGAGAGTGTCCCATGTGTGCGACCAGAGGAAGGCTCCCTTGTCCCGGTTGATACTGGTGTGTCCTCGCTTTCTGATTTCAATCACCTCCTTGATACAGAGTTTGTATTTTTTGTCTTCAGATCCTAATGATCCGAGCCCCGTCCTGATGACCCGTCCCAATCCATAATGTGGTTATTTCTTTTGCAGTGATCTAAAAATGGCTGATTCGAGCTTTTCCTTGTTTACTTGTTTCTCCCAGGCTCTAGTGAGTTTCCCCATTGTCTTTCTTCCTCCTGGAGCCTCCCGTAGTCCTCTGAACTCATCACTGCAGTGCACAAAAGCCACAAAAGTTTTCAGTTTTCTTGTTTTGAATAAAGTTGTTATTCGAGTTCACACGGAGCGTATGAGAAACACACGAAACGGCTTTTGTTGAGGGACCACTGCATAATCAACAACATACAACTCAACATATTTATTTGCATACGTGCGTTTGGAAGATCTTCTAAACTTCAGTATTATCACAGACACATGATTTAATACAGTTTGATTGTAATGAACAAAACACTTTCCAGTCATCGTGCTTCCTTCCTAAGAGCTTTCAAATTGAACACATTTCTCGACTGCGTTTTGTAAATAGCCTTGTCATCTCCACTTCAGATTTGTGTTGAGTTCAGCAGTGTCTCCCAAAGCGCACGCTGTTTCCTTCTACCCCACGCACAGCCGCCCAGATTAGGATGGATATTTTCATTAGCTGAGAGAATAGAGGCTCAGATTAACATGTCAAACCATTACAGAGCATAATGCGCCTGATACAGCCCTCAGAGGCGCTGGGTTTTTCTGTCTGCACGAAACAAATGAGTTGTGAGAGAGGGAGGGGAGTGAGGTGAGCTGTTCCGACGCCGTCCAATATAAGTGAGGCAGGTGCAGAGGCGAATGGAGCAGACAGGGCCCGGCTTCCAACCAGAATCATTTATTTGAATTTTTTGGTTATTGGGTGGCCTTACATGTGTCGTTACTGTCTTTTTAGATAAGGACGGACAGTGTAGTATGTGGGCAGAATGGCACTCTTGCTTTACAGAAAGACGGTTCAATTTAAATTCAATTCAACAAATGTATTTAGCCCAAAATCACAACATTACCTTGGTGGACTTTACAAAACTGTTGATTTGCCAACACAGATCAGAGAATAAAACCGTTCAAACACAAGAAATGCAATGATTAAAAACACGTAGAGCCATTGGTCCATAATGGGCAGATAATATGTCCACAAATGTCGTTGAATGTCGAGTGTTGAGTGTCTTGGATCATAACCACTTCCCTTGGAACCTCCTGCTTTGGCAAAGAAAATTCTAAAGGTCCTGGGCCTTTCAGAGTGGACTTTGCATGTTCTTCCCGCATGTTCATAGGATCCTCTGGGTGCTTCTGTTTCCCCTACCACTAAAAACACATACATTCAAAATTCTCCACCTCTGGTCCTGGCCAAGAGCATCAACATAGGTCCCAGGCGCTGTACTGTCCTCTGTAGTGAGGCCCTAGTATCATTACAGACAACAGTTTGGCTCTGTACAGCTGGAGCCACCTCACTGTGGCCCCTGGACTTCCCAGAGGTCTCCCATCACAGGACTAACCACACCCTGCCCTGCTGTGCTTCAAATATCTGACAGGATCTGACAGGATTTTTTCACCTACTGTATGAATTCTGTGTGGCAAGTAGTTCATTACTTTGATGCATGATGTGTTCAAAAATATTGGCATTATTTAGTTTATTTCCAGTAATAAACGACCCAGTCTAACCCGACTTGCAGGGGACGCCTCCAGTGAAAGAGCCCCAACGCTTTTCATTGATCGAGGATCAGAGGTGGCGCTGCCGTTAGCCTCTGTGTTTAGTGCTGTTTGGACACCTGTTCCAGTCAGACACAACACAGCTATTTTTAACTCCACTGCTTTCCAAAACAACAGCCTCTTGTTCCAAACTCACCTCTGTGTCCTCATTGTACCAGCAGAAATACACAAAATCATCAAAATAATCATCACTCACTGTTCATGCATCAGATTCAGATTCAGTTTATTTGCCATTTGCAGTGAAAAAAACCACATTGGAATACATTAGCAAAAAGTCTCCAGTGTGCACAGACAAATACAGACATAAAACAACATTAAAAGACAGAAATAAAACAAATAAAACAGTAAACAAATGTCACTGTGAAATTGATCGACTAAAACAGTTTCAAAACAAGTGCAAATCATTAAAGTGCTCTGTTCACACTGATAACAGCTTGTGGATAAAAACTGTTAGCGTAACGAGATGTCCTGCATCTCAGAGAGCGATATCTTCTGCCAGAGGGAAGAAGCTGGAACATGGCTTTCCCAGGGTGGCCAGAAGAGTCATTAACAAATCAATCATCAATTCATCTAAACGTTTGTGTATAGGGCTAAATCACATCATAAGTTGTTGTAGGACTTTTTTGACGAACCAAACGCATAGGAACCACTGATCCATAGGGAGCGGGATGACCACTGTCCCAAAATATTATACACGTCACTGTCCGTGTCATCGTTTTCTTAGACCATCTTGTTTATGCAACTGGGTCTAAGAAAGAAATTAAAAACAATGCTAACAAAATGGGAGATATCTCGAGGAGGGATCCGCTCCCTCGAACAAACCAGGACTCTACAGCCTCAGTCCTGGATCTATTCCATGGTGTTATTCTCCAATGATGTGTAGTTTATTCATGTAAATTGTAAATTACGAGCAAATCAAACCTTAGCCAAGTAATATATATTATATTTTGAGTGTGTAAGATTGTTGAGAACTGATTGCTCCATAAACATGCAGTTGAAATATATGTTTACCTTTATATAACCCCAGCTTGCATGTGAGCTTTTTGCATGGCAGAGCTCGCCTATGGCAAGTTTAACTTATGCACAGTTGGCTTCGCTCTTAAAGATGAGAAAATCAGGGTTAACTGCACCATTCTCAAAAGTTGTTTCAATAATATTGTTTCATCAATATAGTCAATATATAGTATATCGTCCATACATTTTTTTTTATTGTGACAGGCCTTTACTGATTGTGATTGTATAGTTTCTTGTCTTTGCTGCTGTGTAAAAGAGAAGAGGGATGGAAAGAGAAAACTGGGTTGATGTGATGGAAATTACAGCATGAAGTGAACAGCTGAATGTCACAGAAATTATTGCAGACAGATGATGAAAATAATTGCCCTGCAGCAAAAAAGGTTCGAATCCCAGGTTTCAGGTTTGAATTAAACCCTGCAACTACTCCTTGAAATGGATTATACAGTACTCCTCAAACATATTGTGCTCTTCCACACTAGTAAATATAAATACAAAACTCTATAGTACTCTTCCCCAGCGACCCAGGCCAAAGATACCTGTATATCTGATTTGCATTGTCCATTACAGTAAATAAGGCAGATTGTAATTCACTAACAAAGCCACCTTTACCACACATAATCATTGTATTACTGACTACAATGGAATTAACCAAATGACTGCTTTCGTCGACGCTGTGATGTGACATATAAATAGTTAGTAGCACAAGAGCCAAGCGAGAATTAGAGTGGAATTAATGGGAGCTCTGCCTGACCGTGATTCAGTGCAGTATGTTTAATGATTTGGGCAAAAGAAAGATGGGGGAAAATCAGAAATGACCCCAATATGAGGTTTAATTTGCTCTTTCCAGCTGCTTTCCTCTTGATCTACTAAAGCACACTGCTGAAAGATCAAAATATCAAATTGTTATTATGCTGTGCTAGCTTCTGACTCAAGGCCAATACGATTTGAAGGACAGATAGAAATGAACAAGGTTTTTAAAGGACTCCTTTTATTAGCCCACTATCTCAATTAAGCCCATTAGGGAAGAACTCATGGACAAAGTTTCGCACCAACTCGCTCTGGCTCCTATTGGCTTAGAAGAAGAAGAGGGTCCTTTATTAGTCCTACAATGGGGAAATTTCAGTTTGATGCATACACATCCATCCATCCATCCATTTTCTTCCCCTTAATCCATTTCTGGGTCAGGGGGGTGGCAGTCAGAGCTGCACCCAGTCCACATAGCACCAGCCCCTCACTGATCCTCCTGCAGGTGGTGAGTCCACAGGAGCTGAGATCTTTCAGTGGGAGCTTCAGGCAAAGTAAGGTTAAGTGTCTTGCCCAAGGACACAACGACAGCAGTCATCAGTGGGAGTCGTGAAGTAGGTCTTATGGTGGGCTTGAACCCACGACCTTCAGGCCCAAAGGCCAATGCTCTACCAACTGAGCTACTGCATACACATACACATATACATATACATGCACATACACATCAAGGCAAGCAGCAAACATCTACACAAGTAAACTTCTCAAGCTCAGTAAACGTTTGTGTCACACTCACCATTTTGATCTTAAAAATCTGTGGTTTAGTGTTTCTACTGGGATATTGTCGTTAATCCAGATATGAGTCATAAGAATTGACAATCATGGGGAATCTCCAGCTTGCCTTAGCAACCACCTTGGCAACACGTCCCTGTTTCAGTATGGCGCTAACGAACGCCGTCAGAACAAATGCCCATATATGGAAATTGATTCCAGCTATTTTTTGTCCAAATCGGTCCCAGCTGTTTTTTACCGCGTATGCACGGCTTTTGACGGCTGCAACAGCGTTCAGACCTACAACAAAAAGGTTTAATATCCACTATCACGGATTTCACTTATTGTGGGTTATCTTTAGATCGTAACCCCCATGATGAACGAGGGACCATGTTGGTAGAGAAAGGTGAATTGTGGCCCTGTTGTTTGGCTCTTTATTGATTTATGAAAGTAGTAGTAGTAGTAGTAGTAATCTTTATTTATATACCGCCTTTTCACTGCAAATCTGAGTCTCAAATCGGTTTACAATTGTTAATTTTTGGGCATTTGTCTCTCACTCCACACAGAGATGGGAGCGGGGTCGCGAGGCGCATGCCAGCCCTAATGTACATATTTTTAGTGGTAGGGGAAACCGGAGTACCCGGAGGAAACCTACGCAGTCACGGGGAGAACATGCAAACTCCACTCAGAAAGGCCCTGGTCCGACCGGGATTCGAACCCAGGACCTTCTTGCTGAGAGGCGAGAGTGCTATCCACTCAGCCACCGCGGTGGCTGAGTGGGATAGCACTCTTTCTCTCTTTCTCTCTTTCTGAGTGGAGTTTGCATGTTCTCCCCGTGACTGCGTAGGTTTCCTCCGGGTTCACCAGATTGTTGTCTTCCTTGGGAAGTTTCTGTTTGGTATTTTAAGTCTATATTTCTGTTAAGACGAGCAATTCATTTGTTGTTTTTCTCGAGAACATCGTTTGCATAAGAGTATAAGATCGACGGGACACTGTATATCTTCTCCTGGAGGGTCGAGCTGTCCACATCCAGCCAAACACTGCTCCTGGGACCCGTCTGAGCCATCTGCCTCCCAGCACCCCGCGCGTTTATCTCAGCCAGACGCCAATTTGTTCCTCTGGTCCAGTCCACGGGATGGAGGCGAGAGCGGGCACCAAAACAGACAGGACGGGGACATTTGTGCAATTTCAACCCAAAACCATTGTGCAGCTCAACATCACAGCAGCAGTAATCTAGAAGGACTCCACAACAACAGTTAAGAACTTTGGGTTTTATATTGTGCTTTTTTGCAAATAAATACACAAAGGTGGCACGCTATAGTCGCCCTGGGGCAGACAGATGAAACCGAGGTCGCCAAACTGAGAACCACACACGCACACTATAAGACCAAGAACATCCTCCATTAAACCAGGACCAAACCAGGACTGACAATGGAACAAAAAAGAATTTTTTTTTTATTATGTATAGCGTTAATTTATTTCTACTTTTTACATCATTAACATTATTATTTGATGATCCGTGGGTATAACTGAAGAGCCTTTCCACTGACCTTGGCTTTGATATTTTTTCCTCCCGTTTTTAGCCCAAACTCTGCTTTGAATTCTGCACCTGACCGCTTTGGGGACACAGTACAAATGTATAGGGGGCATTTTGAACCACACTTTCCCAGAGAATATTGAATCTGTGGTGGAAGCGGCTGCGTCAGAAGCTAAGTCCCCGGCTGGACCCTTAACAGGATTTAAAAAGTTCAAAATGCTTCATCTGCTCCATGAAATTCAGCCTGTCAGAGCCTCCGAGTGAGAGCCACCCCCTGTAGCTGACTGTCAATAACAGCAGCAGCAGAAGCAGTAACGGAGAGGGGGAGAGGGGGAGGCTGCACTGGTAATCGTATTTAAAATGACTGTTTCAATTAACAATGCAATCGTGAAGAGTGAACAAGAATGAGAAATGATCTGTGCAATTTTACCATTTTACAGAACAAAACGGAAAAAGGGTGCAATAAATGTTCGAAAGTTTTTTTTATTGTAAGGGGATATTGTATTTATATATATAACACTCTCCTTCTCTTCTCTAAATATTTTGTTTGTCAAATACACACATTTTTGTAACATTTTTAACTGAAGTAGCTTATACTCAAGTTCCAATTTTTATTAAATGGAAACCACCTGAAAACAAGCCCGGCCCTCCCCAATACCCCCGCATTTCCGATGTGGCCCCTGGAGAGAAAAAAAAGCCTACCTCTAGCCCACCTCTAAACCCAATCTCAGCTACATTTCATATTTCTTTAAGTATTCTATATTATTTTCCCATTTACCTGCACCACATGAAATCCACTGATCTGCTTTCTCTGCCCTTGCATGATGAACCTGATTTGATATTCTAGAAACTAATAAGCATTTTGCATATGTTCAAAGCAAATGCACGCGATAAATAGTGTGTTGTGAGTTCTCGGTCTGCAGCTGCAGCGCTGGCCTCAGCCTCAGAGCCATAAAGACGTCATTCAGTCACTTTGAACCGGAGCCAGTGTCTGTAAATCTAACACAGACACCTCCTCTGCAGAAAGGGACATTTCTGTTTAGTAGAGCTGGAATTTCTCATTTATTTTTGAGCTTAAGTCATAGATTGTATTTAGATGGACAATGCTAACCTGCTAGATCAATTAAGCCCAATAGGAAAGTGCTCATGGACAAAGTTTACTTAACTTTGTGTCACACGTTTTGAGCTTAAAACATTATTTTTTTTTTTTTTTTTACAAATATTTTTTTTTAAATTGGTATCAATACTTAATATATGGCTACATTACGCATCTCCATTCCATTTATCATGAAATAAAGTGTTTTTTTTCTTTCTTTCTGTTTATGCCATAAATTGGCATATTGTATATCTCTGACCAATATATCAATAATCGTCAAATCGTGATAAAATTGGTATCGTGATATCGTTACCGTGATAATATCGTTATCGTGATAATATCGTTATTGTGAGCTTTGTATCGTGTATCGTTTCGTATCGTGAGGTACCCTTAGGTTCCCACTCCTAATATAGACACAGAAAAAGTCAAAATGTTATGAAGACCGAAAATGTATCTGCGCTGAGTAATTACACTTCCAAAACTAAAAGCTGTCACATTTTCTGCTCTGGGAGTTCCAGTGTTTAGGACTATTCTCTCGCTAAAGTAGCCAGTTGTCTCGCTTAAGTAACATTACCCTGTTTTCTCTTTCTTGGAAACACATCCTCTCCCCTTTCCTTATTTGCTCATATTTCCAGTGCAGTGGTCCTCTGCAGTGTTAGCAGTGTGAGTGTGAGTGTGCACATGTGCTGCGCTGAGTCAGTCCGAGCCATTTATCACAGGAACCATCCATTTCTCCTCCGCTCAGGTTTGTTCTGTTGCACGAAAGGGAAACTCATCAATCACATGGACAATATCTCCAATACATGTCCAAGTGTTATGTAAGAAAGTGTTCCCTCCACTGATGTGTTTATCATGCCCCTACTGTACTCAACATGCAGTCAAAGCTCTAAGATAAGAATTCCTTTATTCGTCCCACAGTGGGGAAATTTCGACTGTCTGACTGTTGTGGTGAAGCAGGAGCAGCGTCTGCAGTCAAAGCTCTATCTGACTGTTGTGGTGAAGCAGGAGCAGCGTCTGCAGTCAAAGCTCTCGATTTAACGCTCAGTCTACGTCCCCTCCCTCACCTCTGAGCTTTGTGTAATGACAAAAAGGACGAGATCACGGATACAAGGGGTCCACATGAGGTTCCTCCACAGAGTGGCTGGGCGCACCCTTAAGCCTAGCATACGGACTGGCAACTGATTATATCCGTCGCATATGAGAACACGGGCAACTGACTGAAACTGGAGAGCGACTGTTTATCTCCAGTTGTAAGAGCGCTCACATCGACCGATTTCGGCAACTGATCATCTCCCACCATCTCCTCTCATTTGCCAAAAGCCGCCTTGCAACTAGTTGTCTCCAGTTTCTCTGTCGATGTACGCTAGACTTTAGAGATAGAGTGAGGAGCTCAAAGACATGGGAGGAGCTCGGAGTAGAGCTGCTGCTCCCTTTGCGATAGAGGGTGGAGTAGTTCAGACATACGAGAGGAGCTCAGAGTAGAGCTGCTGCTCCTCAACATTGAGAGGAGCCAGTTGAGGTGTTCTCCTGGACGTCTCCCTGGGGAAGTGTTCCCTGGGGAAGTGTTCTAGGTATATCCCACAGGGAGGAGACCAGGGGAAGACCCAGGACACAGAGGGACTGTGCCTCTCAGCTGGCCTGGGAACGCCTCAGGATTCCCCCAGATGAGCTGGAGGAAGTGTGTGTGTGGCGAGGGAAGTCTGGGCGTCTCTGCTCAGACTGCTGCTGACCGTGTCAAGATAGAAATGTGCATTGAGTAACTTTTTGAGATATAATACATTTTGTTTGCCCCAAATGAAAGAATCTTGAAAAAAAAAATTGAACAAATCAGACCACAACAGATTTATCCTTTTTGCACAGGTTCTACTTTGACAATGTTAAAATCCAGGTTAAAAACAGTTCTGTTTTGCTGCATACACTTTTTTAATGTACTCTGATTATTCATAATTTGAATGCCTTATGAGGTTTTTTTCTTGTTTTGTTCAGCACTTTCAGGTGCCTTGTGCATGATCTGTGCTAAACAAATAAACTATACAAATAAACCTTGTCTTTTATAGTTGATTCAGCCCATTTAGCTGGAAATTCATTACAACAGGATGGCGCGGTCTTGACCTCTGAGGCCGCCATTTACAATTTGATTCCATTTTTATCAGTCATCCATCCGTAATGCTTTTACGAGTGACACCGCGTGAGACATTTGAACTGCTCCATGTATTCCTGTCATAATAACGCCATTATCGCCTCCGTGTCCTCCCACGTGCAATGTATGAACAGGGCATACGTTGTCCCGATGGCGCCCTCTGTCTGTGAGTGCTGAAGGTCACTGAGCAGCATCAGAGTAATGAGATGGGGATGGTTCTCACTGCTGTCCAAACGCCACATGCTTCTTGACCTCATTTATGCAACTACTCTATGCTGCTTTTACTTTTGTATAGCCCTAAATCCCAAACAGTGCAAACACAGGAAATGCAATAATACAAAAAAAAAACACATTGGTCATTGGTCCATAAGGGGCAGATGACCAAGCTCCATAAACCTTGATAAAGTCCATAAATGTAATTGAATGTCCTGGATCATCACCACTGTCCTTAGACACAATGATTGTCAAATTAATCAAAAAATTTACTCATTTAAAGCTAAGGTTCCTAAATTTCAAACCACAGAAAATGATGTGTGATATAATCCATTAACTGTAACCAGCATCACAGTGGCTGAGTGGTTAGCTCTCTTGCTTCTCAGCCTGAAGGTCTTGGATTTGAATCCCAGTCAGAACAGGGCCTTTCTGAGTGGAGTTTCCCATAGGTTCCCTCCAGCTCTCTGGTTTCTCCTACCAATAAAAACATGTACAATAAATAAAATCCTTAAGCTCTGGTCCTGACCAAGAGCAGAAACATCTGGAGATGGGTCCCCTGAACTTACAGCCCACTGCTCCTAACAGAGGTCCTAGTGGCTATGAAGGATGGGTCAAATGCAGACTTTTTTGTTTTTGTGGTCACCGTACTCAAACATATTTCACATGTTGCACCATCGGTTAGGGTTGAGCGATACAATACTGGTATAATTTTGAGAGCGGAATGAAATACGGCAACAGCCTGTGTGTGTTTGTTCACTGGTGACATTTATATTTGGTCCAAATGTGTGCAGAAACAGCGGCTGCGATCACAGCTGTGGCAGAGGAACTGTAAGTCAATAGGAGCCAGAGCGAGTTGGAGCAAAACTTTGTCCATGAGCTTTTCCCTGTAGGGCTTCATTGAGCTAGCAGATTGTCCATTAATACACAGTCTAGGGTTCTAAAACAAGCTAAGCCTCATTTCACCTTGGAGAGACCCATGAGGAAAACGCATTAGACTTATTAGATTTAAGCATGTTTATTGATTGAGCATGTTTGGCGCCCTAGGCCCGGGCGGGATGCTGTTGAGCACGGCGCTTGCTCGCGTGCATGATCCCCCCGGGGCCTAGGCACTGGTGACGGCAGAGGCAGTAGGCAACACGCTTCATGCGAGAAGGAGGAGGTGGGGCGGCGGCGGCTTGCAGACTTCAGAAGATCGGGAAGTGGGCGTCTCCGGCTTTTAACTTGCTGTCCTGGTGGTTATTGGTTGACTGGGTGTGGGCGTTGCTGGTATTGATGAGTCGAGGAAGAGCAGCCTGTGGCCTGGCAGCAACAGCCGGGTCTACCACGGTGAACTTTCGCGAAAGCTCCATTATCAATATTACTAAAATAATGCCTCATATGTTTGTCTCAATATATTCCAAGCGTTTCCGCAGATTTGAGCTCAAAGGGTTCAAGTCAAATATGGATTTTGGAAAACAGCGATGACAGCAGAACGCTCCTGTGTGATTCTAGTGGCTATGAAGGATGGGTCAAATGCAAAAGACCAATTTCCCTCCGGGGCCAAAAAAAAAGCATATTTTTTTTAAACATTTGTACAGAATCACCAAAATTATTTTAAATTGTGCGCTTTTGACCTGGATTGGCCGATATAATACCAGTATAATTTTGAGAGCGGAATGAATGAATGACGTTAACCTTCGGTCTGAGCGCGTGCAGAAGCAGCGTGTGCAGAAGCAGCGTGTGCAGAAGCAGCGTGTGCAGAAGCAGCGTATGCAGAAGCAGCGTGTGCAGAAGCAGCGTGTGCAGAAGCAGCGTGTGCAGAAGCAGCGGCTGCGATCCCAGCTGTGGCAGAGGAACTCAGCACAAGCTTCCCCACTTCTGACTAGAGGTGTCATGGTAACGTGTAGGCGGTAACCTCTGCAAAACGTGTTGATGATAATGGTCTCCCGCCTCGAGATTCCCCCATGTATGAGCAGGAGGAAGTGTGTGTGGATATGGAAGTGTGTCTGCTCAGGCTGAACCGGCAACGGATAAAGCGGAAGAAAGTGGATGGATTATTTCTACTATAAAGGAAAACTCTGCATTGTGTTTTAACTAGGGCTGTCAAACGATTAATTTTGTTGTTGTTGATTAATCGCAGAGTAATGGTGAGTTAACTCACGATTAATCGCATTTTAAGCATTCTATTTCAAATCCACTCCAATTGAAGTTAAATGAGATTTTCAAGTGTAATGACACTTGAAAATCAAAAAAAATAAATTAAAAAAAATCACAATTGTAAACCGCTTTGAGACTCCAATGTGCAGTGAAAAGGTGGTATATAAATAAAGATTACTTACTACTACTACTACTACTTGTTATTCATACCAAATGTACTTATATCTGTTTGACTTGCTCACAACCTTCTACTTTTGGGTACAACCAACAAGAGCTGTTAATGAAAGGAAAAATGTAGGTACCCCAGCTTTAATTTTGCGAGTTTGGTTGCATTTCAGCGTGTCTCCTCCTCTCCTCCGTGTGTCACACAACATCAGAGAATGGCCCCTGTGCGTGTATATATGCATGTATTATATGACCACGTTACTGCTGTCACCATCACACACACACACATGTCCGTGGCATTCTGAGTGATATTATTATAAATGGGCGGGTCATTCAGACATGCGATTGACTGCCAGCCTATTTCAGAACAGGTACCCACAGAATATTGTGTACAATGACTATCTGAAATCCAAAACCAGATTCTGAAAGAATGGACTGTCTACTTTCATCAGCAAAAATAATTTTGTTTCTAGCTTGTTTCGTTCCCTGTAATCCCCAGTCGAGTAGAGGTAAGTTTTATTGAAATCACCAGAAAGCTGAGAAAAAAGAGGCACTTGTGCATCTAGCTGTTTTCAAACCATTCATAGAGCAATGCTGCCATCTGCTGGCTCGATAAAATATTGCCTCAAGCCTTACATATGCGGGAAACGCAATTGACGTGTTAACACGTCAATGGCAGTTAATGCGTTGATTATTTTTTTAACGCGTTAATGAAAACGGTAATTAACGTGAATTAACGCTATAATTTTGACAGCCCTAGTTTTAACTTGTGAAGTCCAAGAGTGTGTGTGAGTGAATACGTTATCTGAGTGAGTGTGTGTGTGTCTGAGGGTGTGTGTGCGTCTGTGTGTATTCTAAGTATGTGTGTGTTTATGCATGTTGTCTGAGTGTGTGTGTTATCTGAGTGTAAGTGCGTGTGTGTGTGTGAGTGCGCATGTATGTGTGTGTGTCTGTCTGAGTGTGTGTAGTCTGAGTATGTGCGTGTGTCTGTGTGTGTGTTGTCTAAGTGTGAGTGTGGCGTGTGTGTGTTTGTATGTTATCTATCTTATATCTGTGGTGTGTGTGTGATGGGGCTCAAATGTAACTCTGCATGTACTGTACTTGTTATGTGTCAGTAGCATTGATACATGTGAAAATATGTGCTGTGCGGGTTCAAATTAAATGATCTGAATCTTAATCTAACTTCTGAAAATGAATCTGTGCGTAAGACCAGTGTGTTCTCCAAAAGCATCATTTCCCAAAGGCCTCCTGCACATAGTCAGCGTACAGTAACTTTGAAACTGAATCATTGATGAAAATAAAGTCTCTCTGTTCTGCGGCTGCTGCTGTTACGTAAATGTTGGAGAGGACTCTTCTTCCGCTCTTCCATGTCCTGGATTTTCCCGTCTCTTCCGCTGCTCCGGTTTCTTGTCATGTGATCGGCTCCTTTCAGCTCCATCCTGTCCCACTGTTGCCTCCGTGTCCTCTGCCTTCATTTCTCCTAAATACAATTAAAAACAACAGTGGTTGCAATTTATCAGTTGTAATTACATTTTTTACAATCACATTCGTAGCTCTGGTCCCAGCCGGTAATATTCAAAAAAGTAAATCAAATTATACTCCTCCCTCTAGTGGTAGCATAGGGAGTTTTTTTTATCCTTGATGCATATTTCACCATATCATTTCTACTTAAGATCTTAGACTTAATGTTAGTCTTAACGCGGAAGAAGCTAGATGAAGCCATTTTATTTATTAGTGTCCAATATGTCCAAAACCCGCCTAATCACTCCAATGGTGCTTTCACATCGGATCATGCGTTGTGTTGACTTACAATGCATAGTCAATGGTGACGCAGAGGCGCAGGAGCAGAAACTCGACGCACGCAGGAGAGAAATAATGCTGAGCATTTCCTCTTGACGCTCGTGCAGCGACCAATCAGAGAGCGGCAAAGTGGTCATGGGGAAATTAGTGGTCTGAGCGAGCAGACTGAACATACTGTAAACAGCCAAAACAGGAGCTACACCAGGACTAAACCAGGACTATACCAGGGTTGACAATGGGGGACTGTGTGCTTGTGAATATATGCGTTGTCATACTCCCGTGACTTTATGCAACTGCTTCGAGCGTGTTCGCCGATGTGGAGGTACCGTTTAATAATAAAATAAACTTATTGCGCACCTCCGTGAACACATGCTACTGTTATATAAAGTCTCTGGAAGGTCTCTGGACACAGAGACGCTGCCAAGCTGCATTATTGTAGAAGAACTTTACACAAAAAGCTGCTAGCTTAACTCCGTTAGCATCAAAGTCGGCCCGCTACTACCGCCACTTCCGGCGGGCGCCACTGCTGGCCAGGACTTTTGGTGTGAAGACATCTGTATCTGAAAATTAGAGATGGTGCCCAGAGGCTGGTGCGCGAGGCGTCAGCGTTCCTTAACCCACACCACGGTACGGTGGCTGAGTGGATAGCACTCTCGCCTCTCAGCAAGAAGGTCCTGGGTTCGAATCCCGGTTTGACCAGGGCCTTTCTGAGTGGAGTTTGCATGTTCTCCCTGTGTCTGCGTAGGTTTCCTCCGGGTCCTCCGGTTTCCCCTACCACTAAAAATATGTACAATAGGTCTGGCATTTGCCTCCTGTACTGGCCCCACTCCCAAAAATAACAATTGTAAACCGCTTTGAGACTCCGATGTGCAGTGAAAAGGTGGTATATAAATAAAGATTACTTACTACTACTTACTTACTTACCAGAGAACACATCACCCCTGTCCTTCAAAAACTCTGCTGGCTTCCCATTAAATAGTGTTTCAATTTCAAAATCCTCCTCATCACCTACAAAGCCCTCCATAACCTTGCTCCTCCAGACCTCTCTGAACTTCTGAGATCTGCAGACTCAAATCTCCTCACTCCCACTGTCAAATCCAAACACAAAGCATTCGCTTTCTCTCGAATTTCTGAGGTGAGGGGGGAGCCCTCACCTCAGAAATTCGGACTCACTAAACTCCTTCAAAAAACAGTAAAAACGTACCTCTTCCTCCACGTACTACTCTCAGCTTCAGAATTGTTCTCTTCATTCATGAAATTCCTAATTTTTTTGCTTTGTGTGTTTTTCAGAATGTGTATGTGTTTATGTCCTATAATGTGAAGCGTCTTTGAGTTCTTGAAAAACGCTATATAAAACCGATCTATTATTACTATTATTATTATTATTATTATATTGTACAGGCATTTTTCCCGAAGGTGTCAGCTTTGCACTGAAAGAAGAGCAGACGTGTTGCTTAGACAGTTGCCAAAGCAAACTGGAGTTTCCCCTGTGACTCAAGACATCTGATTGGTCTAGCCTTTTTGCTCATATCTGGATTTACAAAGACAATATCACAATATAAACACCAGGGTCATAAAGAACTTTTCAATGTAAGTCAATAGGAGCCAGAGCGAGTTGGAGCAAAACTTTGTCCATGAGCACTTTAGCATTGTCCATCTACAGTATATACAGTTTAAACAAGCTAAAAGTTTCAAAATAGTGTTAAATGGACAAAAATAATCATATTTCATTATATCGCTTCAATATTCCAAGCAGGTCCACAGATTTTAGCTCAAAGGGTCAAAGTCAATATGCGATATGGAAAACAGCAATAACAGCAGAACGCTCCTGTATGATCTGCAGAGGTACTTTTTAGGCAATTTAATCGTTTTTAAAATATAGATAAAATACTGCACAAGAAATCTTCTATATCATTGTTTAACCGCAACAACTTCTGGCATAGAGTAAGAGGTATTTTTTATTCTATATGTATTTTATACTTTCGATACATGAAGGGCCATAGGTCTATCCACCTGAGAATAAACAAATCTTTGAGCTGATAAATGCTCTCGCTGCTGTCGTCATAAGTGAGCAGGCTCCTTTCAAGACTGGAAACACCCGTTTAAGAAGTATTTTCAAAGTCGTATAATTGTCATTCACCCTTTTTCCTTCCTCCTCAGTGAAGTTATTTTTATTCTTCCATCTGAATCCTCTCTCGTCGAGTCTCCTTGTTCCCTATGACACTTTATCCTTGCGGCTCTGTGCTGTCTGTTTACACTGTAACACAAATACAGCGGCTCTAGAAAGCTGCTCATTGCGTTAATGCTGACCTACTCAACTCCCATGATGCTTTGCTTCTCCCCGAGGTGCTGGCGCTGAGGGGCCATCTCTCACCTACATTTGAAACTCTACTATGCAGTTGTGATGCTTTATTACACTGTACTCTGCTCATATTAGCTCTGTCGTTTGGTGAATCTTGAAGAAGGAAGGATTATGCACATGGTTTATGCATGTTTACAAATCAGGCAAGATGCAGGAGAAAATCTGCAATAAAAAGGTTGAAAATAGCCAGAAATTGTTGGAAGTAATTTCTCTACACTGATGAGAAATGACTACTATTTCGTCTCGGGTCTCTGCACTGGCTTCCTGTGGCTCAGAGAAAAGACTTTAAGTTTCTCTGCTTGTGTACAAGTCTCTACATGTTAGTGTCATATGAACCGACTCAGACTCTGAAGAGCACAGGGACTGACCTCCTGCTGGGACTCTGAGGAGCACAGGGACTGGCCTCCTGCTGGTGCCCAATCACTAAACATGGGGTGGCAGCATTTCAGATTTATGCTGCTAAAATACGGAAGTCTTCCTGAACATGTGAGATGGGTTTCTACTCTGACACTGTTCAAACCAGGTTGAAAAGAGTAAAGTTTTGTAGCATGAGACTGACAGACAGATTGCTGCAGAGTGTGCAGTGATGCTGTGGCTGTATCAGACAGTTGTAGTGAAGAGGGAGCAGAATCTGCAGTCAAAGCTCTCAATTTTACTGCTCTGCCTACATTGGAGTGGAAACATATAAAACAATATCATTACACAGACCATACAACGCATTCTGTGTTCAAATCCAGGGAATTAAAGGAAACCATGTAATCCAAATAGCTGCCCTATTTGTGATTTGCTAATTTGCTATTAATCCTGCAAGCACTAATTAGCATGTACATTATATGCTGTGGGTTTTGCAGCTTCATCATAATACTGTATCATCTCCCAGACTTTCATCTCACCTCTGTTGGGTCTCCATGGAAACGAGGGCGTAGGAAAGGAGGAGGCGAGCGCAGACCTCTTGACATGTTTAGGACCCAGGGGACACCTCCCTTTGGGCTCGGTGTGTTCGTCGAGTCCACACATGTGATTAACCTCATTATAACATGCACAAAGTCAAACCCCAGACCCTGCGCAGGTGAGAGCGTGACGGGAGGAGGGGCAGGAATCAGTGTCAGGATGCTTTCATGTTCCTTGAGGAGGTCGTATTTTCAGGCACAACCATGAAAGACAACCATTTAGTAAGAGGGCCACTTCAGTATACCGTATTTTCCCGGACTAGGACACAGAGCCCTGTAGACTAATCATCAATTATGTTGGTCTGAAGTTTCTTGGCAAATTTTTTTGTCTCCACAGCAAAAATAAGCCGCACCTTACTATAAACCGTAGCGTTCTAACTGCGGAAAAATAGCTGAGGCTTATAATACTGTAAGTAATGTGCATTTCACAGACCAAGCTCACACAAAGCGCTATACAATTTTAGAGTACCTGAGTTGGCACAATCAAAAACAAATGTCTGTTTATACTAATACAGTAATCAACTGAACTCAGGTATAACATGCCTTTATTGGTAGAGCTGAAGTTGGCTGGATGACACTGTGACCATGTGTTCATGATCTCTCAGACTACTTTGTGTTAGCAAGGCAGAGGGACACATAACATCACATAGAGGGCCGCATTTGGCCCACAGGCCTGAGTTTGGACTAGCCAGCTATGGACAATCACTGTTTTGGAAAGAAGCATATTACTCTTATGTCGGATGCCATTTTTGAATATTGTTACCACTTGTAGACACCTTTATGAAAAAAAATGGCACTAAAACTAACAAGTCGAAACCAGGCCGAGGATTGTGTTACTGTATCGCGGTACGTATTGATCTAAGAGGAACAGAAGAGCATTTTTAGTGTCACAGCTCTGCCTCTCGTCTGCCTGCTATGACTCACATCTCCACGTTCTTACGTCGGTATCACATTTAGACACTGATGACTTTTACACCACTCCGAGAAGTCCCACTTTTATAACTTTATTTCATGATCAGATCTGCCCACACACCGTACTGAGACCAAAGTAAATGTTCTCATTAGCGTGTGGCTCGAAAGGCCTTGGCAAAAGACATAGGAGCAACTGCATCATGATAAAAGTTCATTTAAAAGATGTAAAGTAGCAGGAATGTGGAGGTGGGTTTAGGGCAGGAGAGCTTGTGATTGCCGGATTTGAGCATGATGTATTTATACCAGGGGTGTCCAAACCTTTTAGTGAGCGGGCCACTTTAGTTCAACAAGACTTGTCCAAGGGGCCGACAACACAGATTTCAAAACTGTTTGGACTTGATTTGTTCTGTTCTGAGCTAAAACTATCTCAGCACAAATTCATTAGTACCATACATCTATTAACTTTTATGGAGATTGGTCATCCGCCCCTCACTAGAGTAAATTACTTACTTTTAATAAACACTTTTAGGGGAATATCTCAGAATCCCAATGGTTTGAATGGGAGTTACTCTAATTTCATATTTCTGGGAGTCCTAGTGTTAAACCGTCACTAAACCATGAAAAACTACTGTAGTAGCAGAACACAGGAACCAGGAACAAAAACAGACAAAGGCAATACAATGGACCAGCAACAAGGGGAGAGGAGCACAGGTACATATAGACACAGGTGAAACACATCAGGGCGGGGCAGACGACCAAGACAGGAGAATAGGAAGTCAAACAAATCCACAAAAATAAAATCCACACCATGACAGAAACACAAAAAAATGTTGGGCGATTGGGAGCAGTCTGGGAGTTCTTCTAATTTGAGTGAATAGCACTCTCGCCTCTCAGTAAGAAGGTCCTGGGTTCGAATCCTGGTCGGAATAGGACCTTTCTGAGTGGAGTTGGCATGTTCTCCCTGTGTCTGCATAGGTTTCCTCCGGGTGCTCCGGTTTCCCCTACCACTAAAAACATGCACAATCGTATGTACTCTGAATATTGTAAAACGCTTTGGGTGACCTTGGTCTGTAAAATGCGCTATATAAATAAACATTAATAAACCATGAATAATTTTTTCTTTTGTGTATATTTTGCTGTATTTATGTTGTGTTCGCTCGAGATCCTCACCACTGTCCTGAGACCCTCCGATGCGGGAGGGTCCAAGGACAGTGGTGATGTTCCAGGACACTTGACATTGAACGACATCTATGGACTTAATCAACATTTATGGACATTGGTCATCTGCCCTTTATGGACCAAAGGCTCTATGTGTTTTGGATCATTGCATTTATTGTGTTTGAACTGATTGATTCTCTGATCTCTGTTGGCAAATCAATGGTTTTCTTCACAAATTAATTGAATTGAATTGAATAGACACAATATAAATACAACTAAATAATAATAATGATAATAATAAAAATCTAATTTGTTTGAATGGCAAAAACAATGGTGGCAGGTAAATGTGGCGGTCGCACAGCTGTGAGTCGGAAGGATGACATCATACTTTCTGCTGTGATCGTGACTGCTGTAATATTTATAGATTCTGAGCTTACGCAGTCGGTCCAGGAAAAAAACTGAAGAGGCGAAAGAAGTTACACACGCAATCTGCGGCACACCCACCGCGATGCAGATTTCATGTTGGCAGCAATGCATCATGGGTCACAGGGCTCAGCAGCACAGACTGATGAGGGCACTATAATACAAGCTTATCTTTATTACTAGAGCTGTGCCATATGGGGGAAATCATCACACTATTAGGTTTGTGTTGCTGAAGTATATGTGAAACCTACATGTGGTCCCTCATTTATTATCGAGTTACGTTTTGAAAATAACCGGCAATAAGGGAAATCCGAAAAGTAGCAGCTGTATGTTTGAATTCAATTAAATGTGTTTTTGTATAGCCCTAAATCACTACAGCAGTCGTCTTTAGAACCAGGTCCAAGCAGGGACTAAAAAAGTACCTGTTACCGAATAAACAGGGCAGGTGGAAACTCTCCCAATTATGGTAGAGCAGAGCCCAGTAGAGTAGAGTAGAGCTGAGTAGAGTATAGTGGAGTAGAGTCGAGCTGATTAGAGTAGAGTGGAGTATTGCAGAATAGAGCAGAGCGGAGTAGTGTAGTGTAGAGTAGAGTAGAGTTGAGTAGAGTAGAGCAGAGTATAGTAGAGTAGAGCTGAGTGGAGTAGTGTAGAGTAGAGCAGAGTAGAGTAGAGCTGAGTATATCTTGAGTAGAGTAGAGCTGAGTATAGTAGAGTAGAGCTGAGTAGAGCTGAGTAGAGTCGTGTAGAGTAGAGTAGAGTAGAGCAGAGTAGAGTAGAGTAGAGTAGAACTGAGTAGAATAGAGTAGAGTAGTGAAGTGTAGAGTAGAGTAGAGTAGAGTAGAGTAGAGTAGAGTTGAGTAGAGTAGAGTTGAGTAGTGTAGAGTAGAGTAGAGTAGAGTAGAGTTGAGTAGTGTAGAGTAGAGTAGAGAAGAGTTGAGTAGTGTAGAGTAGAGTAGAGTTGAGTAGTGTAGAGTAGAGTAGAGTAGAGTAGAGTAGAGTAGAGAAGAGTTGAGTAGTGTAGAGTAGAGTAGAGTTGAGTAGTGTAGAGTAGAGTAGAGAAGAGTTGAGTAGTGTAGAGTAGAGTAGAGTTGAGTAGTGTAGAGTAGAGTAGAGTAGAGTAGAGTAGAGTAGAGTAGAGTAGAGGCTGGTGGAAACAGGGCTTTAGTCCCTCCAGCGTGTCCAGGATCTTCACTGGGGCCACATGTTTGGAACACTTCCCCAGGGAGGCTCCCAGATGGTCCCTTTTGACGTAGAGAGCAGCGTCTCTAGTCCAAGCTCCTCCTGCGTGACTCCTGCTTCACAATCTATAAGGAAGTGCCTTCTGACTCAGCTCCCCTTTTGCTAAAAGAGGAATGGATTTAGATCTACGGTATTGAAGACCCAGGGTTTCTGACCATCCACATAATGAAACCACCACTGAACCATGAACAATGCTTTCTTTTTTCAACATTGTGTTTGTCCTCGACACAAAATACTCCAATTGGCTTGAACTGCCTGAGTATGTATGTCTCATAAAAGCAAACACACCGGATTAAGGCGCTGGGGGAAATACTTAAACACAAATGTAACAAACATTAATATAGATCCAAGCAGGGCAGGTGGAAACTCTCCCAATTATGGTAGAGCAGAGCCCAGTAGAGTAGAGTAGAGCTGAGTAGAGTATAGTGGAGTAGAGTCGAGCTGATTAGAGTAGAGTGGAGTATTGCAGAATAGAGCAGAGCGGAGTAGAGTAGTGTAGAGTAGAGTAGTGTAGAGTAGAGTAGAGTAGTGTAAAGTAGAGTAGAGTTGAGTAGAGTAGAGCAGAGTATAGTAGAGTAGAGCTGAGTGGAGTAGTGTAGAGTAGAGAAGAGCAGAGTAGAGTAGAGCTGAGTATATCTTGAGTAGAGTAGAGCTGAGTAGAGCTGAGTAGAGTCGTGTAGAGTAGAGTAGAGTAGAGCAGAGTAGAGTAGAGTAGAGTAGAACTGAGTAGAATAGAGTAGAGTAGTGAAGTGTAGAGTAGAGTAGAGTAGAGTAGAGTAGAGTAGAGTTGAGTAGAGTAGAGTTGAGTAGTGTAGAGTAGAGTAGAGTAGAGTAGAGTTGAGTAGTGTAGAGTAGAGTAGAGTAGAGTTGAGTAGTGTAGAGTAGAGTAGAGTAGAGTAGAGTAGAGTAGAGTAGAGTAGAGTAGAGAAGAGTTGAGTAGTGTAGAGTAGAGTAGAGTTGAGTAGTGTAGAGTAGAGTAGAGAAGAGTTGAGTAGTGTAGAGTAGAGTAGAGTTGAGTAGTGTAGAGTAGAGTAGAGTAGAGTAGAGTAGAGTAGAGTAGAGTAGAGGCTGGTGGAAACAGGGCTTTAGTCCCTCCAGCGTGTCCAGGATCTTCACTGGGGCCACATGTTTGGAACACTTCCCCAGGGAGGCTCCCAGATGGTCCCTTTTGACGTAGAGAGCAGCGTCTCTAGTCCAAGCTCCTCCTGCGTGACTCCTGCTTCACAATCTATAAGGAAGTGCCTTCTGACTCAGCTCCCCTTTTGCTAGAAGAGGAATGGATTTAGATCTACGGTATTGAAGACCCAGGGTTTCTGACCATCCACATAATGAAACCACCACTGAACCATGAACAATGCTTTCTTTTTTCAACATTGTGTTTGTCCTCGACACAAAATACTCCAATTGGCTTGAACTGCCTGAGTATGTATGTCTCATAAAAGCAAACACACCGGATTAAGGCGCTGGGGGAAATACTTAAACACAAATGTAACAAACATTAATATAGATCCAAGCACACACAGCAATGACCCCATTTGCTCCATGTCCACATCGCACCGAGGATTTAAAACCACGCTTCCCAAAATAAACACAATCATTTTCTCCGAGTGCAGCAGCGGTAGTAACACTAACAGGATGACCACTGGCTGTTTGTAAAGAAGAGAGCGTGGAGGAGACATCAAGGACCAGATGTGTACGTCTGCAATGGTCTCTATCTGTCATGAATGTGTCTTCAGAATCAGATTCATTTCATTTGCCATTTGCAGTAAAACCACATATTGGAATACATTTGCAAAAGTCCCCAGTGTGAACAAGACAGGTACATAAGAAAATAAAACAAATGCAATGGACACTGTGAAATCGATCAACTAAAACAGTTTCAATACATGTGCAAGATCATTAAAGTGCTCTATTTAAACGAACAATATCTTCTGCCATAGGGAAGAAGCTGGAACATGGCTTTTCCAGGGTGGCCAGAAGAGTCATGGCTCAAACCCACCTGAAGAAAATAATACGTGTATTTTGTTTCCTGGTTACTACCAGCTAATATTATCAGCACCGCAGAGAAATATTGTTTAAAAAGTGTTTAATGACAGCAATTCCCCCTGTGGCTACTCTGAAATAGCTTAGTCTTTCCTCTGCTCTTTGCCGAAACAAGAAATATGACATATTATATTTAAAATTATTATGATATTATAATATTTTATAATTAGACAAGAATATTGTGGTTAGGGTTGTCAAAAGTATCTAGTACAGACACAGTGGTCCCTCGGATTATTGCGGGGGTTACTTTCTAAAAAATAATCTGCAATGAGCGAAGTAGCAGCTGTATGTTTTATGGCTGTAAAACCCCTTTATACACTTTTCTAACGACCTGAACTCACGTCTGCTGAAGTGCGATCGTGGAGATATCAAACGTGTTTGTTGGTTGAGCGCTGCTGCAGCTGTCAAAAGCTGTGCATACAGTACACTGAGGGGCAGGAGAAGGACTGAGGGCTACACGGGAAGACCACATGTGACATTTCTTGACTCATTTTAAACTATTTTAAAATAACTTGTAAACAACCTTTAAGCTCCTAACCCATGCTTTATTGTTTTTATAATTGAAAATGAAATTGTATAGTCCAAAAAGAGCATTTATTAATGGTTGCCGTATCAAAATTGGTATTGAATGGCACCTCATAGTCCAGAAAGTCTTATCACTCACAAAACTGTTTCGCTCCATCACAAGTTTTTTTACGAGTGTAGTGAGGGAATTTACCTTACAACAACTTCAGCAGTGTCTGGAAAGTCACAGCTTTTTAAATTTAAATGGTTACCGTTACCATCAACACGTTTTGCAGAGCTTACCGCCTACACCGGTTACCATTGACAACCCCGAGCCAGAAGTTTTGCACAAGTTGACAGGAGCAAAGCTTGTTGCTAAGTTCCTCTGCCACAGCTGTGATTGCATACACACAAATGCATACACACAAATGCATACACACAAATGTATTCACACAAATGAATACACACAAGTGCTATTTCGGTATTTCAATTTCATACCACCAAGTATACCATATCACTGCAAATGGTAATATATCGCCCAGCCATATAGTTAAAAATCAAAAGTATATTGAATCCTGGACAGTTACACTTGCATCAAACTGGTATCTTGAAATATATTCGCAAACAAGTCATGAAATAATCTGTTTCTTTTCATCAGGACCATGAAAGTCAACTTGTCTGTCAGTTCAAACTTGTAGTGTTGAACTGTGGGGTTTCCGTGTCTTCTTCCCTGAGTTTTCTCTCCCTGTTCATTGTGTTCATTCAGTCCTTGAGAGAGTGAATGGGCAGATGTGTCTCGGCCTGATACATAATTAATACCACTCTCTGAATCTATAAAGGGCTCTTCCTTCCTATTTGTCAGTGCTCACAAATAGAACTCGCACAGACCACATCTCCTGCCTCTTAAAGGAGACATATTATCCAAAATCGACTGTTTGAGCTTTTAACCATCAAAAACAGACACAGCCCGACGTGGCTCTACTCTACTCAACTCTAATCTACTCTACTCTACCATGATGGGCAGTGAGTGTTTCTACCGGCCCTGTTTAACCGGTACCAGGTCTTTCTTTAGTCCGTTTTGGGCCTGGTTCTATCCAGTATTCTAGCTGACAGTGATTGGTCAGAGTGCTGCTGGAAGGGTTGCCATGGTCACTAAGGAAATTACTGGGTTACTGGTTTGTTGTGGTTAGGTTTCTAGAATATGGTACCAAATACTAAAGCGCAATGGAAACGCAACATAGAGTAGAGCCAAGTAGAACAGAGCCAAGTAGAGCCCAGTTGGTTGTGGTTATGTTTCCAGGATAAAGTACCAAATACTAAAGCGCAATGGAAACGCAGCGTAGAGTAGAGCCGAGTAGAGCAGAGCCAAGTAGAGCCCAGTAGAATAGAGTAAGGCTGGTGGTTTAGGGCATTAGAATTAGAATTAGAAAGTGCCTGGTCCCAATCAGAGTAGAGTAGATTAGAGTATAGAGTAGAGCAGAGTAAGGCCAAGTAGCGCTGGTGGAAACAGGGCTGTAGCGTATCGGAGCACTCCCCCCTCCCCCTCCCCCCTCTCTCTCTTTTGGGGTTTAGAGTTTCATCCTCCACAGCAGTTTGTGAAGGGCACCGGTCTGACCTTCTGTCCCAGTGCGGCTCATCATGTTTGTGGCCCACTTTTCGTTTTTCTCACTGCAGCTTTTTCAGATCACGAAAGATGGACGTGAGTTTGTGGTGTCAGTTTGGGTACATTCCTTCTCCCAACATTGAAAATCTGTCTAGAAGTTTACCTTTTTTGGTCATAATGCTACAATAGAATATTTTTGAGATGTCTTGAAGCAACTTTGAATCTTTTTGATCCAAAGCTGGGTTTACATTATTGAAAGCAGAATTAATTGTCTTGCCTCTACCTCTAGTTGTTAGTGTTGCTCGCTTTTGAATATTTTATGATATAAACAGTATATTTTTTATTTTCACACATTTTGTAATCATATATTGGGAGTGGATTGACAGAGCGCTGACGTCATAGTGTTCTACCCAAAAGTATATTCTTTAATGGGCATTTGTTAGAAGGGGTTAGCTTTGCGCTGTAACAGGGGCAGATTTGTCGCTAAGACAGTTTCCCCTAGTCATGTGATTGGTCAATTCTTCTATGGCTCATATATGGATTGACAATCTCAGGAATGAAGATTTGCACATCAATTACTACAGATCTTTGAGGAGAGGCCTGTACAGCCTTCAAGCAAAATAATTATACTCACACATTGTCTTACTGTACTTGCATAAAATTTGTTATTGAGGATGCAACGTTTTGGAGTAATTGATTTTAGTATATTTTGTTTGCTAATGGATTTAAGAAATTGGAAAATCCTTACTTGTAATGAGAACAAGATTACTACTGAGCAGCCAGAATGTTTTGCTCTGTATGGTACAAAAGACTTGAATCAAGATAGAAACAAAGATCGAACCAGGGCTGAGGACTGGATCAGATTGTTCAGCGGGCCTGATATGGCCCCGGGGCCGCGAGTTGAATAGACCTGCTAAAACGCCCCCTTTAGCTGCTGGCCTTTCTTGTGTGTTCCTTGCTGTAAAAAGTCAAACTATTTACAAAAACAATGCTGTCAAAAGCTTGGAATATTATAGCCTCACATTTTGCCTATAAGGTCTATCGATCACAAACATCCATTCATTTGCAGCTTTAGCCTTTGGCCTGTCTGTGTGGATTTCCCATGGGGCCGAGAGAACCTTGACGAGGACATTTTGAAGGAGGAAGGAAGCAAGGACAGAGGAGCTAGGAGACAGGGGCGAGACGTGAGTGATGTGAGGCTCAGAGCTGATTGAGGTGCTGCATCAGGGACCGGCCGAGAGGGAAGCAAAACTGGTCTTTAGGTAAAACAGTAACATTTAGTTGTACAAAGCTGATTATTTTTTATTTTATTTACTTTTTCTATACAGTCAATCATCATTATTTTCTGTTTTGCCTAATTCCAAATAATACAACAGCTCCTCTGATGTGTTTAATCCATAGTCGTTTAGCAAGACTGGATTAAGGTGATTTCAATAACGTTTTATCTGAATTCATTTATTCAATTTTATTTATGTTTGTATATCCCTAAATCACAACAACAGTCATCTGGGAGCAGTAGTCAATTCCCAAAGAACAGGTCAGAGAATCACAACACACAGCCATTTGTCCAGAGAGAGCAGGATGACCACTGTCCATGAATGTATGTCCCGGATTATCACTGTCCTTAGACCCTCCCACATCTGCAAGAAATTGAGCAAAAAAAGCAAAACCAAAACGAACAAGGCCTGATGCTGTCAAACCAGGACTGACTAGTGTCACTTTGAAATTAGGGGTAGTTTTTTTCTCATCTCAATAAATGATTACTTCAGGTTAATATACAGAAATTTCCACTGAATTGTCACCAACTATAAACATATATATTTCCTTATAATGTGTCTGCTCTGAGCCTACGGTTCATGGAAGTATGAATATAGATGATGTGGACATATGTCATTGTTTCATTTTCTTGGCAAGACTTCATATAAACACCAGAAAACATTAACATTGTACATCCTATATGTTAGAAAATATAAAGAATAACGTTTTAATAACATAGTTCCAGAAAGTCTTAATGAATCTATGTTCTCACCTCCTACTGTGTGTGCGTGCGGTTGTCAGTAGGTGGCGCTGTTTCCTCACTGTCCATGCTCTGACCTGATGCTGCCGTTGTCACAGTAACAGAGCTGACTCCTGCTCGCTGTAAAATCACACATTAGAACTCTGTGGAAAAAAGCGGATTTCAAATGACTTTAATCTGAAAACGTCATGTTGTTAAGTCCCACTTTTCACATATGGCACAACTTACATCTTTCATCATCAAAGTATATATTTTCTTTGTAAACAATTTAAGAAAGAGAAAAGTTTCATGAGTAAATGCAATACAAGATCCTTTCATATTTTAAAATGAGGACCAACATTGCAGGCCGTAATAGTAATACTCTCACCAAAAGCCACACATCTGCAGTCGTCTCGTGGGACATTACAAAGTTGTCTATTCGCCGACAGCAGATCAGAGAATCAAACCCATCAAACACATGAAATGCAATTATACAAAACACACAGAGGCATTGGTCCATAACTGGCAGATGACCAATATCTCCTCTCTTCTCTTAACCGTGTGGAAGAAGCAGCGACTGACGTTTATTGGGAGCAAACAGAGTGTTTAATGCCAGACTAATTCTTGGCGTTAGTTCCAAGTGTGAGTCAACAGTGCCCACAGTTATTTCACTTTCTCTCTCTCTCTCTGTAATGATTTCAGTTCATTAAAGTGTGAACGATGTGAACAGGTGGGAGACGTGCCTCCAGGAGTCTGCTGACCCGAGGCCAAACCACCGCTCTCTTTTTTACATCCACTAAATTATGTCTGACTAATACAGCAGTAACATAATTAAGCAGAATCATGTTGTTGTCGCGACATGATTATACTGTATACAGCCCTGTTTCCACCAGCCATACTCTACTCTACTCTACTCTACTCTACTGTACTCTACTCTACTCTACTCGGCTCTACTCTATTTGGCTGTACTCTACTTTACTCCACTCTACTCGGCTCTACTCTACTCTACTCTACTCTACGCTACTCTACTCGGCTCTACTCTACTCTACTCTACTCTACTCTACTCTACTCTACTCTATTTGGCTGTACTCTACTTTACTCCACTCTACTCGGCTCTACTCTACTCTACGCTACTCAACGCTACGCTACGCTACGCTACTCTAATCTACTCTGTTCTACCCCACTTAACTCTACTCTACTGTACTCTATTCTACTCTACTATACTCTACATTACTCTACTCTATTCTATTCTTCTGTACTCTTCTCTGCTCTATTCTTCTTTGCTCTAGTCTACTCCACTCTACTCTACACTACTCTATTCTACCCTACTTATCTCTACTCTACTGTATTTTTTCTACTCTACTCTCCTTTACTCTACTCTACTCTACTCTTCTCTATTCTTCTCTACTCTACTCTACTCTACTCTACTCTACACTTCCCTGATTGGTCGTGTTTCCACTTGCCCTGTTTAACCGGTACCAGGTGCTACTTTTGTCCTTCTTTGCCCTGGTTCCAGGAAGAGCTCGTACTGAAGTGTTCTTCAGTCGTTTCCTTTTGGATAATTATACATTATAATTTTACAGTGCATGCAGGGCTTCTGACAGCTGCAGCAGCACTCAGACCTATAGCCAACAGGTTTGATATCGCACTTCAGCAGTCGTGAATTAAGGTGGTTAGAAAAGTGTATGAGGTGTGTGTGAGGAGTTTTACAACCTTAAAACAACCTTATAGCTGCTACTTAAAAGATTTCTCATATTGCGGCCTATTTTCAGAACGTAACCTCATCAATAAACAAGGAACTATTGTGTTATATTATGGGCAGAGACAATTTGTCTTTTTTGAGATTGTCTCCGGTCAAATTGATTATACCCTTTCATTTTGAGTGTAAATCTTAAAATAGCACTGTGTAGAACTTCTGGCACTAGATGGCAGTGTTGGCACATTCTAGTCATCTTTACTGGTTTATCTGTATATTAATTACATTCTAAAACGTGCCAAACAATGAAACTCTCCTGTCCTTTTCCTATATTTCTGTTTTCCCTGTTGCGTGCCCTCCCCCCTCTGCCCCTCTGTGTCATGCAGTCTGACGATACAAGCATTCATTCTCCGGAGAAGCTTCACAAGGACCAAAACAATCTCCTGTCTCTCTCTCATTCATCTGACTCCGTTTCACTTGAACTTTTATTTTATGGCTACAGAACTTGGTTGGTTTGATATGTTCAGCTTCTATCATGAAATGTGCTGCCAAGAACCACCGAGCGATTGGGACCCGGTGTAAGACCCACGTAAACAAGGTATGATGCTAATGTTGCAGGACAGGGTTATGTATTTATACAGTATCTCTGCTTTGTACTGACCTAGAGACATGCATTTCTACTAATCCATTATGTTAAGACTTTTACTGATTATATGAACTAATGTCTTTGCTTCAACAATTTGTGGAATGTCTTGTGAATGTTTCTTATGTTGTACTCTACAAACCAATTTTCTTACAAGGACAAGAAACTCTACTTGTACTTTATAAATGTGATTAGAGTTGGGTATCTTTGAGAGCCTGCCGATACGATACATTTCAATTCAATACGATTTGATAGATTTCTAAACAATGCAATACATTTCAGTTAGGGTTTTGTGCCCTTATCTTACTCTCCCATTAGAACAAACATACAACATTAAATATATTGAAGAATAATTGTTCAAAATATCAATACAAAATATGTGAGAAAAAAGTAATTAAATTAATATATCTGTGTACAGCCCTAAATCACAACAGCAATCATAGTCGACTGGGTTTGCTCCTTCACTGTATCCAAAAAATCAGTGAGCGGATGCAAAATAATTTCCTCCAGCTAAATGCAGACAAAACCGAAATCATTGTCTTTGGTCCCCAGAAACAAAGAGAGGGCGTCATTTGTCAACTTCAGTCTCTCTCCCTACTGCCATCAGACAAGGTGAGAAATTTAGGGGTAATACTGGACTCAGACCTAAATTTCAATAGCCACATAAAATCAATAACATCAGGTCTGTCCAAACAGGCTGTAAAACAGCTGCAGTACGTCCAAAATGCAGCAGCCCGAGTCCTGACTAGAACCAGGAAGTTCGACCATATTAGTCCAGTCCTCAGGTCTCTGCACTGGCTTCCTGTGGCTCAGAGAATAGACTTTAAAACAGCTCTGCTTGTTACAAGTCTCTCCATGGCCTCGCACCAAAATATATTAGTGACATGTTAGTCCCATATGAACCAGCCCGGACTCTGAGGAGCACAGGGACTGGCCTCCTGCTGGTGCCAGAGTGAGAACCAAACATGGGGAGGCTACGTTTCAGATCCATGCAGCTAAGATCTGGAACAATCTCCCTGAAAATGTGAGAGAGGCGTCTACTCTGTCAATGTTCAAATGCAGGTTAAAGACTGTTCTGTTTGCCTGTGCATGCAACTGAAGGATTTTATCTCCATTTCTAATGCACTGTTGTTACTTATTTATTTATTTTTTAATTCTTTGTTTAATTTGAACGTTTTAATCGTTTTAATCTTTTGTGGGATGTTAATGTTTTAATTGTGATTCTGGTGTTTGTTTTGTGTGATGATTTGTGATGTGGACTGTGAAGCGCTTTGTGTTGCCCTGTGTATGAAAGGCCATAAGGAGCGGGGCGACCAGTGTCCAGAAATGTTAATGAATGTCCAGAAGTGTCCTGGGTCATCACTCTCCTAGGCCCTCCTGCATCAGTGGGAAAATAAATTGAGCAACTTCGGGGAGGCCCATAATGAGGGATGGATCTGCTCCACAGACAGACAGGCTGTAGATCCAGGACCGAAGAGGCTACAAGGCTATTAGTGCAGTGCAGCCCAAAAAATGTTTTTTTATAACAGCAAAAAAGATGTATATCTAAAAATAGTGGCTTTTATTTTAGTGCAAGAAGCGTAAAGAAGCCAATTTGAACATAAACAGCTGGAGGCAATCTTTTGGCATTTTGAGGCAGACGTGTTGCTATGGTGGTTGCTAAGGCAAGCTCAAGTTTCCCCCGCGAATGAAGGCATCTGATTAAGGACAGCACGATATATCAAAAGAATATTGTTATCGCGATACTGGTGCGTGCAATATCCATATCGGAAAATATGCGCAATATTTTTTTTTTTATAATAATTTTTAACAAATACATTTATTTAAGACAACAAAAGACAGACAGACACATCATTCAACAAATACAACAAACAAACAAATAAGCAAAAAAGTATATAAATATATTAATTTGAAGGTCATTAATGTTTTTGTTATTTTCAATGCAGATTGCAATTTCAGGTAAAAGAAAAAAATATTGCAATAATATTGTTATCACAATACTAAACACACATATCGAATATCGTGCAGCCCTAATCTGATTGGTCAATTCTTATATGGCTCATATCTCAATTTACAAAAAAATATTTCACAATATAAACACCAGGATCACAGAGAGCCCTAAACCACAGAGTTAAGCCCAAACTAGTGAGTGTGACACAAACAGGTCCAGATTTTGAGGACTTTACTTTTACATTTATGTCATTATGAGTTGGAGTAAAACTTTGCCCATGAGCACTTCCCTATTGGACTTCATTGAGCTAGTGCGTTAGCATTGTCCATCTATAGTCTATGGTTTGAAGCTGGACATAACATGAGAACTGAGTGGCTCTTCTTTATAATGTGCTGAAAGTGGCCAGTCCGCTCTTTATCTTTGTGCGTTCATGCTGCCACAGTCTCTCTCTCTCTTCCTGCTTCTCTCCTGCTTTTGTGAAGAAAGGGGAAGAAATGTGCTCTATTTTTAGTCTGTACGCTTAAGACGGAGAGAGAATTTGACTTTGTACTTTTTCCCCAGGCTTAAAAGAAAAATACTATGCAGGAATCTTTTGAGTCAATATTTACAACAACATAAAAACAGCTTTCTAAATATGACATAAATAAACACTATATGAAATACATTTGCACTTGGGCTGGGACTCGATAAATAAAATAATCTAATAAATTAGGGGCTTTGTAATTAATTAATCACAATTAATCACATTCTAATCGCGAATAAATATTTAATCTGAGAACAGTGAGAAGTCATTTTTTCACATGAATTTTTAGTTTACCATTGAATAATGACTGAATACATGAATACAGAAGCAACACATGTTCATTGTGGATGATAAGGGAATCAGACGGACTTCTTTCATCAAGTAATGTTTCTGTCATTGCCTCCACCTCCTCCTCCACCTACTCCTCCACACACTCTGACCACAACATATGCTCCTCCTCCACCTCCTCCTCCACACACTCTGACCACAACATATGCTCCTCCTCCACCTCCTCCTCCACACACTCTGACCACAACATATGCTCCACCTCCTCCTCCACACACTCTGACCACAACATATGCTCCTCCTCCACCTCCTCCTCCACACACTCTGACCACAACATACGCTCCTCCTCCACACACTCTGACCTCTCTGACCACAACATACGCTCCTCCTCCTCCTCCTCCTCCACACACTCTGACCACAACATACGCTCCTCCTCCACCTCCTCCTCCACACACTCTGACCACAACATACTCCTCCTCCTCCTCCTCCTCCTCCTCCTCCTCCACACACTCTGACCACAACATACGCTCCTCCTCCTCTCCACACTCTCTGACCACAACATACGCTCCTCCTCCTCCTCCTCCACACACTCTGACCACAACATATACGCTCCTCCTCCCCTCCTCACTCCTCCTGACCACAACATACGCTCCTCCACCTCCTCCACACTCTCTGACCACAACATAGCTCCTCCTCCCCCTCCTCACACTCTCTGACCACAACATACTCCTCCTCCTCCTCCTCCACACTCTCTGACCACAACATACGCTCCTCCTCCTCCTCCTCCTCCACACACCTCTGACCACAACATACGCTCCTCCTCCTCCTCCTCCACACACTCTGACCACAACATACGCTCCTCCTCCACCTCCTCCTCCACACACTCTGACCACAACATACGCTCTCCTCCTCCTCCACACTCTCTGACCACAACATACGCTCCTCCTCCTCCTCCTCCACACTCTCTGACCACAACATACGCTCCTCCTCCACCTCCTCCTCCACACTCTCTGACCACAACATACGCTCCTCCTCCACCTCCTCCTCCACACACTCTGACCACAACATACGCTCCTCCTCCACCTCCTCCTCCACACACTCTGACCACAACATACGCTCCTCCTCCTCCTCCTCCACACACTCTGACCACCTCCTCCCTCCTCACACTCTCTGACCACAACATATGCTCCTCCTCCTCCTCCTCCACACTCTCTGACCACAACATACGCTCCTCCTCCACCTCCTCCTCCACCTCCTCCTCCACACACTCTGACCACAACATACGCTCCTCCTCCACTCCTCCTCCACACACTCTGACCACAACATACGCTCCTCCTCCACCTCCTCCTCCACACACTCTGACCACAACATACGCTCCTCCTCCACCTCCTCCTCCACACTCTCTGACCACAACATAAGCTCCCTCCTCCTCCTCCACACACTCTGACCACAACATACGCTCCTCCTCCACCTCCTCCTCCACACACTCTCTCTGACCACAACATACGCTCCTCCTCCTCCTCCTCCTCCTCCTCCTCCTCCTCCTCCACACACTCTGACCACAACATACGCTCCTCCTCCTCTTCCACACTCTCTGACCACAACATACGCTCCTCCTCCTCCTCCACACACTCTGACCACAACATACGCTCCTCCTCCTCCTCCTCCTCCACACACTCTGACCACAACATACGCTCCTCCACCTCCTCCTCCTCCATACTCTCTGACCACAACATAAGCTCCTCCTCCACCTCCTCCTCAACACTCTCTGACCACAACATACGCTCCTCCTCCTCCTCCACATACTCTGACCACAACATACGCTCCTCCTCCTCCTCCTCCTCCTCCTCCACACACTCTCTGACCACAACATACGCTCCTCCTCCTCCTCCTCCACACTCTCTGACCACAACATACGCTCCTCCTCCACCTCCTCCTCCACACACTCTAACCACAACATACGCTCCTCCTCCTCCACACTCTCTGACCACAACATACGCTCCTCCTCCTCCTCCTCCACACACTCTGACCACAACATACGCTCCTCCTCCTCCTCCTCCACACTCTCTGACCACAACATACGCTCCTCCTCCTCCTCCTCCACACTCTCTGACCACAACATACGCTCCTCCTCCACCTCCTCCTCCACACACTCTGACCACAACATATGCTCCTCCTCCACCTCCTCCTCCACACACTCTGACCACAACATACGCTCCTCCTCCTCCTCCTCCACACACTCTGACCACAACATATGCTCCTCCTCCTCCTCCTCCACACTCTCTGACCACAACATACGCTCCTCCTCCACCTCCTCCTCCACCTCCTCCTCCACACACTCTGACCACAACATACGCTCCTCCTCCACATCCTCCTCCACACACTCTGACCACAACATACGCTCCTCCTCCACCTCCTCCTCCACACACTCTGACCACAACATACGCTCCTCCTCCACCTCCTCCTCCACACTCTCTGACCACAACATAAGCTCCTCCTCCTCCTCCACACACTCTGACCACAACATACGCTCCTCCTCCTCCACACTCTCTGACCACAACATACGCTCCTCCTCCTCCTCCTCCTCCACACACTCTGACCACAACATACGCTCCTCCTCCACCTCCTCCTCCACACACTCTCTGACCACAACATACGCTCCTCCTCCTCCTCCTCCACACTCTCTGACCACAACATACGCTCCTCCTCCACCTCCTCCTCCACACACTCTAACCACAACATACGCTCCTCCTCCTCCTCCTCCTCCTCCTCCTCCTCCTCCACACACTCTGACCACAACATACGCTCCTCCTCCTCTTCCACACTCTCTGACCACAACATACGCTCCTCCTCCTCCTCCACACACTCTGACCACAACATACGCTCCTCCTCCTCCTCCTCCTCCACACACTCTGACCACAACATACGCTCCTCCTCCTCCTCCTCCTCCACACTTTCTGACCACAACATACGCTCCTCCTCCACCTCCTCCTCCACACTCTCTGACCACAACATACGCTCCTCCTCCTCCTCCTCCTCCTCCTCCTCCTCCTCCTCCACACACTCTGACCACAACATACGCTCCTCCTCCTCTTCCACACTCTCTGACCACAACATACGCTCCTCCTCCTCCTCCACACACTCTGACCACAACATACGCTCCTCCTCCTCCTCCACACTCTCTGACCACAACATAAGCTCCTCCTCCACCTCTTCCACACACTCTGACCACAACATACGCTCCTCCTCCTCCTCCACACTTTCTGACCACAACATACGCTCCTCCTCCACCTCCTCCTCCACACTCTCTGACCACAACATACGCTCCTCCTCCTCCTCCTCCACACACTCTGACCACAACATACGCTCCTCCTCCTCCTCCACATACTCTGACCACAACATACGCTCCTCCTCCTCCACACTCTCTGACCACAACAGACGCTCCTCCTCCTCCTCCTCCTCCTCCTCCACACACTCTGACCACAACATACGCTCCTCCTCCTCCACACACTCTGACCACAACATACGCTCCTCCTCCACCTCCTCCTCCACACACTCTCTGACCACAACATACGCTCCTCCTCCTCCTCCTCCACACTCTCTGACCACAACATACGCTCCTCCTCCACCTCCTCCTCCACACACTCTAACCACAACATACGCTCCTCCTCCTCCTCCTCCTCCTCCTCCTCCTCCTCCACACACTCTGACCACAACATACGCTCCTCCTCCTCTTCCACACTCTCTGACCACAACATACGCTCCTCCTCCTCCTCCACACACTCTGACCACAACATACGCTCCTCCTCCTCCTCCTCCTCCACACACTCTGACCACAACATACGCTCCTCCTCCTCCTCCTCCTCCACACACTCTGACCACAACATACGCTCCTCCTCCACCTCCTCCTCCACACACTCTCTGACCACAACATACGCTCCTCCTCCTCCTCCTCCTCCACACTCTCTGACCACAACATACGCTCCTCCTCCACCTCCTCCTCCACACACTCTAACCACAACATACGCTCCTCCTCCTCCTCCTCCCTCCTCCTCCTCCACACACTCTGACCACAACATACGCTCCTCCTCCTCTTCCACACTCTCTGACCACAACATACGCTCCTCCTCCTCCTCCACACACTCTGACCACAACATACGCTCCTCCTCCTCCTCCTCCTCCTCCTCCTCCTCCTCCTCCTCCTCCTCCTCCACACACTCTGACCACAACATACGCTCCTCCTCCTCTTCCACACTCTCTGACCACAACATACGCTCCTCCTCCTCCTCCACACACTCTGACCACAACATACGCTCCTCCTCCTCCTCCACACTCTCTGACCACAACATAAGCTCCTCCTCCACCTCTTCCACACACTCTGACCACAACATACGCTCCTCCTCCTCCTCCACACTTTCTGACCACAACATACGCTCCTCCTCCACCTCCTCCTCCACACTCTCTGACCACAACATACGCTCCTCCTCCTCCTCCTCCACACACTCTGACCACAACATACGCTCCTCCTCCTCCTCCACATACTCTGACCACAACAGACGCTCCTCCTCCTCCACACTCTCTGACAACAGACGCTCCTCCTCCTCCACACTCTCTGACAACATACGCTCCTCCTCCTCCTCCTCCTCCTCCTCCACACACTCTGACAACATACGCTCCTCCTCCTCCTCCTCCACACTCTCTGACCACAACATACGCTCCTCCTCCTCCTCCACATACTCTGACCACAACATACGCTCCTCCTCCTCCTCCTCCTCCTCCTCCTCCTCCACACTCTCTGACCACAACATACGCTCCTCCTCCACCTCCTCCTCCACACACTCTAACCACAACATACGCTCCTCCTCCTCCTCCTCCTCCTCCACACACTCTCTGACCACAACATACGCTCCTCCTCCACCTCCTCCTCCACACACTCTAACCACAACATACGCTCCTCCTCCTCCTCCTCCTCCTCCTCCTCCTCCTCCTCCTCCTCCTCCTCCTCCTCCTCCACACACTCTGACCACAACATACGCTCCTCCTCCTCCTCCACACACTCTGACCACAACATACGCTCCTCCTCCTCCTCCTCCTCCTCCCACACTCTCTGACCACAACATACGCTCTTCCTCCTCCTCCTCCACACACTCTGACCACAACATATACGCTCCTCCTCCTCCTCCTCCTCCTCCACACTCTCTGACCACAACATAAGCTCCTCCTCCACCTCTTCCACACACTCTGACCACAACATACGCTCCTCCTCCTCCTCCTCCTCCACACTTTCTGACCACAACATACGCTCCTCCTCCTCCACACACTCTAACCACAACATACGCTCCTCCTCCTCCACACTCTCTGACCACAACATACGCTCCTCCTCCTCCTCCTCCTCCTCCACACACTCTGACCACAACATAAGCTCCTCCTCCACCTCTTCCACACACTCTGACCACAACATACGCTCCTCCTCCTCCTCCTCCTCCACACTTTCTGACCACAACATACGCTCCTCCTCCACCTCCTCCTCCACACTCTCTGACCACAACATACGCTCCTCGTCCTCCTCCACACACTCTGACCACAACATACGCTCCTCCTCCTCCTCCTCCTCCACACTCTCTGACCACAACCTACGCTCCTCCTCCTCCTCCTCCTCCTCCACACTCTCTGACCACAACATATGCTCCACCTCCTCCTCCACACTCTCTGACCACAACATACGCTCCTCCTCCTCCTCCTCCACACTCTCTGACCACAACATACGCTCCTCCTCCTCCTCCTCCTCCACACACTCTGACCACAACATATGCTCCTCCTCCTCCTCCTCCACACTCTCTGACCACAACATACGCTCCTCCTCCACCTCCTCCTCCACCTCCTCCTCCACACACTCTGACCACAACATATGCTCCTCCTCCACCTCCTCCTCCACACACTCTGACCACAACATACGCTCCTCCTCCTCCTCCTCCTCCACACACTCTGACCACAACATATGCTCCTCCTCCTCCTCCTCCACACTCTCTGACAACATACGCTCCTCCTCCTCCACACTCTCTGACAACAGACGCTCCTCCTCCTCCTCCTCCTCCACACTCTCTGACCACAACATATGCTCCTCCTCCTCCTCCTCCACACTCTCTGACCACAACATACGCTCCTCCTCCTCCTCCTCCTCCACACACTCTGACCACAACATACGCTCCTCCTCCTCCTCCACACTCTCTGACCACAACATATGCTCCTCCTCCTCCTCCTCCACACTCTCTGACCACAACATACGCTCCTCCTCCACCTCCTCCTCCACACACTCTGACCACAACATACGCTCCTCCTCCACCTCCTCCTCCACACACTCTGACCACAACATACGCTCCTCCTCCACCTCCTCCTCCACACTCTCTGACCACAACATAAGCTCCTCCTCCTCCTCCACACACTCTGACCACAACATACGCTCCTCCTCCTCCACACTCTCTGACCACAACATACGCTCCTCCTCCTCCTCCACACACTCTGACCACAACATACGCTCCTCCTCCTCCTCCTCCTCCACACTCTCTGACCACAACATACGCTCCTCCTCCACCTCCTCCTCCACACACTCTCTGACCACAACATACGCTCCTCCTCCACCTCCTCCTCCACACTCTCTGACCACAACATACGCTCCTCCTCCACCTCCTCCTCCACACACTCTCTAACCACAACATACTTTCCTCCTCCTCCACACTCTCTGACCACAACATACGCTCCTCCTCCTCTTCCACACTCTCTGACCACAACATACGCTCCTCCTCCTCCTCCACACACTCTGACCACAACATACGCTCCTCCTCCTCCTCCTCCTCCACCACACTCTGACCACAACATACGCTCCTCCTCCTCCTCCTCCATACTCTCTGACCACAACATACGCTCCTCCTCCTCCTCCTCCTCCACACTCTCTGACCACAACATACGCTCCTCCTCCACCTCCTCCTCCACACACTCTCTAACCACAACATACTTTCCTCCTCCTCCACACTCTCTGACCACAACATACGCTCCTCCTCCTCCACACACTCTGACCACAACATACGCTCCTCCTCCTCCTCCTCCTCCACACACTCTGACCACAACATACGCTCCTCCTCCTCCTCCTCCTCCATACTCTCTGACCACAACATAAGCTCCTCCTCCACCTCTTCCACACACTCTGACCACAACATACGCTCCTCCCTCTCCTCCTCCTCCACACACTCTGACCACAACATACGTTCCTCCTCCACCTCCTCCTCCACACTCTCTGACCACAACATAAGCTCCTCCTCCTCCTCCTCCACACACTCTCTGACCACAACATACGCTCCTCCTCCTCCTCCTCCACACTCTCTGACCACAACATATGCTCCTCCTTCACCTCCTCCTCCACACTCTGACCACAACATACGCTCCTCCTCCTCTTCCACACTCTCTGACCACAACATACGCTCCTCGTCCTCCTCCTCCTCCACACACTCTGACCACAACATACGCTCCTCCTCCTCCTCCTCCTCCATACTCTCGGACCACAACATACGCTCCTCCTCCTCCTCCTCCTCCACACTCTCTGACCACAACATACGCTCCTCCTCCACCTCCTCCTCCACACACTCTCTAACCACTACATACTTTCCTCCTCCTCCACACTCTCTGACCACAACATACGCTCCTCCTCCTCTTCCACACTCTCTGACCACAACATACGCTCCTCCTCCTCCTCCACACACTCTGACCACAACATACGCTCCTCCTCCTCCTCCTCCTCCACACACTCTGACCACAACATACGCTCCTCCTCCTCCTCCTCCTCCATACTCTCTGACCACAACATAAGCTCCTCCTCCACCTCTTCCACACACTCTGACCACAACATACGCTCCTCCCTCTCCTCCTCCTCCACACACTCTGACCACAACATACGTTCCTCCTCCACCTCCTCCTCCACACTGTCTGACCACAACATAAGCTCCTCCTCCTCCTCCTCCTCCTTCTCCTCCACACACTCTCTGACCACAACATACGCTCCTCCTCCTCCTCCTCCACACTCTCTGACCACAACATATGCTCCTCCTTCACCTCCTCCTCCACACTCTGACCACAACATACGCTCCTCCTCCACACTCTCTGACCACAACATACACTCCTCCTCCTCCTCCTCCACACACTCTGACCACAACATACGCTCCTCCTCCTCGTCCTCCTCCACACTCTCTGACCACAACATAAGCTCCTCCTCCACCTCCTCCACACACTCTGACCACAACATACGCTCCTCCTCCTCCTCCTCCACACACTCTGACCACAACATACTCTCCTCTTCCTCCTCCTCTTCCACACACTCTGACCACAACGTACGCTCCTCCTCCACCTCCTCCACACACTCTGACCACAACATACGCTCCTCCTCCACCTCCTCCTCCACACACTCTGACCACAACATACGCTTTTTATGCCCAAAATCCACTGCACTCGCAGTGAGCTCTAAAACTGGGCATGCGCTGTTTGCTAATGCTTTTATAATACGTTTTTGATGCAGACATTCGGACGAAACATCAGCAATAGCAGCTTACACACCTGTGTCTCGCTCCTCCTCCTTCTCCGCCTCCTCCTTCTCCGCCTCCTCCTCCTCCTTCTCTGCCTCCTCCTCCTCCTCCTTCTCCTTTTTGTGTAATTAATTCATCTTAATTAACGCGTCAAAGTCCTGGCCCTAATTTGCACACGTTTCCTCTGTGGTGATGTTATAAACGCTTTTGCTGCTAACCCCCTGCTCTCCTCCAATTAGCTACTTTATTTAAGGTGTCTTTGGCAGTTGAATTTCTATTTCAGTTGAGGCCAGGTGTCAATACAAGTCTATAGGGAATAAGCAATTTTTTGAAGAAATGTTAAAAAAGAAACCTAGATCCAGGACAGAAAACACATGAAAGTTCTCTGCCGTAGACTTTTGAATCCTAAGTAGCTCTAAATGTTACTGCAGTTTGGTGTTCATAGTGTCACACTGATCCAGACCAGAACAGAGAGGCTGCCTCTGGAGGATGCACAGTCCGAACCAAGCAGATTAAGCAAAAATCTACTGGATCAATACTTACCTTTTTAGAAAAATGGGAATAAAGATTCCGGAGCAGAGATACTGATCCGAACCAAGCAGACTCTGTGAACATCACTCAAGAGACTAGGAAGCAGCTCATCACCTCTGCTGCTGTTGCACTTTATTACTATTGTTAGTAACTTTTAGAATTATGTGTTTATTTATCTGTTTATAGATGGATGTATTTCTGCTGCTGGACACCTGAATTTCTCCCACGGCAATCAATCAAATATCTACCTACTGTATCTATCTATCTATTGGCCAATATCATGCTTATTTTTTTAAATATTATCCCCACTCTTAGATTCCTTTTATAAGAAATAAGTAGACAATAGTGCACTGACTTATGTGGAACTGACTGTTTTTGTTTCTTGTGGATTGGATCGGAATTGACAGGACAACCTATTCCTGTCAATCCCGATCCAATCCACAAGAAACAAAAACAGTCAGTTCCACATACCACAGACCAGGAGTTTGACCACAGTTGCCATAGGATAAAAAAGATTGTTCAGCTGCCCTTCACTGCAATTTGAATAAAGAAATATGCTTTTTGTAGTTGGTCATTCACAATTATAATGAGACTATTCTAATTGTTCATGTTTTAGAACGTGTAATGTTATGCCCCTCGTCTCTCTAAGCCTGAGGGCCCCCAGAGTGTCGAGGCCTGTAAAACACATCTATCAAAAAAGTCCAATGAATGAATAAAAATTACCTTTATTATTCCCACAGTGAAGAAATGACTTCAGTCTGTTTGAAGGTCTGCGTAGCCTCTGACTGTTTTCAGCTGTGCTTGTTTTTATTGTGTGTGTGTGTGTGTGTGTGCGTGTGTGTGTGTGTGAGAGTGTCTTTGAGTGTGTTATATGCCAGTTTTGGCGAATTATAAACGCTGAGTTTCCATGGTTACATCCAGGTTCAAACCATACACTATAGACAAGGCTAACCCGCTATAGCTAAAGCCCAATAAAGAAGTGTTCATGGACAAAGTTTTGCTCCAACTCTGGCTCCTTACATGTACAAGTAAACTCCTTTAGCTTCTTTAACACCGTTTGTCTCACACTCACCATTTTGGGCCTTAAAAAAAACATGATTTTGAGCTCTTTTTATTCTGAGCTCATGCACCTGTTGTAGCACTTTGAAGTTTCCTTGAAAATGTAAAGTGCGGATTCTTATTTTTTGTTCTGAACATAACACGTCTCCCACTCATGCAAAAGTGCAGCCATCTTTGGAGCTCTTACAAACATAGCAGACCGTTCCCTTTTTTTTTCTTTAATTTTCATATTTCTTTCCACCCGGTTCTGCCGCCTGCTCTCCCTCTGTCTGCCTCATCCTTTAAGCCAAACTGCTTAAGGAAGTGAAGGGTAGAAATCCCTTTACAAAGTCTTGGCTCTGCGCGCTTTGCTAACACGGCTATCTCGCGTCGTGTTGTCGAGAAAGACACAACGTCCTCTGCAGAAACTTCTACACGCAGGGTTCCGTCACCAGAGGGCGAGGATGGGCCGAGCCAGCGCTTGGACCGCCAATGCTTTCGTCTCGTTTCCCTTCATCCGGACCCAGTCGCCTGCGCACCTGTTGCAGGGCGCTCTGAACCTGGGCAGAAAAAGAGGACATAAGTGCATTAATTTCCTTAGCAATAGACAGCATGTCGTCCATCACACAAAGTGGTGCTTGCAGATCTCTGTCGGGGGTCCCGCCCCAACGTGGGCTACGGCAGAGCTTTGAGTGCAATTCTCTCGCTCGAACGTGGCCTCCGGACAGGGGCGTAACTGCAGTGTTTTACGTATAAGCAATCCAGAAAGTCACCCACTTCCTCATTGACTTTGCTACAAAGTGACTCACCACCGCGTTGCTCGAGGCGTGTAGCCTGCAAATACTCAGTCCATTTGGACCAGAGATCCCCAGACCCCAGTCAGTATTAACTTACCTTGCATGTGTGAGTTTCACAAAAGTCCCTTGACATGTTGAAATGGCGCAGGGCTGAGGATGACAGCCTGTTGGATACTTTTTGGGACTTACCGGGTTTGCGCGTGGCATATAGCGCATGTTTGCTAATCTCTGTGCAAATGCCGTAAACCCCTTGTATACCAATTTGTGTGATTGAATCACACATCATCCCTCCTTTTAGGCATGGTCCTCGACCATGTCTAAAATTGCAAACTGTCTGAAGAAATGCGTTGTAGGCACGGTTTTGCTGTCTGGTCCCCCACCACACACACCAGCCGTGTTGAGCCCCATTCCCCTCCCACAGCAGCGTCTCGCTGGAGTAGAAAATATCAACTCTTGAGAGATGTTAGTGTGTGTGGTGTGTGTAGAGTGCGTAGCCGCTGCCTTGTCCGCACGCCCGATTACCTGCAAGAGATGGGATCAGTGTGCATTAAGTGTGGGCCTGGCATTTAGCATACAGCGAATCTCTAAGGCAACATTACAGCTCCAGCACGTTCAACCTGTGTGGAATTAAGAATTGGTTAACCATCAAGTTCATAAAAATGCGGTGTTTCCACATGCTTCCAGTCGTGCACCACAGAGAAACCATAACGCGTATCCACAGGAATATGTTAACCGTTTTTGGCCCGCTGCCAGCCCCGTGGGCGCACCATCACGGTTTGTTCTGAAAATGGAGAGGGCAAACTACCAGAGTCTATAGTATCAAAAGCAGAACACAATGCAAGCCGACTCGGTTCTTCCCAGTGTTGTCACGTGACGCGGCTCCGTCGTATACTAAAAAAATTCAACAGGAGTAGTCCAGAGGCACCTCTTCAGGGCTGGCTGGGAGTGCATATCGTTCTTTTGGTGGCATACAGCAGTGTTCCTCCGCCTTTCCTCTGGCTGGGCAGCAGCGAGAGGGGTTCAGCTGTGTGCATCCCTTCACCGTATTTCAAAAGCACCGTGTTGTACCCCAGCCACGAGCCGCAGAAAGGCAGAGGCCCTCTGCTCTAACAGGATCAGGAAACAGCATGGGCACAAGCAAGGTTAGATTCAAGTGTATCCCACAAGGTCACGTGATGCTAGGGCCGCTTTCTCAGCACAGCCACAGCCCGCAGGGCAGCGAGGCAACCCTGCTGCCACGGATCGAGTTTTGCTGAGTAAGTAATGCATGAGGACTCAGTGGCCCTCAGTGAGGCTGCAAAAGTACCGACTGTGCCGTCAATCTCAGGTGCTTTTCTCCCGATCGTCCTCATTCATATTGGTGGCTTTTGTGCCAAAGTGGAGGCTCAGTTTCCTCCTGAATCCGATACTACTTGTCATCTCCTGAGCAGGGGTAAGTTAGCTCTCATCTGAAAAGAAATATCAGAACACCAAAAAAAAACACAAAAAAAGCCCACTTCGCTTGTCAATCTTTTCCCCCAATTGGGCAAAACATAACTGCATTGACCAGAACGGTGTGTGGCATCAGGGCGAGCTCTAGCCAGAGACAGAACAACAAAATGTATGTTACTAATTTTATACACCCCTAAATGTAGTTTACGAACCAAAGTTGTCCTCCGCCCGAAAAAAAAGACCCGCTCACTGGGGCGGGTGTGACCGAATAACGGGCCAGGGCAAACAGCAGAGGGAGGAACTCCCAATATCTTCAGGCGAGGGGATTCATCTCCAGTACTTTCCCGCAGAGTACTTTTCTACAGATTACTCATCCCAGAGTACTCTCACTTTTACACCTTTCAGTTATAAAGGTCTTACTTTGAATCTCTAGACTTACACCGATGCTTTTGACAAAAAAGAATTATTCCATGATCACATTAAATCATTACAGACACATATGTTATTCCAGGTATCCTTCAGCATTCCTCATTTCACTCCACACTCACAGCACAGGGGCACACGCACAGGTCACAGCACAGCAATTCTCAGTCCACATCACGGCCGATTCCCCCACGTTTAGTAATGGTCCATAGTTGTTAAGGGTCAGCGAAGTGACTTTACATACATCACAAACTTATAACATACACAAAACATATAACACACAACCATGTAACACACACAAAGCCTGTACTTTTAACCTTGTTATATGTTCCATGTCCAATCCAATTGTCTCATGACTATTTTCTTAATGTTGCAACTTTCGAGCCTGCAGAGCTTTATAAGAGTTTCCTGAAAAGATGCATTTCCAACTTTAGTGTTACCACGTGGTCATACTTCGGCTTATCACAGATTTGTGTCCCCTATAACACTATGACTCTTGTCACCTAAAAAAAGATTAACTTTCCTTATTTTTTTCTTTTTCAATAAAGCCAGGTCGGATTCATTAAAAAGTAAATTAGTCTCAAACTTTAATACATCACCTTTGTATTCACGATAAAAATGGTATTTTGTACTCATTAAGTAGCACAGATAGTGGTGCCTAACTCAATATTTCGTACTCCGTTAGCCTATCTTCCCACACTGCATGAATTTCAAACTCCTATTATTGTCTGGAACGACCGAGGAGAGCAGCTAGGTCGTTCGCAGTGGTTGACCTCCAAGTTTTTTGTGCGGAGTCACTATTCCCACTTGTTTTGGCTAATAACTTAAGCAATCTCAGGGTTTGGGTCAATTTCCAGGGTAGTTATACTTTGGACCGGTGCCTCCTTTTATTATCTATTTTTAATTGATCCTGCACATAAGGTCGCGGCCTAGTAGAATTAACCGGGAAATGGGAATATAGAAAAGAATTTAAGCCTGGTTCCCTAAGAATCAAAACACGTTAGGCGGGGACGTAAATTGCTCTTAGTCGACTCTCCGACGCTGCTAACTTAAATATGAAGCGGCCGCTCATTTAGGAGGCACGAAAGGCTGTCACTTTAGGCACAGAATTTGTTGCCCCGAAGTCATCCAGATTTTATCTTTGTCACCACAGGTTGTTAGCGTATATGACGGGCATGAATTAACTCTAAAAAGTGCCAATTGCATTGGTTTGTTGTTCAAACTTACATGAGCTCGCTTTGTGACAATGTGAACCCAGGTTTGGGTCAGTCCGCTCGTGTTTCCCCGTGGCCCCCTCTGCGTCCTCAGGCCCCCCTCCCCTTCTGTTGTGGGCGGACTAGCTTTCGGGTGTCGTGTAGACAGAAGATCGGGCTCTGGCCCCCAGACTAGTACATGCTGCCTTGGTAGTGCTGACTCCCGTACGATGTTAACAATAAACTTACCTTTGGATCAGACAAAGACCTTTGAGTTTCTCCTTCATTGGTAGAAAACGTCCTAACAATTGACGTTGCAGACATGTCTTGGCATATACTTTCGGCGGGACGAGCGCTTTTGTTTTGCCGACTGGATCTCCATCCTCTGTTCCTTTTTGGAGACAAAGAGGGCGCGCGTCGTCCCGCCACGAAGAATCCTTTTGCCACACAAACCAAAAAAAACCTAATCTGGTGAGTCTTGACTTTTCATCAGCGTAGACGACCCAGGCAGCCCTTAATCCGACACGGGATTTGTTTATTCATGGTTTTTGGGGTATTTCAGTCATTGCCACAGCATATCTGTGGCGGGATTTTTTGGGGCTTTTGTTCTAGATTGAAGCTACGCTGCCGTATATATCCGCATTGTAAGCGACCCTGGAATCGCTGAGTGTCTTCAGCATAACCGCTCCTTGTCAAGCACTCCCGCACTCGCTGGTGTGAACCAGCGGGGGGGGAACGGAGCGCCCCCAAAGCCCAAGTGGGTAAGAGCCAGGAGAGAACAAAGCGGGTTAGCCATTGTTCTACGATAAATGGTTAAATCAATCTACAGATCAAGACTATGATGCTTTCCTATGGTGCAGGTCATCTGCGTGATAGTTAGAAGAAGAAGGGTAGAAAAAAAAAAATATACTTGGTTTTTAAGAATATCACGCATAAGAGGTTAGAGAAAGAAATATGTAAAAACCATAGCTCCTCCGCCTTTCACCAAAGCGGAGGAACACACTGACTTACACCACACCCCTCTCTCACCTACTAACCCATTTCACACTAGGAGCAAACTCCATGCTAAGTAAGCGCCCAAACAAGGCGTTGGTTTTTTAAAAAATGAAGCAGACTACTGTTGTCGCTTTTGTTTTTTGTTTTGCCCCTTTATTCTTTCCCCCTCTTCCCTAACCAGTCTGTCGGCGCCTTTCCTCCGCGCTCTGTCCTCTGCCTCAAAGCACCAGCCCCACGCCCCAACCACAGGCGGCCCCGCCACCAGCGGAGACCCGCGAGAAGTGGCCCCAAACCGCAAGAAAAGAAAGCGAAACCGCACAGGTCCGCCCAGAAACCACAGAAAAGAACGAGGGAAACAAAATATGTAGACAATCCGACAACTGCTTTGGAGCACAGAGAGATAACTGCTCCAAACCCGTGACTGTTCTCCCGGAGGGGGCAGCGTGATATACCCCAAACGCACTCCGCGGAAACAAAACCCCTTGACAGTTGTTTCCCGAGCACCGCAAACAGAAGAGCCATTGTGACCGTCAACGTTTGGGGTATTAACCAACCCCTCATGGACCACATCAACGCTTTGGGGGGGCGACCTGGCCTCCTGCCGACTTGAAAAACTTCCTCAGCCCGCGACAAGAAAGACTGTGTGCTCGACATGGGGTCGAAGACTGTTACCGAGGAGGCGTTATAGGCAAAGGAACCTCTAGCTAACACGGGGCCAGAGGACGGCCAGAGCGCACGGAAAACACTAGCGGACCTGACCAAACCTGGGGGTTCACATCGTCACAAAAGCGTCCGCTCATGTAATTGAACAACAACAAATTCAATTGGAACTGTTTAGAGATAGATTCCATGCCCGTAATATACGCTGAACAACCCTGGTGTACAAGTTAAAATTCTGGATGACCTCGGGCAACAAATTCTGTGCTAAAAGTGACAGCCTTCTGCATCCCCTTAAATGAAGCGGCCCGCTTCATATTCTAATTAGCAGCGTCCGAGAACGACTAAAGACATTGAACGGCACCGCTAACTGTTGATTCCCGCAGGCAAACAAACTTAAACATTCTTTTCTATATTCCCCATTTCCCCGTTTAATCTACTACCGGACCTTTATGTGCAGACTCAAGTAAAATTAAGAAATAAAAGGAGGCCACCACCGGTCCCAAAAGTTAACTAACTGGAAATTGACACCAAACCCTGAGATTGCTAAGTTTATTATTAGCCACAACAATGTAATAGTGACCCCCACAAAACTTGGAGTCAACCACGCAACGACCTAAACGGCTCTCTCCGGTCGTTCCCATCAATAACTTGGATTTGAAAATTCATGCATGTAGAAATGCTAACGGAGTACGTTTATTGAGATAGGCACCACATCTGTGCTACGTAAATAGTAACAAAAACATTTTTATCGTGAATCAAAGGTGAAGTATAAAGTTTGAGACTAATTTACTTTTTAATGAATCCGACCTGGCCTTTATTGAAAAAGAAAAAATAAAAGTAACATTGTTTGTATGAAAGACTCATCAAAGATATAGGGACACAATCTGTGAAAAGGCCCGAATTGTAATTACCACTGTAAACACTAAAGTTGGAAATCGCATCCTTTTTAGTAAAACTCTTTTAAAGCTCTGCAGGCTCTGAAAGTTGCAACAATAAAAATTCTCATGAAACAATTGAATTACGGGAAAAATAGAACAAGGTTATAATACAGGCCTTCTGTGTGTGTACTTTTTGTGGGTTTAATAGTTTTGGTATTTAATGTTTGTGTGTCATGTCAAATACACTACGCTGACCTGAAAAACTCTGACCAATACTAACTGGGGAACGCCTGTGATTGACTATGAGATTGTGACTGTGAGTGAAGTGACGTGATGTACTGTAAGTAGTGTGGATGAATAGGAATGCGAACGGAATCATGGATAACAAATGTGTCGGTATTGTTTTAAGTTATCATGGAAATAATTCTTTTTGTCAACAGCATAACTGTAATACTAGAATTCAAAGATAACGACCTTTATTGAAGCAGGTGTAAAGTGAGAGTACTCGGATGAGTACTCTGAAAAAGTACTCCTGCGGAAAGTACTCGGAGATGAAATACCTCGCTGAAGATATTGGGAGTTCCTCCTCTCTGTTGCCCTGACTGTGATTCGTACCCAAAACCGCATGGACGTCTTGGGGCAGTACAACTTTGGTTCTAATCTCACATTTAGGGGGATATAAAATTAGTAACATACATGTTGTTTTGTTCGATACTGCTAGACCATCCGCCCTGATGCCACACACCGTCTGTCAAGCGTTATGTTTTGCCCAATTGGGAAAAAGATTGACAATCCGAAAGTGTGCATTTTTTTGTTTTTTTGTTTCTGATATTTCTTTTTCAGATGAGAGATAAACTACCCCATGCTCCAGGGGGATTGACAGTGTTTTGATCAGGAGGAAATGACCTCCATTTCCTTTTGCACAAAAGCCTCACACAATATGAATTGAGACGATCCGGGAGAAAAGCAACTGGAGATGAACGAAAGTCGGTACTTTGCAGCCTCACTGGGCCACTGAGACCCCTGCTTACTTATCTCACAAAACTCAGATCCCGAAGTGGCAGCAGGTTGCCTCCTGTCCGCGGCTGTGGCTGCTGCTGAGAAAGCGGCCCCTAGCAATCGACGTAACCTTGGTGGATAACACGAACTAACCTTGCTTGTGCACCCATGCTGTTTCCCTTATCCTGTTAGAGCAGAGGGCCTCTCGCCTTTCTGCCGGCTTTCGTTGGCTTGGGGTACAACAGCTCACGGGGCTCTTTGAACTAACGGTGACGGGATGCACCAGCTAACCCCATCCTCGCTGCTGGCACACGCCAGAGGAAGGGACACGAAAAAACTTTGTGGCTGTATATCGCCACAATAGAACCATTCTGCACCCAAGCCCAGACCTGAAAGAGGTGCCTCTGACTAATCCTGTTTGATTATTTTTATATACAACAGCCGCGTCACGTGACAACACTGGAAGAACCGAGTCCGGCTATGCGGTGTGTTTCTGGAATTTTTGATAACTATAGACTCTGGTAGATGCCCACTACATTCAGCACATACCCTGACTGTCGCGCCTACCGGGGCTGCAGCGGGCAAAACGGCTTTAACAAATTCTTATACGCGTTATGTTTCTCTGTGAGCACGACTGGGAAGCACTGTGGAAACACCCAATTTAGAAATCTGAGGTAAACCAATTCTTAATTCACACAAGGTTGAACGTCTGCTGAGAGCTGTAATGTTTGCCCTTAGAGATCGCGGTATGCAATGCCAGGCCCACACTAATGCCACTGATCCATCTCTGCAGGGAATACGCGTGCGGACCAGTCAGCGGGCATAACGCCCCTCTACACACACACACACACTACCTCACATCAAGACGTTGATATGTTCAACTCCAGCAAGACGCTGCTGTGGGAGGGGAATTTGGGGCTCAACGACGGCATGGTGGTTGGCTGGACCAGACAGCAAACCGTGCCTACCACGCATTCTTCAGATAGTTTTGCAATTTTAGCACATGGTCGAGACCATGTCCTCAAAGAGGGATGATGTGTTGATTCAATCCACAAAAAACAAAATTGGTAAACAAAGGGGTTTACGGCATTTGCAACTGAGATTCAGCCAAACATGCGCTATTTGCCTCCGCGCACAACCCAGTATGTCCCAAACTACCAACAGGCTGCTCATTCCTCTCCGCCCCTGCGCCCTTTTCAACATGTCCAAAGGAACTAGTTGAAATCACAACCATGCCAAGAAGTAATACTGTTCTGGGTCTGCGGATCTCTGGTCCAACATGGACTGAAGTATTTGCAGGCATACACCCACGAGCAACGCGTGGGGAGTCCACTTGTAAAAGTCATTGATGAATGGTGAATTTCCTGGGAATTGTATCACGTAAACACTGCAGTTACGCCCCCTGGTCCGGAGGCACGTGCGCGCGAGAGAATGCACGCAAAGCTCTGCCGCTAGCCCAACGTTGGAGCGCGGGCCCCCCGAACAAGATCTCCAAGCTCCTCTTTGTGTGATGACGACATGCTGTCCATTGTAAAGGAAATTAATGCACTTTTGTCCTCTATCTATTTTCTGCCCCAGGGTCAGAGCGCCCCTGGCCACATGCCTGCGCAGGCGACGGGGTCCTGAGAAGGAAAACGAACGAAAGCATTGGCGGTCCACCTGCTCGTCCCATTCCTCGCCCTCCTGGTGCCGACACTGCCCGGTAAGGGGGGTCCGGAGAAGACAACTTGGATCCAACGCCAACCACTGCGTGCGGTCTGCCACTAGAGGGCCATAGACAGACACGAGGGCGCGGACGGACCAGGCCCATCCGCGGCTCCCTACGCTGCAGAGGTTTGGCCGCGTGCGCCCAACATCGGTGCATGCTGGCCAACAACATCAACCAAGGATCCCAGCGTTGCCCGAGGCAACCCCCCTTTGCCCAACTCCCCACCCCTCGGAACCCCAAGCCACACCCAAATCCCCCGAGCTCTCTGCCCAACCGAGTGCTGAGCCAACGTCAACGCCAAATAGAGTCTGCCGCTCCAAGGACCAAACATCGCCTGACCACCTAACGCTCCACATACAACCTCATAGGGAGCGGTGCAACTGCCTGCAAGGCGCACTGTTTCGACCGCTGGTCTGACCACCTGGACCCGGCTGTGGAGGCGTAGCCCATCATACGGGTCGTCCTGCTGTACATAATTCCGGCACAACGATGAGGACGTAGGACCTTATCCAACAGGGCTACCAATCGACGAGACCGGGACGCATGCAAGCGGACAATGTCACGGACAACACTCACTCTGGACTGGCTCCTGTCCTCCCTGGCGAAGTTGTGCGCATAACTTGGGTTTAGCCCTATTGACCGTATATTTTATTTCATGTGTATTAACCCTTGGTGATTAGGGCCGTTGGTAAAATGAAATCACTCACTTTGGGGTCCAGTCAACACAGAGAACCCTGAGGCGGCCTGGCCGCGGGTCCCACTGAACATCCGTCCTGATTATATCAGCATTTCGGACGCACGACTTTTGTCTAAACGTTTTTTCTTTCTTGTTTACTTTGTTTTTTATTTTTCCACTTGTTCCGCCCTCAATTTAGGGGGAGGGTATCACGGCGAAGAGCTGGACCAAACCCCCGTTATACAAGAGGCTTGGACGGCGGCGTAAACCATGCCCATCATCAACTCTTCTTTTACACAGGGCCAAGGTCAATACTCGCACACCTGAATGTGTGATCTCTAGTGAATAACTGGGTTTTACATTATCACGAAAGTAGTGTGGATGGCAAGCGACTATATCATGCAACCCTGCATGTGTCAATTCATATGGTCATTTGTCCCCCTGTTCCAGAAGGAGCCGGGCCCCCCCCCCCCCGACACCACAGACACTGGCGCAAATCACGTCCTCCCCTTTCGCCTCTTGCCATATCTATCGTTCTGTATGTGTGCATCGTCTACATTCCTGCTGCTGTCACACCCTTGTGCCTTTCGCCTCTTGCATACATCGGCTGTATGTGTGCATCTCTACGGTCCGCTGTCGTCACAACCCCTTGTGTCTTCCGTGGTCTTGCATCTATGACCTGCATTTAGACCATGTCTGCTGTTCGCAACCTCGTTCCCAGACGGCGCCCAAAACAGCTCCCATGCGCCTCCTCACCGGGTGGCCCCCCCTCCCATCTGTTTGGGCGAGACTGGCTTTCGTGTGTGACTTGTAACAGGAAGCACGGCTCTGCCCCCAGAATAGACATGCTGTCCTTGGTGTATTGCTGACTCTCCGTACGTATGTTAACAATAAACTTAACGCTTTTGATCATACAAAGACCCTTTGAGTTTTCTCCTTCAGTGCCAGTATGCAATTCATGATGTTTCTGGCCTGTTTTTAAGCGTTTCAAGTGGTTTGCTGCATGAAATTCACTTTTACAACAGAATCAGTTCAAATACATAGAATCACAGTTGTTGGCTGCCAGTATGCAATTCATGATGTTTCTGGCCTGTTTTAAGCGTTTCAAGTGGTTTGCTGCATGAAATTCACTTTTACAACAGAATCAGTTCAAATACATAGAATCACAGTTGTTGGCTGCCAGTATGCAATTCATGATGTTTCTGGCCTGTTTTAAGCGTTTCAAGTGGTTTGCTGCATGAAATTCACTTTTACAACAGAATCAGTTCAAATACATAGAATCACAGTTGTTGGCTGCCAGTATGCAATTCATGATGTTTCTGGCCTGTTTTTAAGCGTTTCAAGTGGTTTGCTGCATGAAATTCACTTTTACAACAGAATCATTCAAATACATAGAATCACAGTTGTTGGCTGCCAGTAATGCAATTCATGATGTTTCTGGCCTGTTTTTAAGCGTTTCAAGTGGTTTGCTGCATGAAAATTCACTTTACAACAGAATCAGTTCAAATACATAGAATCACAGTTGTTGGATGCCAGTATGCAATTCATGATGTTTCTGGCCTGTTTTAAGCGTTTCAAGTGGTTTGCTGCATGAATTCACTTTTACAACAGAATCAGTTCAAATACATAGAATCACAGTTGTTGGCTGCCAGTATGCAATTCATGATGTTTCTGGCCTGTTTTAAGCGTTTCAAGTGTTTGCTGCATGAAATTCACTTTTACAACAGAATCAGTTCAAATACATAGAATCACAGTTGTTGGCTGCCAGTATGCAATTCATGATGTTTCTGGCCTGTTTTAAGCGTTTCAAGTGGTTTGCTGCATGAATTCACTTTTACAACAGAATCATTCAAATACATAGAATCACAGTTTGTTGGCTGCCAGTATGCAATTCATGATGTTTCATGTGGCCTGTTTTAAGCGTTTCAAGTGGTTTGCTGCATGAAATTCACTTTTACAACAGAATCAGTTCAAATACATAGAATCACAGTTGTTGGCTGCCAGTATGCAATTCATGATGTTTCTGGCCTGTTTTAAGCGTTTCAAGTGGTTTGCTGCATGAAATTCACTTTTACAACAGAATCAGTTCAAATACATAGAATCACAGTTGTTGGACTGCCAGTATGCAATTCATGATGTTTCTGGCCTGTTTTAAGCGTTTCTATGTATTTGAACTGATTCTGTTGTTGTAAAAGTGACTTTCATGCAGCAAACCACTTGAAACGCTTAAAACAGGCCAGAAACATCATGAATTGCATACTGGCATCCAACAACTGTGATTCTATGTATTTGAACTGATTCTGTTGTAAAAGTGAATTCATGCAGCAAACCACTTGAAACGCTTAAAACAGGCCAAAACATCATGAATTGCATACTGGCATCCAACAACTGTGATTCTATTATTTGAACTGATTCTGTTGTAAAAGTGAATTTCATGCAGCAAACCACTTGAAACGCTTAAAACAGGCCAAAACATCATGAATTGCATACTGGCAGCCAACAACTGTGATTCTATGTATTTGAACTGATTCTGTTGTAAAAGTGAATTTCATGCAGCAAACCACTTGAAACGCTTAAAACAGGCCAGAAACATCATGAATTGCATACTGGCATCCAACAACTGTGATTCTATGTATTGAACTGATTCTGTTGTAAAAGTGAATTTCATGCAGCAAACCACTTGAAACGCTTAAAACAGGCCAGAAACATCATGAATTGCATACTGGCATCCAACAACTGTGATTCTATGTATTTGAACTGATTCTGTTGTAAAAGTGAATTTCATGCAGCAAACCACTTGAAACGCTTAAAACAGGCCAGAAACATCATGAATTGCATACTGGCAGCCAACAACTGTGATTCTATGTATTTGAACTGATTCTGTTGTAAAAGTGAAATTCATGCAGCAAACCACTTGAAACGCTTAAAACAGGCCAGAAACATCATGAATTGCATACTGGCATCCAACAACTGTGATTCTATGTATTTGAACTGATTCTGTTGTAAAAGTGAATTTCATGCAGCAAACCACTTGAAACGCTTAAAACAGGCCAGAAACATCATGAATTGCATACTGGCATCCAACAACTGTGATTCTATGTATTTGAACTGATTCTGTTGTAAAAGTGAATGTTCATGCAGCAGCAAACCACTTGAAACGCTTAAAACAGGCCAGAAACATCATGAATTGCATACTGCAGCATAGATATGCAAGAGGCGAAAGGCACAATGGGTGACAGGCGCAGGATGTAGAAGAAGCACACATACAGACCGATAGATATGCAAGAGGCCACGAAAGGGATGGGACATGAGTGGCGCCATTGTCTTAGTTGTCGGGGGGGGGGGCCCGGCTCTTCCTGAACAGGGACATATGACATATGAATAAACACAGGCAGGGTTGCATGACTACTAGTCGCTTGCCATCACACACCGTCCCGTGATAATGTAAAAACCCCAGTTTTTACAGAGACACATCAGGTGTGCAGTAATGACCTTGGGCCCCTGATACAAGAAGCGTTTGTATGATGGGCAGGTACGCCCCGTCACCCAACCTCTTGTATACGGGGGGGTGGACAAAGCTCTTCCGCTGTGAACCCTCCACCTAAATGGTGGTCGAACAAGTGGTAACAATAAAAACAAAGTAACAAGAAAAAAAACGTAGACCAAAGTCTCACGTCCGAATCGCTGATATAATAAGACGGAGTTCAGTGGACCGCGCCAGGTCCGCCTCAGGTCTCGGTTTGAATGGACACAAAGTGAGTGAATAGCATTTTACCAACGGCCGAAACCCCATGGGTAATACACATGAAAATAAAATCATAACGGTCAATAGGCTAAACCAAGATAATGACACACTTCCGCCAGAGGACAGGAACTCCGTCCAGACCGTAGGAGTGTCCGTGACATTGTCCGCTTTGCATGGCGTCCCGGAGTCCGAGTCAGATTGGCTAGCCCTGGTGGATAAGACCTCCGTCCTCATCGTTGGCCGGAATAAGTACAGCAGGACGACCCGATGATCGTGCATACGCCTCCACAGACGCGTCAATGTCAGGACCAGCCCGTCGAACAGTGACGAGCCTTGCAGTCATGCACCGCTCCCTAAGCGTATGTGACGTAGTGAGTCATGGCGATGTATGGTCTTGGAGCGGTCAATAACTCAATTTTGCGTTGAAGCCTGGCCTCTAGCACTCTTGTGCAGAGTGCTCGGGATTTGGGTGTGGCCTTGGGGTCCGGGGGCTGGGGAGTTGGCAAAGGGGTTGCTCGGCAACGCTGGGATTCCTCTGGTGTTGTTGTTGGCCTGCCTTCACCGATGGTGAGCCGCACGCCGCCAACCTCTTCAGCGTAGGAGCCGCGGAATGGGCCTGGTCCTCCCGCCCTCGTTGTCCTCGTCTATGGCCCGCAGTGGCACACCGCACGACAGTGGTTGGCGTGTATCCCAAGTTTCCTCTCCGCACCTTAAACGGCAGTGTCCGTCTCCAAGGGCGAGAATGGGCCGAAGCCATCGCTTGGACCGCCATGCTTTCGTCTCGTTTCCTTCATCAGGACCCAGTCGCCTGCGGCATTCCTGGGCAGGCCTCTGACCTGGGCAGAAATAGAGACAAAAGTGCATTAATTTCCTACATTAGGACAGCATGTCGTCATCACACAAAGAGGTGCTTGGAGATCTCTGGTTCCGGGGTCCCGCGCCCAACGTGGGGCTAGCGGCAGAGCGTTGAGTGCCATTCTCTCCGCTCGCACGTGCCTCCGGACAAGGGGCGTGAAACAGCAGTGTTTTACCGTATATCAATGCCCAGAAATTCACCCACTACCTCAATGACTTTTGCTACAAAGTGAACTCACCACCGCTTGCTCGGGCGTGTATGCCTGCAATACTTCAGTCCCCATTTGGACCAAGATCCGCCAGACCCTAAAGATACTTACCTGGCATGGTTGGTGAGTTTCAACAAAGTCCCTTTGGACATGTTAAATGGGCGCAGGGCTGAGGATGACAGCCTGTTGGATACTTTTGGGTCTTAACCTGGGTTGTGCGCGGGCATATAGCGCATGTTTGGCTGAATCACTGTGCAAATGCCGTAAAACCCTTTTTATACCAATTTTGTGTATTGAATCACACATCATCCCTCCTTTGAGGCATGGTCTCGACCATAGTGCCAAAATTCAACTGTCTGAAAGAAATGCCGTGAGTAGCACGTTTGCGGTCTGGTCCCAGCCACACACACCATGCCCGTCGTTGAGCCCCATTCCCCTACCACAGCACGGTCTCCTGCCTGGAGTAGAAAATATCAACGTCTTGAAGTGAGGTAGTGTGTGTGTGTGTTGAGGAGGTGCGTAAGCCGCAGCCTTGTCCCGCACCCGATCCTGCAGAGAGGTATCAGTGCATGAGTGTGCCTGGCATTTGCATACAGCGATCTCTAAGGCATCATTACAGCTCTCAGCAGAACGTTCAACCTGTGTGGAATTAAGAATTGGTTTACCATCAGATTTTTCATAAATTGCGGTGTTTCCACATGATTCCCATCGTGCACCCAGAGAAACCATACCGCGTATCACAAATATGTGAACCGTTTTGGCCCGCTGCCAGCCCCGGTGGGCGCGAACAGTTCAGCGTTTGTGCTGAAATGGTATGGGGCAAACTACCGAGAGTCTATAGTATCAAAATCAGAACACACAGCCATTATGCCGACTCGGTTCTCCAGTGTTTGTCAACCGTGACGCGGCTCCGTCTGTATAGAAAAAAAATATGTCAGGATTAGCTCCAGAGGCACCTCTGCAGGTCTGGCCTGGAGTGCATATCTGTTCTATTTGTGGCGATACAGCAGTGTGCCTCCCCTTCCTTGGCGTGGGCAGCAGCGAGAGGGTTCTGCTGGGTGCATCCCTGCACCGTATGCAAAGAGTTCACCGTGTTGTACCCCAGCCAACGTGGGCCGCAAAAGGCGAGAGGCCTCCTGCTCTAACAGGATTCAGGGAAACAGCATGGGGCACAACAAGGTTATTCAGTGTAGCCCACAAGGTCACGTTATGCTAGGCCGCTTTCTCACAGCACCACGAGCCGCAGGCACGAGCAACCCTGCTGCCACGGGATCGGATTTTGCAAAGTAACAGTGGGGTCTCAGTGGCCCTCAGTGAGGCTGCAAAAGTAACCGACTGTTCCGTTCTCTCCAGTTGCTTTTTCACCCGTATCGTCCGCAATACATATTGTGGGCTTTTGATCCAAAGGGCGGCTCATTTCCTCCGATCCATACTCCTGTCCATCCCTGCGCAGGGGTATTTATCTCTCATTGAAAAAGAAATATCAAACTCAAAAAAAACACAAAAATGCCCACTTTCGCAGGGGGGGGGGGGGGGTGGGGTGGGTGGGGGTGTGTGGGGGGAGGGGGTAGTGGTGGGGTGGGGGGGGGGGCAAGAGGGGTGAAATTGGGGGAAATATATCTAAGGCTGGGAATGTCAGGGTGGGGGCACATATAGCAGGCTAGTGAACTGAGTCAATTAATAATTATTGTAGTGTGACTAATTTTAGTCCCACCTAGATGTGTGTTGGAAATAATATGTGTCACGCCGCCATATGACCGCTCACGGGCGGGTGTACGATCACGGCAGGCTTAAAGCAGTGGAGGTACTCCCTATAGATTAATAGAGAGTAGTAATCTCCGAGGAATTCCGCAAGAAGTACTTGTCTAAGAGGTACTCATCCCAAGTAACTCTCACTTTTACACCTGTCTATAAAGGTCGTTATCTTTGATTCTCTAGTTCTACAACCGTATCTGTTGACAAAAAGATAGTATGCCATGATCACATTAAAACATTACAGACACATTTGTTTATTCCATGATTCCGTTCAGCATTCCTCATTTCACTCCACACTCACATCACAGTCACATCACGTCCACATCACAGTCACATCACAGTCACATCACTGGCCGATTCCCACGTTAGTATTGGGCCAGAGTTTGTTAAGGGCAGCGTAGTTACTTTGACATGACACACAAACATTTAACATAACAAACATATAAACCCAAACATTAACACACACAGAGGCTGTACTTTTAACCTGTTATATTTTTCCATGTCAATTCCAATTGTCGCATGAGCTATTTCTTAATTGTTGCAAACTTTCAGAGCCTGAGAGCTTTAAAAGAGTTTGCCTAAAAGGATCATTTCCAACTTTAGGGTTACCACGTGTCTAGACTTCGGCTTATCACCAGATGAGTGTCCCCTATAAGCTCTGATGATACTCGTGTCACCAAAAAAATGGTTACTTTCCTTATTTGTTTTTCTTTTTCAATAAAGCCAGCTCGGATTCATTAAAATGTAAATTAGTCTCAAACTTAATACTTCACCTTTGTTTCACAGATAAAAATGTTTTTGTTACTCATAAGTACACAATAGTGTCGCCTATCTCAATTAAACGAACTCCGGTAGCCTATCATCCCTACACTGGCATGAATTTTCAAACTCCAAGTTTAATGTCTGGGAACGACCGGAGAGAACAGCTTAGTCGTTCGCCAGGTGGTTGACCTCCAGTTTTGTTGCGGCGTCAATATCACTTGTTGTGCAATAACTTAGGCAATCTCAGGGTTTGGTGTCGAATTACCAGGGGGTAGTAACTTTTGGACCGGGTGCCTCGTTAGTTATCTATTTTTAAGTGAGTCTGCACATAAGGGCTCGCCTAGTAATCTAACCGGGGACAATGGGGAATATAGAAAAGAAATGTTAAGCTGGTTGCCCTGAGAATCAAAACACTTAGCGTGACGAAATTGCTCTTTAGTCGTCTCTCCGACCTGGCTAATTAACTAGGGGAAGCGCCGCTTAATTTTAGGGAGGCAGAAAGGTGTCCCACTTTTAGCACAGACTTTGTTCCCCGGATCATCCAGAATTTTAAACTGTACACCACAGTTGTAGCGTTTATTACGGCATGAATTATCTCTAAAAAGTGCCAATTGCAATTTTTGTTGTTCAAGCTTACTGAGCGGTCGCTTTGGTGACGAATGTGAACCCAGGTTTGGTCAGTCCTCGTGTTTCATCCGTGCCCGCCTCTGCCTCCCCTGTAACCCCTCCCTTCTGTTGTGGGCGGACTGGCTTTTCGTGGTGTCTGTATACAGAATTCGGCGGCTCCTGCCCCCCAGAGCTAGTACATGCTCCTTGTGTATGTGCTGACTCTCCGAACTAATGTTAACAATAAACATACCTTTTGATCAGAAGACAAGACCTTTTGTAGTTTTCTCCTCTTGGGTAAAACTTCCTTAACAAGTTGACGTTGCTGACATGTCCTTGGCATGGAGACTTTCGGCGGGACAGCGCTTGTTGGCCGACCTGGGATCACCAGCTCTCTGTGCCTTTTTGGAGACAAAAGGAGGGCGCGCTCGTCCCCCGCGCACGAATGGAAGGAATCCTTTTGCCACACAAAACAAAAGACCCTAATCTGTGCGATCCTTGTCTTTTCTCATCTGCGTAACGAGCCCAGTAGCCCTTAAGTCGACCACGGGAATTGTTTATTCATTGTACATTTTGGGTATTAAATCATTGCCCACAGCAAGTCGTGTGCGGGATTTTTGGGGCTTTTTGTCAGATTGAAGCTAGCGCGCGCGTTAGGTAGCGCTTTGGTAAAGCGACCCTGGAATCTCTGAGTGTTCTTCCAGCAGACCTGCTCCGTTTTCCAAGACAGGCGCAGCTCGCTGGTTGAACCAGCGCGGGGGGGAACGTAGCGCCCCAAAGTGGGTAAGAGCAGCGGAGAGACAAAGCGGGTTAGGGCCTCATTGTTCTTCGGGACGAGAATATGGGTAAAATCAATCTACAATGCAAGCTATGACGTCTTGCCTATGTGCAGTCATCGCGTATAATTTAGAAGAAGAAGGGAAGAAAAAAAAAATAAACTTGGTTTTAAAAAGAATATCACTGCAAAATGAGGTAGAGAAAGAAATAGGTAAAAACAATGAGCTCCTCCCGCCTTTCCCCAAAGCGGAGAACACAAATACAGCGGACACACACGCCCTCTCTCACCTACTAACCCTTTCACACTAGGAAGCAGAACTCCATGCTAAATACGCGCCCAACAAGCTTTGGCTTTTTAAAAAATGAAGCAACCGACTGTTCTCTTTCCCTCTTCCCTATCAGGTCTGTCCGCCTTTCCTCCGCGCTCTGTCCTCTGCCTCAAAGCAACAGCCCCACGCCCCAACCACACGGCGCCCGCCACCACTTGAACCCCGCAGAATGGGGGGGCCCAAACCGCAAAGAAGAAGAGGCGGAAACAGACACATAAGGTAACACGCTCAGGAAACCACCGAAGATGAAAGCGAGGGAAACAAAATATGATGTGAGACACCGACAACTGCTTTGGAGCACAGAGAGAAACTGCTCTAATCCCGTGACTGTTCTCCCACGTAGGGGGCAGCGTGATATACCAAAACGCACCCGCGGAAACCGCCTGAGAAAGATTTGTTCCCGCACCGCAAACAGAAGAAGCAATGTCCCCCCCACCCGGCCACGCAGTGGTTTAACCAACCCTCATGACCACATGCTACACGCTTTGGGCTACCCTGGCCTCCTGCGGCTTGAAAAACTCCACATACCCGCGAAAGACTGGTGCTCGACATGGTCCAAAAAAACAAGGACTGTACCGAGGAAGGGCGTTAAAAAAGGCAGAGGAACGCTCAAGCTAACACGGGCCAGAAGGACGCATAGGCGGGCACGGAGGAAACCGAGCGACTGACCAAACCTGGGTTCACATTAGTCCCCTAAGCGACCGCACATAGAAATTTGAACAACAACAAATTGCAATTGGCACTTTTTAGAGATAATTCATGCCCGTAAATACGCTAACATCCTGTGTGTACTAGTTAAAATCTGGATGACTCCGGGGGCAACAAATTCTGTGCTAAAAAGTGACAGCCCTTTCTCCCTCCCCTAAAATGACGCCGGCCGCTTCATATTTATTTTAGCAGCGTCGGAGAGACGACAAAGAGCATTACCGTCACCGACAACGTGTTTGATTCTCAGGCCAACCACTTAAACATATCTTTTCTATATGCCCCAGTGTCCCCCCCGTTAATCACTAGGCCGACACCTTGGCAGACTCAATTAAAATCGATAAATAAAAGTAGGCACCGTCCCAAAAGTTTAACACCACGCGGAAATTGACACCAAAACCCTGAATTGCTAAGTTATTAGCCACACTAGTGAATATGACGCCCACACACAAAACTTGGAGGCAACCACGCAAACGACATAAGCGCTCCTCCCGTCCGGTCGTTCCAGACAATAACTTGAGTTTGAAAATTCATGCAGTGTAGGGAAGATAGGGCTAACGGAGTACGTTATTGAGATAGGGCAACACTATCATGCTACTCTAATGAGTAACAAGAAACATTTTTATCGTGAAAACAAAGGAAGTATTTAAGTTTGAGACTAATTTTACATTTTTAATGAATCCGACCTGGCTTTATTGGAAAAGAAAAAAATATGGAAATATACATTTTTTTAGTGACAAGAAGCTCATCAAGATATAAGGGATACAATCTGTGATAAGCCCCAAGTAATATGACCACTTGTAAACACTAAAGTTGGAAATGCATCCTTTTAGGAAAACTCTTTTAAAAGGGGCGCTGCAGCTCTGAATTTGCAACAATAAGAAATCAGCTCATAACAATTGGAATTGGACATGGAAAAATAAACAAGGTTAAAAGTTACAACAGGGCCTTCTGTGAGTGTTAACAAGTTTGTGAGTTATACAATTTTTTGTGTTTGAGTTATATTTTGTGTGTACATGTCAAAGACACCTACCTGACCTTTAACAAACGCCCTGGACCAATACTAACGTGGGGAATCAGGCCTGTGATGTGACTCGTGATGTGACTGTGATGGACTGTGAGGTGACTGGATGTGATGTGGATTGAAATGAGTAATGCTTGAACGAATCATGGAATAACAAAATGTGGTCTGTAATGATTTAATGTATCATGAATAATTCTGTTTTGTCCAACAGCATACGGTGTAAGTACTAGGATTTCAAAGATAACGACCATTATTGAACATGTGTAAAAGTGATAGTATCTGGGATGAGTACCTGAGAAAAAGTACTCTGCGGAAAAGTACTCGGAGTTGAAATACCTCGCTGAAGATATGGAGTTCCTCCCTCTGCTGTTGCCCTGACAGTGATTCGGTCCATACCGCAGTGAGCGGTCATTGGCGAGGACAACTTTTTCGTTAACTCCATTTAGGGGAGTATAAATTAGTAAACAATACATTTTGGTTGGTTCTGTAATCTGGCTAGAGCCTCCCCCTGATGCCACCCACCGTCTGCAATGCATTATGTTTTGCCCAATTAGGGAAAAAGATGACAAGCGAAAGGGCATTTTTTGTGTTTTTTTTTTGTGTTCTGATTATTTCTTTTTCCAGATGAGAATAAACTACCCCTGCTTCCAGGGATGACAGTAGTATGAGTCAGGAGGAATGACCTCCACTTTTTGCACAAAAGCCCACATAATGAATTGAGGACATCCGGGAGAAAAGCACTGGAGATGAACGGATCATCGGGATACTTATTTGCAGCCTCACTAGGCCACTGAGACCCACGCTTACTTCCTCAGCAAAACTAGATCCCCAGGCACCAGGGTTTGCCTCGCTCCTGCGGGCTGTGGCTGCTGCTTGAGAAAGCGCCCTAGCATCACGGACCCTTGTGGATACCTGAACTAACTGCGCTTGTGCCCCATGCTGTTTCCCTGATCCTGTTAGAGCAGAGGCCTCTCCCGCCTTTCGCGGCTCGATTGATGGGGGTACAACACGTGCTCTTGAGAACTACGTGAAGGGATGTTCACCCAGCTGAACACCTCCTCGCTGCTAGCCCCACGCCAGAGAAGGGGAGGGCCACACTGCTAGTATCGCCATAATAAACAGAATATGCACCTCCCAGGCAAACCTAAAGAGGTGCCTCTGACTAATCCTGACTGTTGAATTTTTTTGTTATTTACAGACGGAGCCCCACAGAGGCCGCGCACGTGACAACACTGACGAACCCGAGTCGCTATGCTGTGGGTTTCGATTTTGATACTATGACGCTGGTAGTTTGGGCCCCACTACCAGTCAGCACAAACCGCTGAACTGGTTCCGCCCACCGGGGCTGGCAGCGGGCAAAACGGTTTAACATTCTGTGATACGCGTTATGGTTTCTCTGTGGTGCAACTACTGGGAAGAACACTGTGGAAACACCGCAATTTGATGAAATCCTGATGGTAAACCCAATTCTTAAATTCCACCAGGTTTGAACGTCTGCTAAGCTGTAATTTGCCCTTAGAGATCGCGGTAAGCAAATGCCACCCACACTAATGCCACTGATCCCATGCTCTGCAGGAATCGCGTGCGGACAAGGCAGCGGCATACGCACCTCTACACACACAACAACACTACCTCACTCAAGACGTGATATTTTTTCTACTCTCCAACAGAGACCTCTGTGGGAGGGGAATGGGGCTCAACGACGGCATGTGTGTGTGGCTGGGACCAGACAGCAAACCGTGCATACCACGGCATTTTTCAGACAGTTCAAGTTTTAGCACATGGTCGGAGCCATCCTCAAAAGGAGGATGATGTGTGATTCAATCTACACAAAATGTATACAAAGAAAGGGTTTTACGGCATTTGCCACAAGATTCAGCAAACATGGCGCTATATGCCCCGCGCACAACCCAGGTACGTCCCAAAGTATCCAACAGGCTGCTCATCCTCCGCCCCTGCGCCCATTTCAACATGTCCCAAAGGATTTTGTTCGAACTCACACATGCAAGAGTAAGTAATACTGTCTGGGTCTGTGCGGATTCTCTGTCCTAATGGACTGAAGTATTTGCAGCCATACGCCGCCACGACAACGCGGTGGTGATGTCACTTGAGAAAAAGTCATTGAGGAAGTGGTGAATTTCTGGCATTGATATACGTAAACCACTGCAGTTACGCCCCCTGGTCCGGAGGCACGTGCGAGCGAGAGAATGCACTCAAAGGCTCTGCCGCTACCACTACGTTGGGCGCGGGACCCCCGAACAGAGATCTGCCAAGCACCTCTTGTGTGATGACGACATGCTGTCCTAATTGTCCTGGAAATTAATGCACTTTGTCCTCTATTTCGCCAGGTTCAGGACCCCCTCCACAGGCTGCGCAGGCGACTGGTCCTGAGGAAGAAACGAGAAACGAAAGCCATTGGAGGTCCAAGCCTGCTCGGCCCATTCCTTCTCCTCCGCCCCTCCTGTGAAAGGACACTGCCGTTAAGGTCGCGAGAGCAACTTGGATCCACCACGCAACCACTGTCGTGCGGTGCTGCCACTGAGGCCCATAGACCGAGGAACCACCGAGGCGCGGACGTACCAGGCCCATCCGCGCTCCCCGACGCTGACGAGTTGGCCGGCTTGCGGCCACCATCGGTGAAGCAGCCAACAACAACACCCAGAGAGCCCAGCTTGCCGAGGCAACCCCCCTATGCCCAACTCCCCAGCCCCCCCCCAGACCCCAGGCCAAACCCCAAATCCGAGCTCTCTGGCCAGCATCGTGCCCACCGAGTGCTGAGCCAAGCTTCAACGCAAATAGATCTGCCAGCTCCAAGACAAACATCGCCATGAACCACTAACGCTCACACATTACGCTCATAGGACGTGTCCACTGACTGCAAGGCGCACTGTTCGTCGGCTGGTCTGGACCCCGACCAGCGTCCTGTGGAGGCGTATGCAAACGATCATCGGGTCGCCTGCTGTACATATATTCCGGCCCACAGGAGGACGGAGTCCGTATCCAACAGGGCATAGCCAATCTGACGAACTCTCGGGACCCAAGCAAGCGACAAGCACGGACACATCCTCAGGTAGGGACTGCTCCCTGTCCTCCTGGCGAAGTGTGCTCATTAATCTTGGTTGAGCCCGATTGACCGTTAAGATTTATTTTCTGTGTATTACCCATGGTGTTTTCGGGCCGTTGGTAAAATGATATCCACTGTCACTTTGTGTCCATTCAACACAGAGACCCTAGGCTGACCTGGCCGCGGTCCAACTGCACAATCCGATCCTGGATTAAACAGAAGTTTCGGACACCGACTGTGGGTCTAACATTGGTCTGGCTTGTTGTACTTTGTTTTTTTATTTTTCCACTGTTCCGCCCACAATTTAGGGGAAGGTACACAGAGCGAAGAGCTTTGACCACACCCCCTTATTTTTTACCTTTAAATTTTTTATAAATTTTACATTCATTAAACCCGTAATATCAAGAGCTTGGTACGGCGGCGTAACCTCCCAGTCAACTACTCTTCTTTTACTCAGGGGCAAGGTCAATACTCGCACACCTGAAAGTGATCTCTGTAAAACTGGGGGTTTTTTAACATTAACACGGAAAGGATGTGATGGCAACGACTAGTAGTCATGCAACCCTGCCTGTGTCTATTCATATTCCCATATGTCCCTGTTCCAGAAGGAGCCGGGCCCCCCCCCCCCCTCACCTACACAATGGCGCAAATCACTGTCTCCCTTCGCCTCTTGCATAGCTAGTCGTCTGTAAAGTGTGCATCTTCTACTCAAGCTGCCTGTCACCCCTTCTGCCTTCCCCGCCTCTTCAATCTATCGTCTGTATGTTTCATCTTCAACGTACCTGCGTCAGTCACACCCTTGCGTGTCTGTCGTGTCATTTGCATCTTATGTACCTCAGTTAGACCATTGTCCTTCTGTTCGCACCTCGTCCAACGGCGCCAAACGCTCCCCATCATGCGCCTCCTTCGGTGGCCCCCCTCCCATCTGGTGTGGCGGGACTCTAGGCTTTCGTGTGTGTCTTGTATACAGGAACTCGGCACTGGCCCCCCCAGAGACTAGAACATGCTGCTTTGTGGAATGTGCTGCCAGTATGCAATTCATGATGACCTTTGAGTTTTCTCCTTCCTGGCCTGTTTTAAGCGTTTCAAGTGGTTTGCTGCATGAATTTCACTTTTACAACAGAATCATTTCAAATACATAGAATCACAGTTGTTGGCTGCCAGTATGCAATTCATGATGTTTCTGGCCTGTTTTAAGCGTTTCAAGTGGTTTGCTGCATGAAATTCACTTTTACAACAGAATCAGTTCAAATACATAGAATCACAGTTGTTGGCTGCCAGTATGCAATTCATGATGTTTCTGGCCTGTTTAAGCGTTTCAAGTGGTTTGCTGCATGAAATTCACTTTTACAACAGAATCAGTTCAAATACATAGAATCACAGTTGTTGGCTGCCAGTATGCAATTCATGATGTTTCTGGCCTGTTTTAAGCGTTTCAAGTGGTTTGCTGCATGAAATTCACTTTTACAACAGAATCAGTTCAAATACATAGAATCACAGTTGTTGGCTGCCAGTATGCAATTCATGATGTTTTCTGGCCTGTTTTAAGCGTTTCAAGTGGTTTGCTGCATGAAATTCACTTTTACAACAGAATCAGTTCAAATACATAGAATCACAGTTGTTGGCTGCCAGTATGCAATTCATGATGTTTCTGGCCTGTTTTAAGCGTTTCAAGTTGTTTGCTGCATGAAATTCACTTTTACAACAGAATCAGTTCAAATACATAGAATCACAGTTGTTGGCTGCCAGTATGCAATTCATGATGTTTCTGGCCTGTTTTAAGCGTTTCAAGTGGTTTGCTGCATGAAATTCACTTTTACAACAGAATCAGTTCAAATACATAGAATCACAGTGTTGGCTGCCAGTATGCAATTCATGATGTTTCTGGCCTGTTTTAAGCGTTTCAAGTGGTTTGCTGCATGGAATTCACTTTTACAACAGAATCAGTTCAAATACATAGAATCACAGTTGTTGGCTGCCATATGCAATTCATGATGTTTCTGGCCTGTTTTAAGCGTTTCAAGTGGTTTGCTGCATGAAATTCACTTTTACAACAGAATCAGTTCAAATACATAGAATCACATGGCTGCCAAACCACAATTGAAATGATGTTTAAAACAGGCCAGAAACATCATGAATTGCATACTGGCAGCCAACAACTGTGATTCTATGTATTTGAACTGATTCTGTTGTAAAAGTGAATTCATGCAGCAAACCACTTGAAACGCTTAACACAGGCCAAAAAATCATCATGAATTGCATACTGGCAGCCAACAACTGTGATTCTATGTATTTGAACTGATTCTGTTGTAAAAGTGAATTTCATGCAGCAAACCACTTGAAACGCTTAAAACAGGCCAGAAACAGTTCATGAATTGCATACTGGCAGCCAACAACTGTGATTCTATGTATTTGAACTGATTCTGTTGTAAAAGTGAATTCATGCAGCAAACCACTTGAAACGCTTAAAACAGGCCAGAAACATCATGAATTGCATACTGGCAGCCAACAACTGTGATTCTATGTATTTGAACTGATTCTGTTGTAAAAGTGAAATTCATGCAGCAAACCACTTGAAACGCTTAAAACAGGCCAGAAACATCATGAATTGCATACTGGCAGCCAACAACTGTGATTCTATGTATTTGAACTGATTCTGTTGTAAAAGTGAATTCATGCAGCAAACCACTTGAAACGCTTAAAACAGGCCAGAAACATCATGAATTGCATACTGGCAGCCAACAACTGTGATACTATGTATTTGAACTGATTCTGTTGTAAAAGTGAATTTCATGCAGCAAACACTTGAAACGCTTAAAACAGGCCAGAAACATCATGAATTGCATACTGGCAGCCAACAACTGTGATTCTATGTATTTGAACTGATTCTGTTGTAAAAGTGAATTTCATGCAGCAAACCACTTGAAACGCTTAAAACAGGCCAGAAACATCATGAATTGCATACTGGCATCCAACAACTGTGATTCTATGTATTTGAACTGATCTGTGTTGTAAAAGTGAATTTCATGCAGCAAACCACTTGAAACGCTTAAAACAGGCCAGAAACATCATGAATTGCATACTGGCAGCCAACAACTGTAATTCTATGTATTTGAACTGATTCTGTTGTAAAAGTGAATTTCATGCAGCAAACCACTTGAAACGCTTAAAACAGGCCAGAAACATCATGAATTGCATACTGGCAGCCAACAACTGTGATTTTATGTATTTGAACTGATTCTGTTGTTGAATTTCATGCAGCAAACCACTTGAAACGCTTAAAACAGGCCAGAAAACATCATGAATTGCATACTGGCAGCTGTTAAGGAAGTTTCTACTCAATGAAGGAGAAAACTCAAAGGTCTTTGTCTGATCAAAAGCGTAAGTTTATTGTTAACATACGTACGGAGGAGTCAGCACATACACAAGGCAGCATGTACTAGCTCTTGGGGGGCCAGAGCCCCGAGCTTCCTGTATACAAGACACACACGAAAGCCAGTCCGCCCACAACAGATGGAAGGGGGGCCACCCGTGAGGTAGGCGCATGGGAGCGTTTGGCGCCGTCTGGGAACGAGGTGCGAACAGACAGACAATGGTCTAAATGCAGGTCATACAGATGCAAGACACGGAAGACACAAGGGTGTGACAGACAGCAGGACGTAGAAGATGCACACATACAGCGATAGATATGCAAGAGGCGAAAGGCACAAGGGTGTGACAGGCAGCAGGATGTAGAAGATGCACACATACAGACCGATAGATATGCAAGAGGCGAAAGGGAGGACAGTGATTTGCGCCATTGTCTGTAGGTGTCGGGGGGGGGGGGGCCCGGCTCCTTCCTGGAACAGGGACATATGACATATGAATAGACACAGGCAGGGTTGCATGAATACTAGTCGCTTGCCATCACACTCCTTTTCCCGTGATAATGTAAAAACCCCAGTTTTACAGATCACATTCAGGTGGCGAGTATTGACCTTGGCCCCTGAGTAAAAGAAGAGTTGTTGATGGGCAGGTTACGCCGCCGTCACCCAACGCCTCTTGTATTCGGGGGTGTGGTCAAAGCTCTTCGCTGTGATACCCTCCCCCTAAATTGTGGGCGGAACAAGTGGAAAAATAAAAACAAAGTAAACAAGAAAGAAAAACGTTAGACAAAGTCGTCGTCCGAATCGCTGATATAATCAGGATCGGAGTTCAGTCAAACCTGCACACATAATTTTACAGAAAACAAAACAAAAGCAAAAACACGTACAGGGATTGAAAAGGGGTTGGAGGAAGCAAAATGCTTATATTAATCCAACCCCCCTCACCCAGACTCACAGGACAATCAATAAGACGGAAACAATACCATGCTGGGTAAAAACACATAATACAAATGTTTACTGTACAGTACATACAGTAAGAACAATACAACATCTACCACCAATGGTATGGGACAAGACAACTCACTCACACGCACACACACTCACACACACAGGCCCAAACCCTCCCTCCCTGACCATACACCTCTCTCCTCCAACTGCTCAGTGCTGAGGGCATCAATCTCTTTCCTCCTTGTACTTCTTCATTATTTCTTTTTTATAAACTCTTTTAAATTGAATCAGGTTTGGACACGTTTTAATTTCATCAGATAGACTGTTCCACAGAGTAACTCCACACACGGAGATACACATTGATTTTAAAGTCGTTCTAAATTTAGGTAAGTATAGTTGTTTGTTTCCTCTTAGTTGATACTGATGGTGAGCATCTCTATCATGGAATAGTGTTTGCAAACTCTGTGGGAGGGAGTTTTGCGATGCCCTAAACATTATTTGAGCAGTTTTAAATTGAATCAAGTCTAGAAGTTTGAGTTGTCCCAAGTCTAAAAATAATGGGTGTGAATGATATCTATAGTGAACATTTGATACAATCCTAATAGCCTTCTTTTGCAAAGTGACTAAAGGCTGTAAGTGAGACTTGTAACAGTTTCCCCAAACTTCAATACAATAAAATAAATATGACATAATGAATGAATGATACAACAGGAGTAGGGCATTTGTGTTCAAGTAACGGACTCGCTCGCTTCATCATTCCGACACATTTAGCAACCTTTGTTCTCAGGTAACTTATGTGGGGTTTCCAATTGGTTTTTTCATCTATTATAACTCCTAAGAAGGCATTTTGTTTGACTTTCTCAATTGGTGTATCATCAATTATTATTCTGACTGGAATATTACTATTACGGTTGCCAAAGAGCATAATTTTGGTCTTTTTTAAATTTAGTGATAATTTATTACTATTGAACCATGTTTTTACTTTGTTCAATTCCACAGTTACTGTAGACAAAAGTTGCTCCAAATCGTCACCTGGACATATAATAGTTGTGTCATCAGCAAAGAGAATGAATTTCATCAACTTTGATATTTTGCATATTTCATTAATGTACAATATAAATAAAGTGGGTCGCAATATTGAACCTTGTGGTACTCCACAGGTCATGTTCCTATAAATCGATTTGTGTTGGTCGATCTGGACAATCTGCTGTCTCTCTCTCAGGTAGCTCTGCAACCATTTATTTGCCAATCCCCTGATACCATAGGCCTCCAGTTTGTTAATCAAGATATCATGATCGATGGTATCGAACGTCTTTTGAAGATCAATGAAAATTCCGATTACAAATTAATTTTTTTCAATTCCATTTGTTATTTCCTCAACTAAGTCAATAAGAGCAAGTGATGTAGATCTATTTTGCCTAAACCCATACTGACTATCAGACAATAAATTATGTCTTTCAATAAACCCACGGAGTCTTGTATCAAATAATTTTTCTAATATTTTGGAAAACTGAGGCAGAAGGGAGATTGGCCGATAATTGGTGAAGCTGTGTTTGTCTCCGGATTTGAATATGGGGATTACTTTTGCAGTTTTCATTTGTGATGGAAAGTCACCAAGCTGGAAAGATAAGTTACAAATGTGTGTAAATGGTTCACCAATTTCTTCAGCAACACTGCGTACTGTTTTCATGTCAATGTCGTTTATGTCTTGTGATGTTTTGTTTTTGCATTTTCTGATCAAATTCAGAACTTCCTTCTCGTTTGTGGGTGTGAGGAACATGGAGTTAAAGTTTGTTTCAATGAGCCCCTTTGACTGTTCGTTGGTAGAAGGGATTTTTTTGGCCAGTTCTGGTCCAACATTAACAAAGAAGTTATTAAAACCATCAGCAATCATTGTTTTGTCCCTTATAATTGTATCGTTCTCCACAAAGTACTCTGGATAACTAGGGCTGCTAGAACCACGACCAATAATGGTGTTCAACACTTTCCAAATTCCTTTAATATCATTCTTCTTTTTAATTAATAAATCATTATAATATTCTGTTCTACTTACTCTCAATATGCTGGTTAATTTGTTTTTGTATTGTTTATACCTTTGTTCAGTCTCTATAGTTCTGTGTCTAAGGAATAGTCTGTACAGGTAATTTTTCTTTTTACAAGAGTTGGCAAGCCCTTTTGATATCCAGGGAGTTTTTGTGTAGCGACTTGTTGTGCACTTTTTGGTTGGACAGTATTTGTCGTACAGTGTAGCAAACATTTCCAGAAACAAGTTGTAAGCTGTATTTACATCAGACATTTGGTAAATGGGTTCCCAGTTCTGACTGGCCAAATCAATTTTCAGATCTATTATTGATTGTTGTGATATGATTCTACAATAGCTGTCACTTTTAACATGTTTAGGTATTTTACAGTCGATGTCATAAACCATGAAGACTGGTAGGTGGTCACTGACATCACTAACCAGCAAACCACTAGTAAGACTGGCGTCTAAAATGTTGCAAAAAATGTTATCAATAAGGGTAGCACTGTGTGTTGTGACTCTAGTGGGTCTGGTGATCAGCGAGTACAAGCCCATGGAAAACATTGTGTCTATGAATTCATCTGTATGTTTATTTTTTAGGGGATTTAATAGATTAATATTAAAGTCACCACATATGATATATTTTTTATTTTTATTACTAAATATTTTTTCCATCCATTCCCTGAAAGCCTTCAGGTCAGATCCTGGTGTCCTGTAAACACAACTTACAATAACGTGTTTCTTTTTTGGCAGAGCCAATTCAATAGTAATGCATTCAAAAAGGTGGTCCACTGCTAAAGACATATTTTCTACAATGCTACAAGTAATATTTGTGTCTATATATAAAGCCACTCCTCCTCCTCTTTTATGTTGTCGGTTTGTGCAGAACATTTCATACCCTTCCAATTCAAAGTGGCTACCTTTGTCCACATCCATCCATGTCTCCGAAATTGCTATAATATTAAACGGTGATTTAAACTGACTCAAGTAGTCTCGGATCCCTTCAAAGTTAGAATATAAACTTCTACTGTTAAAATGCACTAGAGAGATATTTTTATCTTGTGTAAATTTGTCTTCAAATGCAACATCAGTATAATATAAGCAGTCATTATTCATATTAGGAAGGAAATTACTATCTGGGTCAATTTCGATCATGTTTTGTGATTTATATTTTATACTTTCTGAGAAATTGATCATAGTTTCTAAATTATGAGAGTTCATGCTCAAGTCATCCTCCTCAGTTTCAGACGAGGCATTGCTCTCAGAACTATACATCTATTATCATTTCAGAAACATGAATGGATGGAGAGGGTGTATGGTCAGAGAGTCTAGGCCCCAGACACGCGCAACAGACAACCACACCGCAACATTCAAACAAGCACATACACAAGCTCTCACTCATACAGACGCACACACACACAAAAACACACTCACACGCTGCAGGCAATGAAATAGAAATAAACATGAGAAAAACGAAAAATCATAACCTTTACCCCCTCAGAATCATGCCCCAAAGAAAAAGAATAAAAATATATATGAAGAACTAAGTTCTACCCTTGCACATCAACATTTACTTGTGTTACCTGAACACGGGCCTGCCTACATACAGGCATATATTTTATAAATAATATTTGCAAAAAACACCAATACAAAAAGGGGCGTGGATTTACAGGAGCAAACCTATTTTTTTTGCAGTCAGAAAAAAGAAAAAGAAAAGAGAAAGGACTGCTTGTACGCGACCTAGTGACGTCATCGCGCTTGTATGTAAACATGATAGAGTCAAATGAAGGAACCTTACCGATCAGAGCGGTCTCTATTTGGACTTGGAAGTTTCGTAGTCCGAGAGAAACTTTTCAGCAGCGGCCGGGTTTTCAAAAACGATCCGAAAAGCAGAGAAACTTCACTATCATTACTCTGGGCTTGGGTGAGGAAGGTCGCCATGTTCCGATCCTATGGGCTCTCATTAACTCCAGTGAACTCTCCGCTAACCCAGGGAACCACTTTGGAAGTGATGCAGTGAGGTAAGCCACAGCATTGTTCTTTTCCTCGCCTTCTTTGATATTCACAATACGCAAGTTATCGCGTCTGCTGCGGTCCTCCAGCGAGACGAGTTTGCTCTCCAATTGTGACAATGCGTCGCCAAATCCAGAAAGGGTGTCCTCGTTTTTGTTGACACGGGTCTGCATGGCGGAAATATATATATATATGTGCATGCTTGTTTAAAGTCTCTTGTATTGTGGTGAGCTGGTGCTCTAAACGCTGGAAGTGTTCTTTCGATTGTTCCTGAGCTTTGGTAAAAAACTTATTGAGGGTAGCTTCCAGGTGCTCCGCCGTGAGCTGGCTCGAGGACATTTCTTCTTCCATTTGGCTCTGTCCTCGGTGTTTTGTCTTTGAACGTGTACCAGACATGCAGACAACGATAATATGCAACTTTAGATATATTGCTGGCCGTTTGCAGAGGTTTGCTTTCAAAGGTTTGCTCGATCAATGAACAGGGAGTGTTAGGCAAACAGACCTCACTCCGCCATCTCCGCCATTTCTTTTTGAAAATGTCACAACATCTTTGCCAGCAATTACATTTGCTAAACATTCCTCTTGCTCCTTCTTCAATTTCTTCATATTTGGAGCCAAACCAGAACAGATTACTTTACTATCGCATTCGCCGCCATTGCCAAAGTACAACCATCAAATTTGATACAAACTCTTGACATCACAACACCTACCCACAACACCCGGGGTAACCGCAGCCACTGAGACCAGACCCAGACGTACATGTAGGGAAATGATAATTGACCGGAGTTTACAGATGGCAAAGGCTTGACTAGTATGAACTGTGCTATACAATTAAACTGTCCTTGCCTTGGATCACTCACAGTTCTCTCCCTCCTCTCCAGGATGATCCAGGTGGAGCGTGAGTCTGCGGACCTGGACTCTCGCGTCAACAGCAGCAGCATGGACGGTCTGAACGTGACCCTACGGCCTCGCGCCCTTCCCACCTCTGCCACCGCACAGTCCCTGGCTTCCTCCACCTCCCCCCCAACCAGCGGACACTCCACCCCCAAGCACCACGCCCGCAACACGGCCCACCACCTCGGGATCATGACACTGGTACAGCCTCTGAAAGAGATGCATGTGTTTAATAGAAATTCTGGTTGTGCGAAAAGAAAAAAAATCATAAAAAATCTACAATATCTAGGAGTACTAACCCTAAACTACACTATTAGTGACAGAGAATACGTTTTAGTCTGGTATTAGAAATGTGTTTTTCATACAAAGGACTAATGTGCTGTAATTGAGCGGACATTTTTAAGTAGATGTTGTGTTGTTGTATTTTTTAGCCGAGTGACTTGAGAAAACATCGCAGGAAAGTGTCCGTGAGTATCCAAACCTGAGACCACCGTTATAACTATAGTTCTTTTCTAAAATATAATGTCTTTCTCACTCTTTCTCGTCTCCTCTGTGGGCGATCAGTCCCCGGTGGAAGTGGACAAAGCAACGATCAAATGTGAAACGTCGCCGCCTTCGTCTCCTCGAAGTTTGCGGCTCGAGACGAACTTTGCTCAGTTCACGGGGAGTCTGGAGGACGGACGCGGGTGAGTGCACCGGCTTCGACTTTATGACACGGAGGAGGAGCTGCACACAGGGTTCAAGTCAGTTTTAGTTCAGTTTAATCTTGTATAGCCCTAGATAACAACAGTTGTTAACCCAGAGGACTTTACAATTGATAATATAGATCCCGGACTCATTCAGTAGAACGAGGACCCAGACCACGCGATGCAGGTCTGAGGTGGCTCCCAGGAAAGGAGGGGGGGGTTCAGCCCAGGAGGCCAGGTTCAGGGGTCCCTCGGCCTGGATCTGCACAGTCAGCATGGGAACTGTGTAATAGGACTGGACTGACAGAGTGTGATGTCACCATTGTGTTAGCCTTAATGTGGAAGAGGATGATTTGAACATAAGCTAGCTGGAGCTGATTTCTTTATATTGGCCTTTTTCTTATGGATGGCTTAGCTTCATGCCCGGGCCAGGGTAATAAGGGCAGACGTGCGGCTAAAGTAGTTGCTAAAGTAAATTGGAGCTCAATGTTTTTTTCAATGTAAGTCAATGGGAGCTAGTCCAAAACATCACCATGAGCTCATCCCTTCATTGGCTTCATTGAGTTAGCGGGTTAGCATTGTCCATCTGTACACAGGCTACAGAGAAAAGTCATGAAAAAATATATAGATCAAATTTTCATGACCGAAAATGTATTTTGAAATTAGAGGTGCATTCCTCAACTGCTTTTTGTGAAGTGGTCGAGATCTGCCTCTTGTGTCAAAGGACAAAGCTCTGTATTTCAGCGCTCAGTCTGTGTCTGGGTCATGACCGAAAGGACGAGATCATGGATACAAGTGCTCCACATGAGTTTCACATTCAAATGATTGAATATTTTATCAACAGGAAAGCGAAAAAGGGCATAAAGTCATCCATCGGCCGCCTGTTCGGAAAGAAGGAAAAGGGACGAATGGAACCATCAGTGGGAAGAGAAACACAACAGCTGTCTGCACTAACAGGTAGATACTGACGCACACTCATACACACACACACACACACACACATTAAGGCCCACTTTTATTCTTTGGCTTTTAACACTACATGAGTTGTGTGGTCCTCTGTGTTTTTTTTCTAATTATGGTATTTATGGTTTTAATCTGTTTTTTTTATTATTTTAAATGGTGGAGTTAAGTATAAGTTTATTTTATTTTGTGTACGTATATTATACTTTGGAAACGCGATTGTTGTTTAAAGGGGCTATATAAATAAACTGGATTGGATAGTATATACACAGACACAACACACACGCACAGAGACATGTACACACAGACACACACACTTACACACAAACACACACATACACAGATACATACATATAGAGTAGACACACACAATAACCATATGCACACAGATACGCTCACGCATGTACACACACACATACAGTACACACACAGATACACAGATACATACATATAGAGTAGACACACACAACAACCATATACACACAGATACGCTCACACATGTACACACACACATACACACACAGATACACAGATTCATACATATAGACACACACATACGCTCACACATGTACACACACACACACAGACACACACATACGCTCACACATGTACACACACACATACAGTACACACACAGATACACAGATTCATACATATAGACACACACAACAACCACATACACACACACACACATACGCTCACACATGTACACACACAGACACACACACACATACACACACAGATGCCATGTCACTTGTGTTCTTTGTGACCTGCTCTGTGGGATAGTCCATTACATTTCTTGATTTTCAGTTTAAACAAGTTGGCCTGAGAAGTCGTCCACATTGTCTATTTGTCCTGTTCATAATCTTTATTATTGAATAGTTTCATTTTATAAAGAGATTATTTCTGTTCTTTCCCCTCCCTCCGACTACAACTAATATTAAGAGCGCACAGTTGTGTTTTCAGATTTCGAGATGGGAGCTGGAGACACCATGACGCTGGGAAAACTGGGCACTCAGGCCGAGAGGGATCGCAGGATGAAGAAGAAGTATGAATCTCATTGACTTTTTAATCATATAATGGATGCGGTTTCGACTGTGTTTTATGTGTTTTATCAGACATGAGCTTCTAGAAGACGCCAGGAAAAAAGGGCTTCCATTCGCTCAGTGGGACGGTCCTACGGTCGTGTCCTGGCTCGAGGTCTGACTTGTCTATTTTACGTATTTATTTATAGATACAGAATATTCACGGCACTTTGGCTAAAGAATGGTTCATTAGAGGTTTGACGGGACCAGGAAGAGCATGCAAGATTTTGAAATGTGTCAATAATAACTTCTAGTATTAACAAAAAACTGCACAGACTGTCAATATGAATGCACTTATTTCCATTTTTCAAAAGCTCAAGTCGAAATTTAAAGCTCTAGTACGTAAAAACTAAATTGTACTGAAAATGTTGGACTAAAAGCGACTACTTGTTATTTGAACCAGCTGTGTCCATATTTCTTCCTGTATTAGCTGTTGATCTCCAGAGTTGATTGCTTAGCACACATTCCTGCTTTAATGTGTTTATGTGAACAGCAGAATAAATGGTGATGAAAATTAATGAGAAAAAAATCTGTTTTAGTAACTGTAGGACACACATTTATTGTCAAAATAGATGTATACCAGTGTGTTTATGTGAACAGCAGAGAGACACAAGGAAATGTTAGGGAAATACACAGGACTTTTTTGATTGTGATTATATCTGTTGTAAGAGCAGAGATTATGGACTTATTATTTTGGCTCCATCAAGTTCTAGTAGTGATAGGAAGTATGTTTATTGACAAAACAGACTATTAGATAGATAGATCACAGCTATTTCATCATCATTACTAGTCAACAGTGCGTTAAACCACCAGTTGTGACCAGTTAAAACTGTTGTCTAATTGTTTTGCTCCATCAGCTGTTGGTTAATTTACATTACAACATGAAAACTTAAACTCAAGCGTGGCCCATATGTGGTCTTAATGTACGTTCTTTTAAAGAAGCAAAATTTAAGATTTTCATGTCAAGTCATCATTAAATGGCCCTAATTTGTCAAAAGGCATTAATAATCCTGCTCTTTTCAAAAATTTTAACTGATAACAGTAGTTCAGCCGAGATAATCGAATTTCAAAATTAGTTTTACAGCCCCTAAATCTTGTTCTTGTTTTCATTTTGATGTCTCGCCCTCCACCGTTTTATCAATCAGAAAGTCCGTGATCCAAGTTGGTAGAATTCGTCGACCTAATCTCACTGTTAAAGTAATATGTGGCCACTGATATAAAATTGGGATTGTTGATTTTAGATTTGTGATTCTCAAATCAATAATGATAACAAAAAGGAATAAACCGTGTTGGTTTTAGATTTGTTGTTGATTGATTTTTATCTATACAGTTATTGGGGTCACAGCTGGATTCGTCTGCATATCTGGCAACCTAAGTCAGGGAGAGTGGGGGAGGTTGCTGTATCACTTTTGGCCAGATTTTTACTTACTGCTCCTTTAAGTTTCAGCTGGTGTGGATTATGCACAGGTGCACGCTTAATAGTCCAACAAGTACGTTAGGTGTCCCGAGTTTACATGCGCTGTGGACCAGGACCTCCACTCTCTCTCTGCTCCTCTGTAGAGATGTGATACTTGCTTCTTTATTATGCTAAAGTAAGAGATTTTATTTAATTTTAGTATTGAGTTATTGTTCCCTTATCTTGTGCTGTGTGCTCTTCATTCCTACTAGTCTGTAACTGGTGATGCAACACTGACATTTCCGCCCTGTGGTCTGCAGCTGTGGGTGGGGATGCCGGCCTGGTACGTGGCGGCCTGCCGAGCGAACGTGAAGAGCGGAGCCATCATGTCGGCGCTGTCGGACACGGAGATCCAGAGGGAGATCGGCATCAGCAACCCTCTGCACAGACTCAAGCTCCGACTGGCCATTCAGGAGATGGTGTCGCTGACCAGCCCCTCGGCCCCCCTCACCTCCCGAACGGTAACCTGGGCACATACACTGGACCACATGGGGCTAACAACATGGTCTCTCTCTGGTCTCTCTCTGGTCTCTCTCTGGTCTCTCTGGTCTCTCTCTGGTCACTCTCTCTGGTCTCTTTCTCTGGTCTCTTTCTGTTCTCTCTCTGGTCTTTCTCTGGTCACTCTCTCTGGTGTCTCTCTGGTCACTCTCTGGTCACTCTCTGGTCTCTTTCTGGTCACTCTCTGGTCTTTCTCTGGTTTCTCTCTGGTCTCTCTCTCTGGTCTCTCTCACTGGTCTCTCTCTGGTCTCTCTCTCTGGTCTCTCTCTGGTCTCTCTCTGATCTCTTTCTCTTCTCCCCCTCTGGTCTCTCTCTGGTCTCTCACTGGTCTCTCTCTCTGGTCACTCTCTCTTGTCTCTCTCTCTGGTCTCTCTATGGTCACTCTCTCCTCTCTGTCTCTGGTCTCTCTCTGGTCACTCTCTCTGATCTCTCTCTTGTGTCTCCCTCTGATCTCCCTCTGGTCTCTCTCTCTGGTCTCTCTCTGATCTATGTCTCTGGTCTCTCGCTGTTCTCTCTCTGGTCACTCTCTCTGGTCTCTCTCTGGTCTCTCTCTGGTCTCTCTGGTCTCTCTCTCTGGTCTCTCTCTGGTCTCTCTCTGGTCTCTGTCTCTCGTCTCTCTGATCCCTCTCTGATCCCTCTCTGGTCTCTCTCTTGTCTCTCTCTGGTCTCTCTCTGGTCTCTCTCTGGTCTTTCTGACTGGCAAGAGCTCTGGTGTGTGTCGTCTTCTCTGTCTGGTGCACACCGGGGTAGTCTTGCACAGTTTTTCCAATGTGGTTTTACTGCACATGGCAAATAAATGAATCTGAATCTGAATCTGAATCTTTCTCAGCCCCGTGTCCTCTGCAGCTGAACTTTACAGTATATGCACAGCTTGTGACAGCTGCAGCAGCACTCAGTCCTATAACGAACTGGTTTCTGTACAGTTCACGTGGTTAGAAAAGTGTATGTGTTTTACAGCCTTAAAACTTAGAGTTGTTACTGAGAGGATTTCACTTATTGCAGGTTATTTTTAAAGTGAAACCCTGCGATGAACCAGGGACCACTGCAAATACTCAAAAAGTTATTTTAGAAACACAGAAAGTCAATGATAAGGTTTTAGGCTAAAATTGAACTTTCTTTTACAGTAGCTCATGCTGTTGTAAATTATTAAATATGTGATATATGACATTGACCCACAGAGCTGGAAACACAATTGTGGCAAAACTCTATAATCAGTTACTTTACTTTATTCTCAACTTTGAATATGTTTCTTATTTGATGCACCTCACCTGTGATGTCGCACGTAAATTGGTGCCCTGTTCATTTGTGTGATCATGGAGATGGAGACCTGTTGTCTTAGACACTGTGGTAATAAACTATTATTGTAGCCACAGCTGCCCTGGGGCACACTGACCCTTCTACTAAAAACAGACATTCACACAACAAAACTAACCAGGCCCTGTCCTGCTTAGCCCCAGAGGTCTGACTGGCTTTCACATCAACAGTATGATCCAACATGGCGTGGTGTAATTGCAGACCGGTCATTTTTAAATAATGTATTGTAACTTTCCTGATATGTCTTTTCTAAACTATGACTGATTGGGGTTTATTCAAACATTTTACACATTTACAAAGAATAAAACTAAAATATTTCCTTCTGCAAAGAAAATGTTCAGACTGATTTTAAGTTTTATCGATCTTGAATCTCGTTCTTTCCACAAAGAAGTTAAGATGCTACAAACAAGTGCCATCAATCAACTTTAGTAAAACACAAAAACAAGTGCTGAAGTCACTCCCTTTTTTAAAGTAAAGTACAATCTTTTATGTGTACTTCAGTGGAAAGTCAAGAGCATTTTTCAATTGACATACATTATACAATACAATGCATTCAAATCACACCACACAAAAAAAACATTGAAAAACATTCACACTTGGATTTTGAACATTGTCAGAGAAGAAGCCTCTCTCACAATTTCAGGAAGACAGTTCCAGATTTTGACTGCATACATCAGAAACGCTGCCTCCCCAAGTTTAGTCCTGACCCTGGGCGCCAGCAGGAGGCCAGTCCCTGTGCTCCTCAGAGTTTGAGTTGGTTCTTCTGGCTCTAACATGTCATGAATGTGAATGTACTAAACACTCTTCCCTTTTTGACGACACACTTCAGCTATTGATTTAAATTATCATAGTTTTTATTTCATTTCCTTCTAATGACATGGCACCAACATGTGTGTGTGTGTAATGCACTGTGCTCGCATGCCCCGCCCCTCCTCACGGCTGCATTTTGGCACACTTGTGGGAGGCGCCTGTGTGAAACTGCTCTGTTTTGTTTTGCTCTTGCTGCGCACTGTTCCTTGTTGTTATCGCAGTCGTCCGGAAACGTGTGGATGACTCACGAGGAGATGGAAAACCTGGCCTCCAGCACCAAAGCGGTCAGTACCATATGTGACGCCTTCCCCCTATGAACAACACTGCCCCCTGCTGCCCACTCATGGCCCTGCACTGACCACAGACCTCACCACTCACGCTGTTTATTTATGTATTCATTCAATACTAAAGCAGGTAGATCTTTTGAGAACAAACATGATTTAGGATAGATTTGCTGTTTTATTACTAATGTGCAATGACTTTTTCTCAGCTCTGTATTTGACACGTTCTGGCCAGTTCTGGTTCTCCTGGTTTTGGGCAGTAGGTGTGCAGTGGTTCGACTAGAGAGAGACCAAAGAGAGATCAGAGAGACAGAGACCAGGGAGGGAGATATCAGAGAGAGAGACCGGAAAAAGAGACCAGAGATAGGCAAGAGAGAAAGACCAGAGAGAGAGACCAGAGAGAGACTAGAGAGAGGGACCAGAAATAGACAAGAGAGAGAGACCAGAGAGAGACCAGAGAGAGAGACCAGAGATAGACAAGAGAGAGAGACCAGAGAGAGACTAGAGAGAGGGACCAGAGAGAGACCAGAGATAGACAAGAGAGAGAGACCAGAGAGAGACTAGAGAGAGGGACCAGAGAGAAACCAGAGAGGGAGACCAGAGAGAGAGACCACTGAGAGAGACCAGAGAGAGACCAGAGATAGACAACAGGAGAGACCAGATGATAGAGAAACCAGAGAATGAGACCAGAGTGAGACCAGAGAAAGGCCAGAGACAGAGCAGCGAGAGAGACATATGAGCGTTCTGACCAATCAGAGTGCCGCTAATCAGAGGATAAAAGTGTGGATTTATAAAAACAAATTTGAAAACAAAAAATAGTTAAGAATAAGTGACACAAAAATCCCCAGAATCCTCCTTTGTGAAAGCTGTAGTTCCCTGTCAGCTGAGGATGAGGAGTTTTAGTGAAAACTGAGGTCTATAGAAAAATCTCCTTACAGCCTGTGTGGATTCAAGCTGCTGTACATGAGTAAATATGTTGTATTTTAGCGATAAAGTTCATTTTCATCCACATCATCCACCCATTTCCTCGGGTGAGTCCAGTCTCAACCTGAGGACTTGTGGAAATGGGTGCTGTGCTCGATGCTAAATATTCTTTTCAGGCAGCCCCTGGAAATACATTTTTAAGTTAGGAATGAATGGCTTCCAGCATTTTGCAGTGAAATAGACTAATTTCTGTGGTTTCTTTATTTGGTTTATAAATGTTTGTGTTATAACGTACTTCCTGAAAGCAGATTTCCTGATGTGTTTGTCAAATGATTTTCTTGAACACACAACAGCTTTTAGAGCATACACACGTGTGAAGGTGTTTGTGGATAACTGTGTTTTCTGTCACACGTTGCTGCTGCTCAGGACAACGAGGAGGGCAGCTGGGCTCAGGTACGTGCTGCTTTATTCATACTGTTTATTTTAACAGTGATGAAAATCTGAAATGCACTGAGACTGATGTGTTCTTGGACGTTGGTTCTGCTTTGAGGCTCTGGAAACATGTTCTTTTCAATATTGATATTTTTTCAATGCAATTCCATTTATTCATGTATAGACATAATTAAAAAAGCAGTTGTCTCGGAAGACTTTGCAAAAATGAAATAATGACAATCACATAGGAGTCAAGGGAGCAGACAGTGGGAAGGATCCAGGAGCAGACAGGCAGTAGACTCAGGACTGAGGCAGTAGACCCAGGACTGAGGCTGTAGACCCAGGACTGAGGCTGTAAACCCAGGACTGAGGCTGTAGACCCAGGGCTGAGGCTGTAGACCCAGGACTGAGGCTGTAGACCCAGGGCTGAGGCTGTAGACCCAGGGCTGAGGCTGTAGACCCAGGACTGAGGCTGTAGACCCAGGACTGAGGCTGTAGATCCAGGACTGAGGTTGTAGATCCAGGACTGAGGCTGTAGATCCAGGACTGAGGCTGTAGACCCAGGACTGAGGCTGTAGATCCAGGACTGAGGCTGTAGACCCAGGACTGAGGCTGTAGATCCAGGACTGAGGCTGTAGACCCAGGACTGAGGATGTAGACCCAGGACTGAGGCTGTAGATCCAGGACTGAGGCTGTAGATCCAGGACTGAGGCTGTAGACCCAGGACTGAGGCTGTAGACCCAGGACTGAAGAGGCACTGTTTCGAGGGGCCCATTGTCTGTTCACAGTTCTTTTTAGGTTCGGATTGATGCAAAAACACTAATTTAAAAACAATGTATTTTTACAATAAAAGAAAAGTGTCTTCCATCCTCCACTTTATCCGTTATCCGTCATCACTACATTTACATTTGGGTTATGGTCAGAGCTTGCAAAGTGGAGCTAAGGTGGACATTCAGACTGGAAAACAGACAGAACTAAACTCACTGCCCTTGAAGTCCTCCCGCTGCTGCTTCACGTCAACAACAATCTGTCAATCCCTCTCAGCTTGTAGACACCAAGAACTGACCTGTATCAAGCTTGATATGGCGAGGAAGCTTCATTTAAGCAGCAGCTTTCAATCCTGCAGCAACCCTCTTCCTCCCAATCTTTCAGCCTTGTTCCGGGCCAGCTCATTCACCCTTCTCTTAGCTCCCACCACCAGGGTCTAGGCCCTTCTGCATCATCATGCTGTGCTCTGCCGGGGTCTGACGTCAAATCTTAACCACATTTCTCAGCATGCAATAAATGTGATCTTGCAAATATTACTGCGTCAGTTAATTGCCAACCAATATACAATTCTAATAACCCCCCTGTTTTGTCTTTTCGAGTCTCTCCAGATTTAAATGATATGATAGAAACATTAACATCACATTTTTGCCATAATCATGACCCATTTTTTTATTGTATTTGACGTATGTTCCATTTGCAGACGTTGGCGTACGGCGACATGAACCACGAGTGGATCGGTAACGAGTGGCTGCCGAGTCTGGGGCTGCCGCAGTACCGCTCCTACTTCATGGAGTGTTTAGTCGACGCAAGAATGTTGGACCATCTGACCAAGAAAGACTTGCGCAGCCACCTCAAGATGGTGGACAGCTTTCACAGGTCAGACCTCAGCACAGGCTTTAGGTGAACGACCAGAGGCTGTATTCAGATGGACGATGATTCATAGACTGTTCCTTTATTATCCTCCAACTCACTATGGCTTTCTATTGACTTACATTGAAAACTCCTCTGGCTCAGTAACTGTTTGTGCCATACTCACTATTTTAGGCTTTAAAAAGCCTAACCCACTCTCCATAAATGTGCATTGATATCCTAAAAAACATTGGGGAAAGATTGTGGAAGGGGAGGCCCATAATTAGAGCGGGATCCGCTCACAAGAAAAGACGGGCTGTAGATCCAGGACTGAGGTTGTAGATCCAGGACTGAGGTTGTAGATCCAGGACTGAGGTTGTAGATCCAGGACTGAGGCTGTAGATCCAGGACTGAGGCTATAGATCCAGGACTGAGGCTGTAGATCCAGGACTGAGGCTGTAGATCCAGGACTGAGGTTGTAGATCCAGGACTGAGGTTGTAGATCCAGGACTGAGGCTGTAGATCCAGGACGGAGGCTGTAGATCCAGGACTGAGGCTGTAGATCCAGGACTGAGGCTGTAGATCCAGGACTGAGGTTGTAGATCCAGGACTGAGGCTGTAGATCCAGGACTGAGGCTGTAGATCCAGGACTGAGGCTGTAGATCCAGGACTGAGGCTGTAGATCCAGGACTGAGGTTGTAGATCCAGGACTGAGGCTGTAGATCTGGGGCTTAAAGATTACCCACTAACTAAATCGACAAAAATCAAGAAAATGTAAAACCTAATTTTACTAACTTTTAACTTTAGTTTTACAACACAATAATTAAACTTCTATTGTCCTCATGTACAGAGCAAGTCTGCAGTATGGAATCATGTGCCTGAAGAGACTGAATTACGATCGCAAAGATCTGGACCGAAGACGAGAAGACGGCCACCACAACATGAAGGGTAAAGCCTGACACTGAGCTCATGGTGAAGACTCACTCACTGGACTAAAAGAAACACATTTTTTCCAGTTGTCTGAACTCTGCGGACTTTTGACTTTGGACTTTAGGTTTAGTAGCTCGAGAACTGTTTATTGTCAAAGTAGACTTTTTCTGTATCTTTATGTAGTTTAGTTCTATGTCATTTTAAAAAAAATGAAATTATGTTTTGCCATTCTTCCTTGCACTTATTTTCCATTCGAGAATATCAAGTGCTAGTTACTGTCGCAACACATTGTTTACTGTCAGAATCATAGACTAAATATTAACAAATGTAGTCATGCCTATCTCGGCCGATCTAACTAATATGCCACAACTTCCGCGGTCTATGAGCAGTTTCAAAATGGCCACGGGGGCTGGAAAATGTGAAAAAACGCATCTGCGTCCTGGCCATGGGTGTCTGTACACACAACTGCTGTACGCAATGGCTTTTCTTATTGTCCCGTTTCCACCAGCCCCTATAGGTCTTACTCTACACACTACTCTACCCTATCCTACCCTACCCTACTCTACTCTGCTCTACCCTACCTTACTCTACTCTACTGTCTACTACTCTGCTCTACTTCACTCTACTCTTCTCTGCTCTACCCTACCTTACTCTACTCTACTGTCTACTACTCTGCTCTACTTCACTCTACTCTTCTCTGCTCTACCCTACCTTACTCTACTCTACTCTTGTCTACTCAACTCGGCTCTACTCAACCAGACTGACTTGGTACTATAGTGTTCTAACTGACAGGGATTGGTCAGAGTGCTGCTAGAAGCAATGATTACCTGGGAATTTCCTCAGATTCTGGTTTGTTGCTAGGATACGGTACCTGATACAAAGCGTGATGGAAACAAAACCAGGTAGAGTAGAGCCAAGTAGACCTAAGGAGAGTAAAGTAGAACTGAGCGGAGTAGAGTAGAGTAGATCTGAGTAAAGCAGAGTAGATTGGAGCTGTGTAGAGTAGTGTAGTGTAGGGAAGGGTAGAGTAGAGTAGAGAAGAGTAGCTGAGCAAAGTGGAGTAGAGTAGAATAGAGTAGAGCTGACTAGACTAGGGCCAAATGGTAGCTTCCCACCCCAATGATTCCTGCTGAAAGTGAATGTAAAGATATTTTTCCTTATTTGCTCCACCTCCTCCTGTTCGACCACTGCGTCAATTAGCCTTAAGCTCGCGGACAGCTGCGGTCGGAGCGGCCACTGCGCCAAATGAAAAAAGGCCTAAAATTGTATGATGGTAAGCCGCGCATACCAAGGCCGCGCACACACGCCTCCATTGAGCGGATTGCCCTGATGACCCTGAGTTTGAAGCCGCTTTGGCCGTCGCCTTCAGCTGTCCCGGACCATCACAGACCCCCACGCCCCTCTGTGCCAAAGACCCCAGCAGCTGCGCTTTAAATGGACAAAGGAGTGTGCCATAAGTCTGACACGATATGGATATAATCTCTTTATCTGGTGCAGGGCTTCTCAAAACGAGGTGCGCGGCCGGTTAGTGGGCGAAGGGATCTGTGGTTGTTGCTCAGTGAAGGATGTGTACGCAAGTTTTACAGTCTGTTTTTGTGTCATTCGAAAAAGCCTTTTCTCCGATATACAGAAGGTGAGAGTAGAGCCGAGTAGGGAGGAGTAGAGCAGATGGACAAGAAGTATTCCATGAGTCTGACAATATTATTTATCTTTTTATATTTGCTTAGATTTTATGAATGAATGTGAATGTCTCCTTTAAAGCGTGAAATAAAGGCAAGGCGAGTTTAGTTGTATAGCACAATTCATACACAAGGCAACTCAAAGTGCTGAACAAAATTAGATTAAAATTAAAAGAGCATTAAAATCAAAAATAGTCACAGTACATTAAAAAGAAAGATAAAAATATAAAATCCCTCAGTTGTAGCACAGCTAAACAGAACTGTTTTTAACCTGGTTTTAAAAATTGTCAGAGAGGAGGCCTGTCTCACACTTTCAGGAAATTGATCCAGATTTTAGCAGCATGAATCTGAAAAGCAGCCTCCCCATGTTTAGTTCTGACTCTGGGCACTAACAGGAGTCCAGTCCCTGTGCTCCTCAGAGTCCCAGCAGGAGTCCAGTCCCTGTGCTCCTCAGAGTCCGGGCTGGTTCATATGGGACTAATATGTCACTGATATGGCCATGGAGAGCTTTGTACACAAGCAGAGCTGTTTTAAAGTCATAAAACCCATGTATTTTAAGAAAATCAGTTCTCAAAGAAAATTTACATACGCACAACAACAAAAATGCGTGTGGACTTGTTCTTTGGATTGAGTCGTTTGCTATTGATAAAGATTCATAAATTGATGATTGTATAATGTGTCATAGATTATCAGAAGCAAATCTAACAAACTTATGATAGTGTGTTTGGTGTGATGTTGTTGAGTGTTAAAAAAGCAGCCAATCAAACGGTTGTCTGTACAAAAAAACAAGAGAATATGTGTTTGCGCAGACGTGCTGGTGTGGACCAACGAGCAGGTGATCCACTGGGTGCAGTCCATCGGTCTGAGGGAGTACAGCGGGAACCTTCTGGAGAGCGGCGTCCACGGAGCTCTGCTTGCCGTGGACGAGACGTTTGACTACAGCGGCCTGGCCCTCATCCTGCAGATCCCCATGCAGAACACACAGGTCCAACAATACTCATACTCATACTCATACTCTATATACTAGTACTGCTAGTATAGTAGAACTGCTCCTGCCACTACCACTGCAATTACTACTAATACTACTGCTGCTTCTACTACTACTACTGCTACCACTATTACTACTACTGCTGCTGCAACTACTACTGCTGCTGCTACAACTACTACTACTACTAGTACTACTACTACTGCTTCTCCTCTGTTGTTGACAAATGCAATCAAAATTACCCAAAATGTACACCCTTTTTTTATCTTTAGGCACGTCAGGTTTTGGAAAGAGAATTTAACAACTTGCTGGCCTTGGGTACAGACCGCCGACTTGAGGAGGTAACTGCACAGAAGTACTATTAGAGTATCAGATGAGAAGTGGGTAATCTATGGCCACTGTGGGACTCGGTCATTCTCAATTCATTCATTTTGTTCCACTTTATCTGTTGTGGAGGGAGCAGTCCGATCATCAGCTCATCCAGGGGAATCCTGAGGCATTCTCAGTCCATCAGAGAGACATATAGTTCCTCCTGGGTCTTTCCCGGGGCCTCCTCCCAGTGGGACAGGCCTGGGAGGCATTTGAAACAGAAGCCAGAGCCACTTTAGCTGGCTCCTCTCATTGTGGAGGAGCAGTGGTTCTACTCGGAGCTCCTCCCTTACGACTGAGCTCCTTGCCCAGTTCTTGGGTCTGGATCTCGACTCAGCGGCACGGTGGCTGAGTGGGTAGCACTCTCGCCTCTCAGCAAGAAGGTCCTGGGTTCGAATCCCGGTCGGACCAGGGCCTTTCTGAGTGGAGTTTGCATGTTCTCTCCGTGTCTGCGTAGGTTTCCTCCGGGTACTCCGGTTTCCCCTACCACTAAAAATATGTCCAATAGACATGTCTGGCAGGCGCCTCCTACTGGCGACCCTGCTCCCATCTCTGTGTGGAGTGAGAGACAAATGCCCATAATTAACAATTGTAAACCGCTTTGAGACTCAGGTCTGCAGTGAAAAGGCGGTATATAAATAAAGATTACTACTACTACTTGCATAAATCAGGCCAGTAAAGTGAGAGTCCTGAGTGATCCGAGTTCACACAGTTCAAACTCCTGTGTGAACTCGGAACACTCAGGACCCTTACAAAGTACCTTAAATCTGCAACCTTCATTCCAAATGCTAGTTAGTCATTGGGACAGTCACCAGTCAACAAACAATTTCTGTCACCTAAAGGGTGACAGAATCCATCTATCTATCCATCTATTTTTCTGTTCAATTCAATGTAATTTTGTATAGCCCTAAATCACAAGAGTAGTTATCTTGCATGACTTTACAAATCTGTCGATTCGCCAACACAGATCAGAGAATCAACCAGTTCAAACACAAGAAATGCAATGATAAATAACACATAAAGCCATTGGTCCATAAGGGGCGGATGACCTATGTCCATGATTTTGTTTAAGTCAATAAATGTTGTTGAATGTCGAGTGTCCTGGATCATCACCACGGTCCTTGGGTCTACCTATCTATGTATCATCAGATTTTATTACAAACATGTAGTCCAGAAAAAGACAAATATATTGCACACAATAGGCCTCACTCCTCAGGAAACAGCTGACCCAATGTCTCCACAGTTCAGACTGGTACCTATCCATCTCTGTGTCTGTCTGTCTGTCTGTCTATCTATCTATGTCTCGACTCTTTCTGCAATCTTGTCCTTTTGATCATTACCCAAAGTTCATAATCATGGGTTTTCATATCATTCTGTCTATCTATGTAACTATTGAGCTGAGTTGAGTATTGGTTTTGCTGTCCTGCCTCCATTCCATTTTTATCCGACCAAAATCCCGAACTAATCCACCAATAACACCTCTGTCCATCTTCACATTGCCGTCTCTCTCGTGTGTCTCCGCAGTCGGGAGATGACAAGTCGTTTCGGCGCTCCCCGTCGTGGCGTAAGCGATTCCGGGCCCGTGAGGGGGGGTCTGGGATGAGCATGATGGCCGGGTCCATGGAGACTCTCCCCGCTGGGTTCAGAATGCCCTCAATGTCAATGCCTCCAAATGTGAACTTGCATATGCACAAGAAACAGCTGCAGCCTGAAGGTAAGAAAACACAGCCACAGTGCAAGAGTTAAAGGGGACGTACTATGGCTTTGTCTGGGGTCGAACCACTGGTAAATGTACAGTACTTGCTGGACTATTAAGCACATTTTAAAAGAAAGTATTTTTTGTCCACATATAGGCCACAACTGAATATAAGCCGCAGGGTGTCATTTGTAATGTGACACTTAACAAATGAACTGCCAGAATTCTGAAACTACTAGAACTCCCAGAGGCCTCATTTTGACTGCTCCCATTCAAACCAATGGAATAGCGAGAAATTGAAAGTTGTTGCTAAATTTGTAGGGTTTTTTTTTCAGTTTAATTAAAAGTACCAATAAGAATCAGAAAACTGGCTCGAAATTCAGCAAAAACAGTTTGTTGAAATGCTAATGCTAAAGACCAAATGCTAACCGCAGACAGTAAACAGTGTGTTGCTATAGTAACCAGCACTGGCTCTTCTCTGGTGAAAAACCCGAGCTGAACCTGAACCAGTCCAAAACCAGCACCTTGTTATAGACATAAAAAACTCCTCACTGTGGGACGGTTCTCTCTTCTTATCTTGAAAAAATGTCTTTAGCTGCCATGGGGAAAAAGGAACCGAAACATTTGAATTTTAGTTAAAGATAGATGTATATAATTAATAAACTCTATATATTGAGTTATTTTGATATTTATTTGCTGCTCTTAGGTGGTGAGTCCTAGATACAGGTGCACCTCATAGTCCAGAAAGTACGGTAATAAGATATAGTAAAAAATATATAAATACAAACGGAGGGGACTCTCTAACAAAATAAAAATACATACATTGGCCGCATCTCTGTAAACAGTAGGCCCCAAAGTTAAAATAACATTATAGTCCAGCTAGTCCTGTATATAGTAGTTCGACACCAGAATTTCTCCCATAGACTCTCCTGTTCCTATTCTTAATCTCATACAGACTTGTCGACCTCGTTCTAACCAAAGCTGCATGTTTGCGTTTGTGTTTGAACCTAATCTCTTGCACGGTGTGTGTCACTTCCTCTCTAAGCCCCGCCTCCAGCTCTTCCGAGACTCGACCCCTCGGCGGTGAGGACCTACTCGTGTTAACTCTGCTAACTAACAGGAGCGCTAACGTTAACAGGTAAGCTAACAAAAAGAATGACGGATAAATTATGATTTGATCGAATTTGTCGTGTGGTGAAATTAAGAAAGGACCCAAAATGATGATTCAATGAACATATAAAAAATAAAACCTAAGGTAAAAAATACACTCAAAATCCGAACGGAACCAGGAACATATGCCGCTTTTCCATAGTCTCGGCACGGCACGGTACGGCACGACGCGGCTGAGTGGGGGTGCTTTTCTATGAATAATGCTGCCTCCAAGTATCTCCTCAGCGTGGGAGGGTTTGTCAGACCACGTAATTTACACACGGCACGTAACTAGTAACATTGGTCACTTTTTGTCGTTTGGTTTTATTTCGAGTTCAATACATAACTTATTTATTTAAAATACATGTATTTTGTAAATCTAAGTATCAACTCGAAAAAGGAGTGAGAAGAAGTAAAAAAGTTTTACATGATCAAACATTTGCTTAAACATTTATTTGGCCCGTGTGTTTTGATCAAAAATAAAACCTTTTTGTATTTAGCAAATATGTCTCCATCCTCGTTTACAAATATACCACGGTTATATAGATTTACTGACAAATATAATGTATTTAATGTAAGAAGTAAAAGTATGTGGTAGGAAATCGTAACTTTTGAAGCCCTTCTCTGCACGTGTACAGACAAATGAATGAAACAAAGTACCGATACAATCACAGATTTATTAGAAACAAAAGTAAAGTGCAAAAACAGTTTACAAAGTCCAAAGTACGTATGTCTGAGACCAGGTCCAGAGGAGGAGAATGTTTAGTTCTCCGGTCACTCATTGCTCGTTGCTAATCTCCACACTTGTGGGAAGGGATTCTCAAACAAAAAAATATACACATGACAAAAGGACATGAAGCAAAACCAAACTAAAACCACAGAGAAATTAAGTCTAAATAAGACTAGATTAAAATAACAAATAATCCACTCCATGACAGAATTGTTTTGTTTTTTTCTGGATTTAAAGGGTTAAGTCCAAACAAGCTTCTCCTTTCTCCCTTTGTGCGCTCATATAAAAAAGGTTTTAAAAATGCATGTACTTCTTGCATTTGGTCTTCTATTTGTCTCCTGCGTTAAAGAATTATACTTCAGTGTTTCAGCTGCTGCCAATACAACTCCATACAACACGCATTTTGTTCGCAGAATTTATAAAAAGAACCACTTTTCGACCTTTCTGAGTGAACAATGAGAACATGGGAGAGATGTGGAGCCTGTGTTTTTCATGTGGATTGTTCCAGGGATTACACAGAAATTAGCTCTAAACTGAGACTGGAAGGCTTTTGACAGTTACCATAGTTACCAGGACAGATTTATTCAGCTGCCCTCCACCCCAATGTTAAACTACAGGCTCTTTGGAATGTTGTGATGTCACATGAACGCAAACTGTTAAAGAATGTACACGTTTCGTACTGAGGTCAAGTCCAAGCCAAAACCACCAGGAAAGTAAAGCAATGCACTTTTGATGTAATATGATATAAACTCTCTCTTTCACTCCTCCCTCCTCTCCCCTCTCGTCTCCCTCCTCCTCTCTTCTCTTCTTCTATCTGTCCTCGCTCTCTTCTCTCTCCTCTCCTTTCTCCTCTAAATCTTCTCACCTCTCTCGTCTTCCTGTCTTTCCTCAAACGCCCCTCTCTCCCCTCCCTTGTCTCTCCTCTCACTCCTCTCCCGAAATCCTCCTTCCCCTCTCACTTCTGTTCTCTCCTCTCCTCTCCTCTCTCCTCCCTCTGCCCTTCTTCACCTTCCTCCCCTCATCTCTCTCTTCTCTACCTCTACTCCTCTCCCTCTCCTCTTCTCTCCTCTCCCTTCTCTCCTCTCACCCTCTTCCTTCCTCTCTCCTCTCACTCTCTCTCCTCTCTCACCCTCACTCTCTCTCCCTCTCCTCTCCCTCTCTCTCTCTCTCTCTCTTCCCTCTCTCCTCCTCCTATCTCCTCTCTCCCCTCTCTCGCTCTCCTCTCCTCTCTCCCCTCATCTCTCCTCCTCTCCTCTCCCCTCTCCTCTCTCCTTCCTCTCCCCCTCTTCTTCTCCTCTCTCTCTCTTCTCTCTCTCTCTCTCACCTCACTCTCCTCTCTCTCCCCCTCCTCCTCCTCTCTCTCCTCACTCCTCTACCCTCTCTCCTCCCTCTCCCTTCTCTCTCTCTCTCCTCTCCCTCTCTCTCCTCTCCTCATCTCTCCTCCTCCTCTCCCCTGTCACTCTCCTCTCCTCCCCCTCTCTCCTCTTCTCTTCCTCTCCCCTCTCTCCTCCCCCCTCCTCTCCTCTCCTTCCTCTCTCTCTCCCCTCTCCTCCCTCTCCTCCTCTCCTCTCCTCTCTCCTCTCCTCTCCCCTCTCTCTCCTCTCCTCTCTCTCTCTCCCTCCCTCTCCCTGTCTCTCCTCCCCCTCCTCCCTCTCTCCTCTCTCCTCTCTCCCTGTCTCTCTCCCCTCCCCTCTCTCCTCCTCTTCTCCTCTCCTCTCTCCTCTCCCCTGTCTCTCCTCTCCCCTCCTCCCCTCTCCTCTCCTCTCTCCTCACTCCTCTCCCCTGTCTCTCCTCCCCCTCCTCCCCTCTCCTCTCCTCTCTCCTCACTCCTCTCCCCTGTCTCCTCTCCTTCCCCTCCTCCCCCCTCTCCTCTCTTCTCCTCTCCCCTCCCCTCTCACTCTTCTCTCTCTCTCCTCTCCCCTGTCTCTCCTCCCCCTCCCCCTCTCTCCTCTCTTCTCCTCTCCCCTCTCCTCTCCTCTCTCCTCCCTCCCCCTCTCCCCTGTCTCTCCTCTCCCCTCCCCCTCGCTCCTCTCCCTCTCTCCTCTCCCCTGTCTCTCCTCTCCCCTCCCCCCCTCTCCTCTCTCTCTCCTCTCCCCTCCCCTCTCCCTCTTCTCCTCTCTCCTCTCCCCTGTCTCTCCTCCCCCTCCCCCTCTCTCCTCTCTTCTCCTCTCCTCTCTCCTCCCCCTTCCCCCCTCTCCTCTCTTCTCTTCTCTCTCCCTCTCCCTTTCTCCCCTCTCACTCTCCTCCTCTCTCCTCTCCCCCTGTCTCTCCTCCCCCTCCCCCCTCTCTCTCTCTCTTCTCCTCTCCTCTCTCCTCTCCCCTGTCTCTCCTTCCCCTCCCCCCTCTCCTCTCTTCTCCTCTCCCCTCCCCTCTCACTCTTCTCCTCTCTCCTCTCCCCTGTCTCTCCTCCCCCTCCCCCTCTCTCCTCTCTTCTCCTCTCCCCTCTCCTCTCCTCTCTCCTCACTCCTCTCCCCTGTCTCTCCTCCCCCTCCCCCTCGCTCCTCTCTTCTCCTCTCCTCTCTCCTCTCCCCTGTCTCTCCTTCCCCTCCCCCCCCTCTCCTCTCTTCTCCTCTCCCCTCCCCTCTCCCTCTTCTCCTCTCTCCTCTCCCCTGTCTCTCCTCCCCCTCCCCCTCTCTCCTCTCTTCTCCTCTCCTCTCTCCTCCCCCTCCCCTCCTCTCCTCTCTTCTCTTCTCTCTCCCTTGTCTCCCCTCTCACTCTCCTCCTCTCTCCTCTCCCCTGTCTCTCCTCCCCCTCCCCCTCTCTCCTCCACAGTGCATCGTCACTACCTGTACGGACACATGCTTGCGGCCTTCTGAGAGTGACATGCCAAATCAGAGGTTTTTGGGGACCGCCCTCGCCCCCCTGTCCTCTCTGGACTGTGCAATACCGCGGCTTTGAACCCGTTTGAGAGACGCTCGTGTGACCCCAGTGTTGTGGTGTTGTGACTATGTTCCAAATCCTCTCTCAGCCGTGGGTTCAACTCAAAAGTCTTACCGATGTTTCCTAAAAGCTCCAACGATGCATTTTCAGACAAATCAATGTTATCCGCTGCTCAAGGCCTTTTCCATCGATAATCAGACCGTTGATTTAAAATGCCCCGTTTCCACCAGCCCTATCCTCGGCTCTACTGCTGCTAAAAATTCAACTACTACCTGGTTGCTTTTCCATGACTCTTTAGTATCTGGTACTGTATCCTAGCGACCTACACACAACAAATCAGTATGCGGGGAAATGACTTGGTAACCTTGGCTTCCAGCAGAACTCTGAGCAATCTCTGTTAGTTAGAACACTTTAGTACAAGCAAGGCCAAGCTGGTCCTAAAAGGTGCCTGGTACCGGCCAAACAGGACCAATGGAAACACTCCCAATCAGGGGAGAGTAATGTATAGCACAGTAGAGTATAGTAAAGTAGGGCCAAGGCAGGCTGGTGGAAACAGGGCAATAGATTGATATATATGACATGATATTTTGAATTTTGACTTTAATTGATGGAATAATACTGGTTGTCGTTGTGAATTACATAGTTTGGCAACAATCAGGAAGAAGGAAAAGATACAGGAAGTTCTTTGATAGTGAAATGCAATTTACACATACATTTATGAGACATAATCTCATAATCATGTAAAATCTAATAGTTTAAGACACCTCAGCTAACATGGAGAAATATCTAGAGCTTTTGATTTTTTTTTGACTATAATTGAAAAGAAAAATAAGGCAGATCTTTTCACATATAGAAGTAGTTTAGTGGCTGACACAAGAAGTACAAAGAGAGAAGTTTGTCACGAAAATCAAATAAATCTGTCGATGTCTCAGGACTGAGCCTTCGCAGGAGATAACAAACTGAAGAGGGATCCTGGCGTTTTTGGAAACAAAAGGCACATCGTATTTCTGTCCCTCCTCAAAGACTCATATCAGACGTGGATCAGGCCACGAACGAGCAGAAGCCAATGGGGATTAGGTCGATGACGCCGATGTCGAACACGTTACACACGTTAGCATTGCAAAAAGAATAAAATAATCATTACCAGTGCACAAGAAGGCACCATAAGTCTAAAGTTATTAAAGTTAAACCTGAATTTCTTCTACGGGGGATCAATAAAGTATCTATCTACAGTATCTAAAGCTAAAAACATCACTATTTTACTAATGTCTGTTAAAGAAGAACCAAATAACTTAATTATTAATAAGAAAAGATGCACCTTCCTACACCATTCGACCTAAATCCATTTTTCTCATGTGTCTAATATTTACTCCTCAGAACGTTTTAACACAGGTTAGATTGTATGTTTTGAGCTCTGTTGGCCCGTCTCCTTTGTGGTGGTGATCTAAAGCTAATGAATTAAGGTTTGGGAACAGAAATACGGTGCGCCCAAAAGTCCAAACCAGCCTGTCTGCACTTCCTGCCCTTCTCTGATTGGTCGGAAATTGAACACGTGACCAGAAGTGGTTTGGACTTGAATAGTTTCAGAGCCCACTGCACATCGCCCTCGACCGGTTATGCAAGGTATTACTCCTTTACTGTCTGTACATAAAATGGATGACTTATGTTTTTTATAGAAATATTATATATATAAATATATATATTGGAAATATCTATGGAAAATGATATACTATTGCTGTATGAACCCTGATGCCCTGTATTGATAGTGACTGTTCTTCTCTCTTGCTTTCTCTGACTGTGTCTTTGCTGTGATGTAAAATGGTGGGAGGACTCTTCACAGGTTCATGGGTCCAATGAGACTTTCTTCTTTCTCTCTCTTTCTTCCTGTTTGAACACTATGTAGCCATTACCTCTCCTCCTCTCTGCCTCTCACGCCTTCTGTACCGAACATAGACCGCAGAGGAATAGCTTTTTGCATTGGTTCAGAGCTGCCCTGAGGCAAAATAAGAGAATCATGGCTGACTGGGTGTTGCAATTCTCGGATGCTGGGTGCTTGAGAGCTGCAGCCACTGGAGGCCTGCTGCAAGTTTTTCACATTTCCAACACTATTATAAAAACTACAAACTCCTCCTCGCGCTTCCCAAGTTTGTGAATCATCAATGACAACAACTGGTCATAAATATTCCTCAAAACATATCATGGAACTTCACTTTTAGCACCAAACAATGAAACTAAGAGATCACATCGGTGGAGATTTCTTTGGGAGAGAGAGGGCCCTTCAATGCCGCTTGTGGCTTTAATTTCTGTAATTGCCAGACTGTAAGCAGCCACTTTTATCAAGTTCTTTAAACGCTTCGGCCTGTATTTATAGTCCAGAACACTGAACTCCAGGATTGAGCTTGAAATATGCCTTAATGTTTAAGTTACAGTCACTTTATGTAAAATGAATCATGTTTATAGGTGAATATGTTGGATTTGAACTAATATAGAACACATTCTTCTTAGATCAGACCTGAGATAACGTCCGCAGCCTTACTATTCCTCTGCCGTCTACGGTACCACACTATGTAGCCTGTAGTTCTAGTGAGAATCCTTTAATCTGAAGTGAGTCTGTGTGAATGACGACGCACAAAGATGATTCCAGACCGTTTTTGCGTCGGTAGAACAAACCCCAGCCATGTGACTTTTTTTTATTTTTTCAACTGTGAATGAATCGTGTGAACACTGTAGCTCCGCCGACCTCATTCTCTCAAAAAACTGTAAACTGCTGCTCAACTTCGGCCAACGAAATCACTGCTCGACAAGACGGGCAGCCATTTTGGACGGGTTGCTGTCACTTCCTGTTTGGATGGGTATTTGGAAGACGTGAAAGGCTTGTTTGGTGAAGGCTGCGTCTAAATATATGAAGTCCTGACTCTGGCTTTACGTCAAGTTTTTGTCAACTTCGCTCGCTTCTTAGCTTGAAGTTTGATACCGGCCTCCTTTCTGAGAGTTTGCATGTGTCTGCTCTGGTTTCTCCACTAAACACATGTATAACAGGTCAAATCCCCCAGCTCTGGTCCTGAGATGGGTCCTCTGTTCTACAGTCCACTGCTCCTGACAGAGGCTCTAGTCACATTGGAAGGATGGTTCAAATGCAGAGGACCAATTTCAATCAATCAAGAACATTTGTATTATATATTATTATATACGTTCTTTTCATCCAAAAACAGCAGCACTAATTCCGTTACAGTTTGGTTAAAAACAATCCCACATGCAAAGCTAAACCACATCTATGTAAAAAAAAAATGAAAATAAGAAATATAAAAAAGGGCAGCACGGTGGCTGAGTGGATAGCACTCTCGCTTCCCAGCAAGAAGGTCCTGGGGTCGAATCCTGGTCGGAACAGGATCTTTCTGAGTGGAATTTGCATGTTCTTGCCCTTGCCTGCATAGGTTTCCTCCAGGTACTCCGGTTTCCCCTACCACTAAAAACATGCTCACAAGGTTAAATCCTCCAGCTCTGGTCCTGACCAAGCCGAGCATCAACATCTGGAGATGGGTTTCCGGGCGCTGTTACTACGGCTCCTGACGTAAGGCTTAGTGGCATCAGGATGGGTCAAATGCAGAGGATGAATTTCCCTACGGGGATCAATAAAGTGCACCACATGTATTGTTAAACACACACACACACACACACACACACACACAGTCACATCTGATGGGTAAAATAGCTAAATCCATGAAAAAAAATAGGGCCATCCAAGGACCCGTCTGCACCAGGAGCATAAAGCCGCCCAGAGCCACAGGGGACGACACAGGACCCAGAGGAGATGAAGCCGAGGCTCGAGTCCAAGAGCCAGACCCCCACAGCCCCGGCTGAGATTCCCCCTCAGGGACAGACAATATAGAATAACTTAAGCTACAAGACAACAGGCTTCTCTTAACTTCCCCCAAAACACTAAAATGTCCTCAACAAATTGACATAACCCATAAAAATAGGCTCCGTTTTGTGAGTACATTTGGACGCAGCCTTAAAGTTTGCTTAAAGGTCTCAACTTTCACTTTTTATTGCGTTGTCGTGGAGACGTTGGATGGACATTCTGCGTACGGACTGCTTCCTGTCACTTCCTAAAGAGCAGATCACCGGTGAAGTGCTGGATGGGTGTATACAATTTTTATTTTATTTTTGTTATATTTTTTAAGGTGTGTAAAAGGTGTAATGTGCTATGTGGCAGCTACGAGTAATGTGTCTTTATTCCAGGTGTGAAACAAACTGCTGACAAATCAAGATTTTATTATTTGGCTATTTAAAAAGAAGTGTACTGTATTTATGACACTATATCAACATGAGTAAATCTGTTTTCTAAATACTTTGGCTCATGTTTTTTTTCTAAATCTGAACGTCTGCTGAGTATTCCCCTTGAAATACTAAATAATCTAATCCATTCCATGTTTTTGGCTGAGCAGGAGCGGCCCTCTCTTTTAGATACATAACTAAAGATGCCGAAAAACATGTTTGTGAAAATTGGTGATATAGTCAAACTGTTTTGAGAGCATTGACTGGATACAGATGGACCATGCTAACCCGCTAGCTCAATGTAGCCCAATAGAGAAGTGCTCATGGACAAAGTTTTGTTCCAACTCGCTCTGGCTCCTATTGACTTAAGCCTGCTTCACACGAGACGATTTTAAAATTGTCGGCAGATTTTCCTAACCTGAGAGACCCCACACACGGAGATAAAAAAAATCAAGGGTGTAACCACTTTGGTCGTACAGTGTGTGGTGCGCAGCCACACGGCAAAATCACACAAACCACACACGAACCGATTTCCCCCCCGAGCATTTACAGGTCAGACGGAAATCTCACAAAATCTCTCGAGATCAAGTGTGACTTCAGAGTAAACAATCATGGCGGACCAAGAGGATGCAGTGGCGATAGTTTGCAGTTTTAACAGAGAAAAAGTGTTATCAACGGAACAGGCGATGGTTAAAGAAGTGGAGACAACGCGAGCACGGACTATATATATTTATGCCATTGACTGTTATGATTTTTTTCCGGTGTTTCCTCGCCGCCTCGTTACCTCATCCTCTGATTGGCTACACGCCGAGTCCACCGGCAGCGTGCTCGTCTGTCCCCGAGGACACCACACATGAAGAGAAATCGGGCCAAAACAATCCAACATGTTGGATATCCCCAATTTGAGATCGGAGCAGTTCTGAAGTCCTTCTGAGCGACGCAGTCTGAACACACCACACATGGAAAATCCATCAGATATTTTTTACGAAAATCTGAGCGTTCTTAAGATTGTCGTTAGGGGTAAATTGGGTCTTAAATCGGCCTAATTATCCTGCCGTGCAAACCAGGCTTAACATGTAAAAGTAAACTCCTCTAGATCAGTGACTTTTTGTGTCACACTCACTATTTTGGGCTCTCTGTGATCTTGGTGTTCATCTTGTGTCATTGTCTTTGTATATGCAAATATTAGAATATAAGAATTGACCAATCAATTGCCTTCAGTCGCGGTGAAAATTCCAGCTTTCTTTAGTAACCACCTTAGCCACATTGCCCCTGTTGCAGCGCAAAGCTAATGCCTTCACAACAAATGCCCATATAAGGAAATGGCTCCAGCTTATGTTCAAATCGGCTTCTTCCACATTAAGGCTAACACTATGGTGACGTCAGCACTCACTCAGTCCACTCCTAATAGAATGTCTTTGACTGAGAGCTAGGAATGAGTTAGAAAATTAGGTACTTTAGCTTTAATAAGAGAAGGCAAAATTAATGTTTTTGGCTGCTCTTTATCCATGTACCGATGCCTTAGTAATAACTTAGTTCCAAGTTTCTCTTCTTTTTTTATTTTAATTTTCTCTGGAACAATGTAACAGCAGATATTGTTTGAAATCACAAAAACAAGTATTTATAATTTATTGAAAATGTTCTTTATTTCAAGATCTGAAAATATGACAATTCAACATCTACAAAGACACAACAATCTTAGATATAAAAGTCAAAAATAATTTAACAAAACTTAAAAAATAAAATGGCACAAACCACTCTGTAGAAAAGGGAACGTATTTACATCACTATAATAATAATAATAATAATAATTACCAGTTTTAAATTAAGCAGGTCTTGGTCAAAACTGCCATGGTACACATAATATATTATTGGCCCCAGAAAGGAAACTCATGAATTACTTTAAGCATAAACAACACACAGAAAAAGGAAAGATTTGGGAAAAATAAAATTAAGAAAAAAATTGTCTCTACAATGTGAGTTTTGAAAAATCCACTCATGCAAAGTTCTTGGATTTTTTTCTCAAACTGGACCACAGAATTAGATAGGAAATAATAAAGAGGATTATACCACATTCCTGTTCTCCAAGGAAAGTTAGAAGAATAAACCAGAAAATGGCCATGTCACTGTGTTATCAGCACAATATGCTGAAGAAGGGGACTACTTTTTGAGCCAAGAGCCAGGAAGAGCTCCTTTAGCAACTGTTGCTATGACCAAAATGTAGACACAAAGGAGAAAAAGCAAAATATTCCTACATTTAATTCATACATTTTACCAAAAAATGCATATTAAGCATGTTTAGAAACTTGATTTACCATCCTGCTGTATAATAGACCTTTAAAATTAACTTTCTGATGCAAACTTGAAGTCAACTGGACTCAGTGCTGTGTGTTGCTATAGCGATGGCTCAGGCGGAGTTATATGGATATATTTAACATGGGTGATAGTTTGCATTGGAATCCTCACCGGCCGTGGTATAAATGTGGATAAAAAATACCTGTATGTGATTCAGGAGAAAAACAAAACATTTTCACTCATTCCTGGCCAATGGAAATCTTTGTGGCCAATAAATAGTGCGCTCCAGTAAAGTCCCAAAAAACACTTCAGTTCAATAAATGATACATACGATATGAGGAAGAGGTTGAATCGAGTTGTTTTTCCAGTTCACTAAGTTTTTCAAATATGTTGTAGTTAGCGCTGAATACCTATTAGCCATATTAGCAACCGTTAGCATATTTTAGCATAATTCGTAGTTGTTGTGAACCAGAGACTACAGAGAAAATTACACTAGAACCATTAACATTTGAACTATTCTCTGAGTTTCCCGGAGTTAGACGGTAGAATCACTTTAAATTTAGAAGTAGGGAACTCCGAAAATCCGTTGTCCGGTATGCACTACAATGCCATGGCTAATTAAAACAGTTTTGTCCGCTTCAGCTAACGTCAAGAGGACTCGGTACACTTCCGCATTCACACCGGTCAAGAGGACTCGGTACACTTCAGAAGAAAATACAATCCTCACATTTTTTAGCCCTAAATAAACCAGAATCCATTTCTTTTGGACCAAGTGGGACGCACCCCAACTCGCAATCATAATCAGAAAGACACTAAAAAATGTAATAATAAAGGCACTATTATAATTATTAAAAATGACTAATGCTGTTTACTATGGCTACGATAATTGGAATCATGTTTATCGTGGAGGGAAATCAAATCAACACTAGTGAGTACAAGAATGTGGCATAAAAAGATGTGAAAAGTACAATTGGAATCTTTTGTTTGATCATTTTTTCGGCCTACAGAGCAGCTAATACTACGTCATCATAATTTAAACCTAAATAATAACTTAATAGTTTAATATTTTCAATCCGATTGTTTTAAATAAATAAATTAGCCCTGTTAACAGTGTGATAATTGGGATAGCGCGCTGCCCGTGGCCTGGTTGTCGTTTGGAGGCTTCACTTAGGAATGTCCACCGGGAAAGCCACGGCTCCGTCAGAGATGCTCTCGACGATGGAGGAGAGCGCTCGCATGTTGCCCTGGTCCGGAGAGTCCGCACTCAGCAGATCTGCATCAAAAAAAAAAAAATCATTACAAAACAATACAATGTTTTTAAACAGTAAAATTAGCAATGACGGAATAAGTAGTAAATGTAAATCGCTGGGGCTACAATCTCAAGATAAGCATAAAATAAGCAAAAATACATGAAGTAGCAGATATATTTTAAAGGTCTATAGGAGGGTTTTCTACTTCCGGGTGGATCATCAAGACTATTGGTCCTCCCAATTGTCAATCATTCTGGTGATACGTGCTCGTCCAATAAGACCAGAGAGTAAGAAGAAAGGGCGGTTCTTTCCTAAAATTTGAGAAAATCCTTCTATATACCATTAAATGCATCAGTGATTTCTATTTGTGGTCAATGCATTTGGCAGCCTTTTTTCTAACAGTCTACCCCCAGGGCAGCTGTGGCTATCAACACGTATCAGAACAAAAAGTGCATTGCTTGGAAGATACAGAAGGATTTAAGGAGGAAAAGTGTAAATTCTTTCTTCATTGACCCCCAGGAGTAAGTGCTATGCTGAATGCTAACGTTGACTAATTTCGATGCTAAGCTAACATCCATCCATCCATTTTCTTCCCCTTAATCCATTTCTGGGTCGGGGGGTTGACAGTCAGAGCTGCACCCAGGACACAGAGCACCAGCCCCTCACTGATCCTCCTGCAGGTGGTGAGTCCACAGGAGCTGAGATCTTTCAGTTGGGGCTTTGGGCAAAGTAGGGTTAAGTGTCTTGCCCAAGGACACAACGACAGCAGTCATCAGTGGGAGTCGTGAAGTAGGTCTTACTGAAGGTCGTGGCTCGAACCCACAACCTTCGGGCCCAAAGGCCAATGCTCTAACAACTGAGCTACTGTCGCCCACTAAGCTAACATAATTTTTTTGATGCTAAGCTAACGTATGCGTGCTAATGTCAATGCTAAGCTAAGATGTGTGCGTGCTAATTTTGATGCTAAGCTAACATGTGCGTGCTAATGTCGATGCTAAGCTAAGATGTGTGAGTGCTAATTTTGATGCTAAGCTAACATGTGTGTGCTAATGTCGATGCTAAGCTAACACGTGTGAGTGCCAATGTCAATGCTAAGTAACATGTGTGCGTGCTAATGTCGATGCTAAGCTAACATGTATGTGCTACTGTGATTGAGGATAGCTCGTGATTGACCTTCGCTGCTGTAGCTCTGGCACTGCTCCGGACTGCTCCACTCCGGACTGCTGCTGCTGCACGTGCTCCCAGGGCCCTGCTCACTGGACGAGGACACCTGTCACACACACACACACACACACACACACACACACGGGAAGGTCAGGACAACACAGAAATACTTATACTACTGCTATCACAACAATTATTTCTACTACTACTACCACTACTCCTTCTACGACTGCTGCTACAACTACTACTGCTGCAATTACTGCTATTTCTATACAACTATTACTTCTACTAATACTGCTATTACCACTACAGCAACTACTACAACTATTACTACCACTAGTGCTCAAACTACTACTACTACTACATCTACTACTGCTACTACTACTATTACAGAGCTGCTGCTACTACTACTACACTTGAGAAATGCAACTACAGTTACTATTACTGCTATGTTTTTTAGGGTTTTTTTATAAATCACACCTGTTCCACACACACACACACACAGGGAGGTCAGGGCTCTCGGGAAATACTGCAAGTACAACTTTTACTACTACCATTACTACTTCTGCTGCTGCTACATACTATACAGATGAGATACCACAATCCATGTGTGAGTACCACGAGATATGAACGCCATATAGACAAAGATTAATTAAAGGCAAAAAATAACCATAAAAACACAATTACAATGAATCCAAGGCAAATCCATGACTCTGACAAACACATTAGATTATTACGGTTTAAAAACTAGAGACCGCTTGTCCTTTCTTTGGCGCAAAAACATTGACCTCACCAACCTGTATGCGTTAAAACTTTTTCCATTCAACTAAATATAGCCCGCATTCTTCCACTGCCATCTTCCATTGTGGCATTGTATAATACTCTTTATCCTGTTTCCTATGTCCTTCCCGACGACTTTGTCCCACTGACTGAGGCTGTTGTACGAATGTAAGCTATTATATCTTCTGAAGTTATTTAAGTGCTGTTTATTGCCCCATTTCCTATGACTCCATTATTCTTAGGCAAAAGTATGAAGTTGATGCAAGTGGTATTTCAAAACCCCTGCGTCCAAATTGTACACACGGCCGAGTTTCCTTGTTTCCTACACTATTTTGAAGACCAGATTTATTCTCAGACAAACAGGTGAGCAGCTAATATGACGGAAAATTTCTCAAAAAAGAAGTGAGACTGCTAACGTCACCATAGTATTAGCCTTAATTTGGAAGAAGTCAATAGGAGTCAGAGTTGGAGCAAAACTTTGTCCATTAGCACTTCCCTGTTGGGCTTTTGAGCTACTGTAGCTGCTGTTATTTTCCATCTGTGTACAGTCTAGGATTTCAATACAAGAAATGACAACATGTAATCTTGAATTCAATCGTATACATCTTGACTGTCTGGATCCTTACTATAATGCTTGATCCATTTGGCAAATGTTTGTTTAGGATATAATAATGTCAACAAGATATTCTAATCTTCTCAACCAATAAACGTTTTTGTCCGTCCCATGTGGTGTACGTCATAGAGAGCAGAGTAAACCTTTTTGTTTTATTGGAAAATCTGGAAAACATTCACTCAAATCACATAATACTGCTCTTTTCAACTAACTTTTCTCTTATATCTAAAATTGTAATTCCTTACCATGAATTTGAAAGAGTTTGCCCAAGAAAGGGTTGAAACTTAAGAATACTAAAATACTACTAAGAGAAATAACAGACTAGTTTGCATAATAGAAAAAAATACTAATGGCTTTCTCTTTTTAATCTAAACTAGAGCACGTAATCCTGGACAGGGGTGTTCAGATCCTATTTGAACTTCTAACATGGCTTCATATTTTTGTCTGAATCACTTTTGAGTTGTAAAATATAAAAACAACCAAAATAGATATTATTTTAAAAATGAATGAAAAAGTCCAGCTGTGCATCGCAAAATCACACATTTCAAGCTGATGTTTTTGTCACGTGTTTTAAAGCTGGAGTACGTAACTTTAAAACCATAAAAGTCACTGTCAATCAGCTCTCATCCCAAAGTGTCTAATCATGACCCCAAAGGCTCACACATCCATCCACTGGCTGCAGGATGATTACAACTTGACGTTTTAAATGTGGTCTGTGCATTGCTATTCACCTGTTGTCCCACTGATAGGAGTTAGAATCCTGCCCTCTCTGGACCTGAGGACTAGTCCCCACGGTTAGTATGAAAGATATGTATTTTTAAATCGATGAAGACGGCATGTTGTGGTCTGCTTTGCTCACACATTTTTACTTTTACGAGACTCTTTATGTTGGGTGAAACTATGTAATCATTTGGAAACAGAAAAGTTAGGTACTCCAGCTTTAAGACGGCCATTGTTTTGTTGTTCTACTCTTATGCAGGAGGCTCCAAGAACAGTAATGTATTTACACTTATGGACAGTGGTCGTCCCTCTTCCTATGGACCAATGGATCCTTTGTGTTTGTTGTTAATGTATTTCCTGTGTTTGAACTGTTTGATTGTTTCTTTGTAAAATCTGTGTAAACAAACTGAGTTGAATTTCCCCCGCTAACGCATACTCACTCTTGGCTGGACTTGACTCTGTCTGTAGTGGAGGCCCGGCTGCTGTCCCGCCTCGGTCTCTTGCTGATTGAGAGAAGACACCAGAGCCTGAAGCCTCTCTATGTACTGGATCGCACTTCTCAAAATTTCCACTTTGGGCAGACGCTGGTTGGGGTTCATCAGCGTACTCCTCTTCAACGCATCGAAGGCCTCGTTCACCTTCTTCAGCCGTCGTTTCTCCCGCAGAGTGGCCGCCCGGCGCCTGTCCATGGTCACGGTTTTCCTCTTGCAGAGCTTGCAGGCCCAGGGCAGGCATTGTCCCGGACAGTGTGGGGAGCCGCTGTCCGAATGCGGAGACAAGCTGCTGTTGGGAGAGGCCTTGTCCTCCACCGCCTGCTGCACCACGCTCGGACCACACAAGCCCATCATACTGCTCCGGTCCTGGAAGCCGGTTTGGTCGTAGCCCCCTGGAAGGAGAAATGTGGAGGTCAGTGGTATCTCAGGTCAAATTGAACCAGAAACATAACAAAAAATAATGATAATGTTCCAACAGAAAGAGAGGTACTAGTCTTGTTTGTGTTTACAAGTGAAGTCATACTTGTCAAAGCCCTGTGAGGGTCTGTTTGATTCTTTGGTCTCTCTTTTTTAGGTCTGATAACGTGGAGATATGACAGAGCCAGAATATATACAAAAAACTAGGGATAGAACAGTTTTGATGGTTAGGAGTTACTTACTTCCATTTTTGGAGAGTTTTTAAAGTTAGTCTCCCCAGGTTGTCAAATGTAATTATGAAGAAAAAAAATACTTTCAGTTCTAACCAAATTTTAGTCCAATTTTGCAAAAGTAGTTATTGTGTGAAGTTGTATTTAAATCACATTTGCTTCAAAGTTGAATGTTGTATTCACCTTTTTACATATCTCTTAGAAACAGACTTAAAGAATATTACCGTAAACATTAAATTATTAGTATAGTTCATTATATAAACACTTATTAAACTCATTTCAAGATACTTTACACACTTTTCTAACCTCCTGAACTCACGACAGTGCAATCCTTGGTTGTAGGTCTGAGCGCTGCTTCAGCTGTCAAAAGCCGTACATGGACTGTGGGGTACCGCAGTGCACACAAGCCACGAAAGTTTTCTTCTGACTTTAAATTAAGCTGTCATGTTATACTAGCAGTTATGATGCAAAAATTTACAAAACAGCAAGGCCGGGAAATGTGAACGGCGTAGAGTGAGGGATTACTGTGATATAGATAATATTCTAATATACTATTTAATCCAGTATATTTTTACACCTCAGGGAACAATCAGCAATAATAACATACTGTACAATACATACTATAAAACTACATACTATGACTGATTGATCATGTAATAAAACTGATCTCAACACAGAAAAAAAAGTAGATTTACAACAATATTTTTTATCATTCAACTTCTCACAATAAACTTTGACCTTGTGCCGTTCCTACCTTGAAGCCTGGTTTGGTAGAAGTTATCATTCCCTTCGTAAAATCGCTGATCGGGGAAGAAATAGGGATTGGTCTCGAACAGCTCCATGATGGTCGAACGCTGGAGGAACAGTGAATGTGGTGAGGTTTACGTCCCCTTGTGTGGAGTGGATGGATGTGAGCAGAACAACTGGTGCGGGATGGTCTGGTCCTGTGGCATTTAAACCCCGAGGATCACGGCGGTTAAAATTAGACCTAGAGTTTTTGGAGAAACCTGAGCTTGCGTTTAGCTGTTGTGGCTCATCCACACACTTCACTGAGGAGCGCTTTACGACGGCTGCAGCCACTGTGCGTGTCACTCACTGCGATTACATGGGAGCTCAGGCCTTCGCTCTGCACCGGGGCCAGTGTGGAAGCGGGGTTAAAAGGGCCAGTGACGGGGACAGAACTAGTCGGTTGTAGAAGTAAAATGTATTTGTACTGTATATATTTGTATTCACAGACCAGAGTCACGAAGCGTTCCATTCCATGATGGGAGCAGGGTCGCCATATAGCCAGACTTATTGTACATGGTTTTAGTGGTATGGGTAACCGGAGCCCCCGGAGGAAACCTACAAAGATACAGGGAGGACATGCAAACTCCTCTACTCATAACTAAAAGAAAAATATAATATTATTGTATTAATGAGATGATATCCTGAAAATTATACTGTTGGAAATGACATAAGATTCATCTCACACACAATATTTTAGACGAAGAAACTAGTTTTTGTTTAAGTAAGTGATTTTTATTTATAAAGCACCTTTCACAGACTAGAGTCACAAAGCGCTTTACACAAGTTGTGAGCGTTTGTCTCCCACTCCACATAGATGGGAGCAGGGTCACCTACAGGAGGCACTTATTATACATGGTTTTATTGGTAATGGAAACTGGAGCACCCAGAGGAAACCTATGCGGACACAGGGAGAACATGCAAACTCCACACAGAAAGACCCAGGACCTTCTTGCTGTGAAGCGCAAGCGCCACCATGCCAGCCATCAATGGTATATAAGAGGATTTTCCCAAATTTTAGGAAAGAACGGCCCTCTCCACTTATTTGTTGAGCATGTATCAGCAGAATCATTGACGATTAGGACCAATGGTCTTGATGATCCACCCGGAAGTAGAAAATCCTCCTATACTGTATGCCTTTAAAAGAAACATGTTAATGAGAGCTGATCAACTAAACTGATTGGTGCTCTCTCTCTGGTCCAAAGATGTGAGAGAGGCTGAAAACACGTGAAAACTCTTGATAGAAGCGATGTTTTCAGAGCAAGGTCAGAGGTGGTCTCAGACGGGGTTGTCACATTCTCCATTTCTATTATGTCTGGTACTGTATCCTAGCAACCAAATAACCTACCCACTACAAACCAGTATCTTTAGGGCGGCATGGTAGCTGAGTGGATAGCACCCTCTCAGCAAGAAGGTTCTGGGTTTGAATCCCGGTCGGAACAGGGCCTTTCTGAGTGGAGTTTGCATATTCTCCCCGTGTCTAGGTAGGTTTCCCCTTCCACTAAAAACATGTGCAATAGTTCAGGGTGAATGAGTGTGTGTTTGTGAGTGCGAAATATGGAAATTAGCCCATGGCTACAATCCGGAGTGATGTGCTCATTAACATGTACTGTCCCAACCAAATAAACAATAAAGAAAAAAATATATATATTAGTACCAGCTCGGCCTGAATTTAACCAGGGTCAAGCAAGTACTAATAAATAACTTGGTACTAGTTAAACTTTGCCTGTGGAAATCAGAGTAGAGTAGAGTGTAGGGCTGGTGGAACAGATATCTCTAACACGTTTTGTTATTGACAGTAAATCTAAAAGAATTTGCTCAAGAAGGGGTGAAACTTCATTTGTGTTGCACTAAAATGGATCTGGTTTAAAACTAGTAAGTAAGTAATCTTTATTTATATACCGCCTTTCACAGACCAGAGACACAAAGCAGTTTACGGTTATTTAGCGGTTATTTTTGGGCATGTGTCCCCTCATGCCACACAGAGATGGGAGCAGGTCTCACCAGTACAGGAGGCGCATGCCAGACCTATTGTACATATTTTTAGTGGTAGGGGGAAACCGGAGTACCCAGATGAAACCTACACAGACACGGGGAGAACATGCAAAAGGCCCTGGTCCAACCGGGATTCGAACTTCATGTAAAAGTAAACTCCTCTATCTCAGTCACCGTTTGTGTCACACTCACTATTTTGGGCTTTTATCATGTGAGGTTTAGCGCTCTCTGTGTTCCTGGTGTTTATATGTTGATATTGTCTTTGTAAATCCAGATATGAGCCCGAACAGCAGACCAATCAGATGCTTTCATTCATGGGGGAAACTCCAGCTTGCCTTGGCAAAACATCTGCCCCTGTTATGGCATGAAGCTAACGCCACAGAACAAATATCCATATAAGGAAATTGGTTCCAGCTAGCTTTCGTTCAAATCGGCCTCTTTTCCATTATGGCTAACACAATGGATACATCACACTCGGTCAGTGCTCTCCTCACACACAGTCTCGTTTATTAGCGAGGAGCGAGATAAGCTACTGAGGTCTGTCTTTGATGTGGTAATAATGTTGTGTTTGCTCATAATAGAAACATGTCTCTTGTAAAGGACAAGGAAGGAGGGATGTATGAATTGGGATGCAGCCGGAGTGTCGTGTCCTTGCGTAGTTCCCCCATGTTTGTGGTGCTGTGGAAGAGAAGCTCGCATTAAACCCGCCGACTGAACGAGCTAATCCAGACGTCTCTCATGACTCACTGCAAAATGTGTGAGGCACTTCATATCACTGCGATCAGACCGTAGTGTAGCCTCTACACACTAGCTATATTAATCATCAAGATTATTCAGATGACAAGCAAAACCGAATGAAAAATATATACTGTACCATTTAGGTCTGTTAAAATATACTGAATTGTATTGTTGCCTGAATTTTAGGAAAGAACAGCTCTCTCCACTTTTTGAACAAAACTCTCTGGTCTTATTTGACGAGTACGTATCACCAGAATGATGGTGTGTGTGTGTGTGTGTGTTTGCACTTTATAAAGATAGATATATTGATATTGAAACATTTGCAGCTATTTGGGTTTGTTCACACTAAAGAGTACAAAGGTGTGACAAAGGGCCAAAAATTAGATTTTAATAATCAAAAGATATTTTATGTGTTTCATGTGTCCAAATACCTCCTGTCAGAACATTACTGTTTTATACATTAATCAAGTTTCCTCTAGCGGCCCTGTTTATTAAGAGATTCTATTTTTTTGCACAAAGCAGAAACAAAGTGATACTTTCATATAGTCAACCAATTAAATGTGAAACAGACCAGATTTTTCTTTTTCTCAAGTTTAAGTGTTAGAGAAAAATGGACGGAAACCATTACGTCCGTTACACATTTATCAAGGATCATTTAATTTTTTGTTTAAAAAAATAAATAACAATTCCTTTTTAAATCAAGTGATTTTCTTCTGTTGTGTTAAAGCAGCAGTAAGCGATTTGGTCGTTTCCGGCAGTTTCTTCTGCCTGAGCGAGTTAGTAGCCCCGCCCCCGTCTCCTCGTCACACCACATGAACGCGCATCGTGTTGGTGATGGCAGCAGCAGATTCATCTCCGTCAGGTCTACTCGTAAGTATATTAACAACAAACTCGAGCTCATGTCCCGCTCCGCGTCCAGCTCGTCTCTCTGTGCCTCCGCCATTTTACTTCCGTCTAGTGACCATCGCTGCTCACTACATGTTCGAGATGCATTGTGGGAAAATTCCAGTGCACTACTTTTTCTCTCTGGACATTCGGACACCCCTACAAAATGGCGTGACCACTATATAGTGCACTATATAGGGTATAGTGTGGACATTCGGATACAGCCTGGGAGTGAAATATTAGCATAGAATAGCTCAGTTGTAACCTAGCTATAACACTGGAAGCAGCTTGGTGTTAGCTAGGATAGCATCACTAAGAAAGAGATAAAAACAATCCAGTCTTTTATAGAATAATACTGCTTTTATAGTTGGTACACTGATAACTGTTGTGATAAACCATAATGTTGCAGATTGCAGTGTGACGTGTCTCAACATTATGCACTGTAACATCTGTTACAGTGCATATGTATTAGATGAATGTAATGCATATACATTACAACAACAAAGCTTTACATGAAGGTTATTTAAAGTAATACATTACTGCTTTCTTCACAATTTGTATATTTGGAGTTCTTTATAGACAACACTGTAGTAATGTATTATGTGAAAGTAAAGCTGCATCTCACTGGAAGCTGCTTTCTCAATGTCACAAAATAAAGATACATTTATTGATGTAATCAACATCTGTATTATGTGCTTATTGTTCAGAGAATGAAGACAAAATCAAAGTGTATCAGAGCTGTACAGTGAGATGTGGGACTGAAAAACAATTCCAGTAAAGCTTGTCCGAAACGCAAAAGTACTGTCATAACTAATTACGTTACACTATTACACTGTAAGGAAACCACTTTGAAAGAAAAGCTACAAGTAACAGAATATATAAAGTCATTTGTCATAACGGTTCTTTCAGGAAGCACTGAACGCCCTCTGTCCAGAGAAGCTGATGACCAGATCCTTTCCCTGATGCGTCTGTGAAAGGTGCCAACAGACATTGAAAACGTGCTTTCCTCAGCGGCCCCCATGGTGCACGTCCTCAGCGGCCCCCATGGTGCACGTCCTCAGTGGCCCCCATGGTGCACGTCCTCAGCGGCCCCCATGGTGCACGTCCTCAGCGGCCCCCATGGTGCACGTCCTCAGCGGCCCCCATGGTGCACGTCCTCAGTGGCCCCCATGGTGCACGTCCACTCTGCAGTTCTGAAATATGTTTGTAGTTGTACTATTTCAAAATAAAAAAAAATACATTCACCTCTTTCAATGTGCTTTGTTTTATAGTAGGAAAACAAATACAGTCTGTAACGAGTCTAAGAAACTTTATTATGTAAAAGAAGATTTGAAGTTATAGCCAGAAAAATATACACAATGTCCCTACTAAGACGAATAATTACAAGTGACGGTAAGGCAACGTTTGTGTTATCACTTTTTGCTCAAATGAATAACACTGTTATTATTCAGGTCCTTATCCAACGCTGCTGCAGCGAACACTATCAGAGATATCTAACAAAATGTTAATCTTTATGTTGTAGCTTGTTTGAACACATTTCCTCAAAATAATTCATAAGCAGCCACGCACACACAGCCACAAGCACACACAGCCACAAGCACACACAGCCACAAGCACACACAGCCACAAGCACACACAGCCACAAGCACACACAGCCACACACAGCCACACGCACACACAGCCACACGCACACACAGCCACGCTTCAGGGGCCCAGGTTGAAGGAACTGGAGTCTTCCTCTGGCAGAGATTTTCCTTTGAAACATAATAGAAGAGACATCAGTTTTATCTACTCAAATATGACTTTGATATATTCATCATCAACATCATCAGTATTTATTGGTCACCAGGAGTGGCCCCTGATCCACAGGATCCTTGAACATGTTTATTTGGACTGTGAGAGACTGTGCATTGTGAGAGAAAGACACTTACATCGGCTGTTTTGGGAGTCGAGTGATTACTGTATCTCACTCCTCTTGATTGTTGAAGAAACTCAGCGACAGTTTTGTCAACACTGACTCCTGGAACATGATCGATATTCATTTTGGACCTCAGGGCAGCAACACAACTGTAGGGATGAACGACACACACATCACAACATCATTATCATAATCACTGCGTCCCATATATGCATTCACAACAACCTACATGACAAATGTGGGGTGTAAAGTCTTCCTCAGGAGATGACAATGGCCGATCTTCTAATTCTGGAAGCAAAGTCTTGTCTTCCCAGTCAATACTAGAGAAAGAAGAGGTCAGCAGAAAAGTATCTAGTCGTTATGGCATTTTTTTTTTTTTTATAGTTATTTAACTTGCATTATGGAGGCTTTTGAACTCTTGTACATTGAAGACCTCATTCCAATTGATTTAGGCCATACTGGAAAAGATACAGAGAAAAGAATGCAATGAAGACATGTAAATTATTACAATGTCTATATTATATCATGCTCATAATTTATTTGGTAGTAGTCAGCAAGACTTGTCTTACTTATTCTCAATACATAATAATAAAAATGTATGTAGTGGTCACGGAAGTTAGATTTGAGGTAAAGAGATATTGTTTTTATAACAATAAAACTAATATACAGAGTGCAAGTTGCAAAACTTAGTCATTGAAGAATGAAATGCAGACCTACATATATATATATAGTGCAAGCAACTATGTTTATTGGCAAAAACAAACGATTCATACAGATCAGAAGTGTTCGTAGCAGCCACATCATATTCACAACTACAGACAGCTAATGCTAACAGCTAACGCTAATGCTAACAGCGAACGCTAATGCTAACAGCTAACGCTAATGCTAACAGCGAACGCTAATGCTAACAGCGAACGCTAATGCTAACAGCGAACGCTAATGCTAACAGCGAACGCTAATGCTAACAGCGAACGCTAATGCTAACAGCTAACGCTAATGCTAACAGCTAACGCTAATGCTAACAGCTAACGCTAATGCTAACAGCTAACGCTAATGCTAACAGCTAACGCTAATGCTAACAGCTAACGCTAATGCTAACAGCTAACGCTAATGCTAACAGCGAACGCTAATGCTAACAGCGAACGCTAATGCTAACAGCGAACGCTAATGCTAACAGCGAACGCTAATGCTAACAGCTAACGCTAATGCTAACAGCTAACGCTAATGCTAACAGCTAACGCTAATGCTAACAGCGAACGCTAATGCTAACAGCGAACGCTAATGCTAACAGCGAACGCTAATGCTAACAGCGAACGCTAATGCTAACACCACTTCACGGGGGAACTCTGGTGATATGGTCATTTAATTTTGTACATGTGGGGAACTAATAATTGACCGGAGTTTATGGATGGCTGAGGCTGGGCTAAGGCTTCGATGTTGTGTTGTCTGTTGTTGTTTCTCAAAGCTAAGCCAAGGTAATGCGCAGTTATTGCCACAAAATGCGGCCGTATTTCTACAACAGCTGGGGGATTTTTAACTAGCTAACTTGGTGAAAGCCCGCATTACAGTCTCAGGCAACAATATGTATAAATAATACAACTACTACTGCCACTACTGAGTAACATGCTCACCTGTTCAGTCGGAGAGAGGAATCCACGGAGCTAGAGGTCGCCAACATGAGTGCAGCTGTTCACCATGTTGCTCCTACTTTTTGTCGTTCCTCTGTTTCTGGCGTTTTGCCTGTATTTAATAAATCCATGGTATTTCGTCTGCAGCAGCGCTGGAGGCGGCTTTTCCTTCTCCGCCATGTTTGTTTTGAAGAGTGCGCGTGCACACACGGGAGAAACCCCTTATAAGGCGTGCTCTCTCGTCATTGGATAAGCGCATAGGATGTGAGGTTTTTTTAATATATAGGTGGGAGAAGACTGGAAGGACTGAGAGATCCGTGTTTAGGTACAAACACTCTATATAAGTGATGGCTATTGGAATATATCAATATTTAAGACGTATATTAACACCCAAAAATCGCTTACTGCTGCTTTAACCATGTTAATCTTGTGGGATTTCATCTGCCGCTTTTTCAAACGGAGGACATTTTTCCTTTCCTTTTGATTTATCCACTTTATCTCTTCAATGTGTCTGTGTTTAGAATATGTTCTTCAATCTATGGTAGTAATTTTAGTTTGTGAGTTTAAACCTTAAAGTCCTGATACTTTAATTGACACTTTACTGTGAACGCACTCATTTATATTGTATATTTTGTGTCCTGTATGTGCGCTGCAACATTGACATTTCCCCACTGTGGGACGAATAAAGGTTCTCTCATCTTATTTTATCTTATGTGTGTCTCATCGAAAGTCGACATTGTATAAACAGATAATGTGATTGAGCACAGCGTCTGCACTCCCACTTCACAGCAAGAAGGTCCTGGGTTCGATTCCCCATCCAGACGTTGGCTTGTCTGAGTGGAGTTTGCATGTTCTCCCCGTGTCTGCGTAGGATTCTTGCAGGAGCTCAGTATTTCCAGGTAGAAATTAAAGGAAGAAATTTAAAGAACATTCAAAGCACTGAATGTGAAGTCGCACGGAGTGCGCTGCTTTGGGGGGGGGGCCTGTGATGGTGGTGGAGGGGGGGCTGTGTGGGGGGGCTGTGTGGGGGGGCTGTGTGGGGGGGAGGGGCGGGGGGGCAGCTGTCACCAGGAGATGCCTCTTCATAAACTCAGTCCAAACTAGGTCACATCCTTCAGAACTAGTGCCAAACAAACGACAGTACTTGCTGAACTATGAACCACTACTTTTTTTTCCCAATTCTTTTAACTCTGTGCCTATTTTTCCTTTTAGCGTCTTTGAGTGTTCAAAAAAGTACTATATAAGTACATTTATTATTATTATAAGATACATACATTGCTACTTTATTATTATTATTATGTAGCGATGCGGCCAATGTATGTATTTTGTTTCGTTAGAGCGCCCTCTAGAGAACGGGAAGCACATGCATACAGCTCTATCAGCTGTTTTCCTGCTTCAGTGTGTTTATGTGAACAGCAGAGAGCCAGAGTTTTTAGAAGGGATGTTATTGTCAAAATAGACTGGAGTGCATTGATCATTAATAATAATAATAATAATACATCAGTTTTATATAGCGCTTTTCAAAAACTCAAAGACGCTTCACAATTCAGGACCCACACACACACCACACACACACACAATTAGACAGACACACAAAACTAAAAATCTAAAAGCAGGAAAGAAAAGTACAAAGCTGAAACTAAGAGTCGTATGCTTGGAGGAAGAGGTGAGATTTTAGCTGTTTTGAAGGAGTTCAGAGAGTCCGAGTTCCAGAGATGAGGGGGGGAGAGTTCCAGAGGTGAGGGGGGAGAGAGTTCCAGAGGTGAGGTGGGAGAGAGTTCCAGAGGTGAGGGGGGAGAGAGTTCCAGAGGTGAGGGGGGAGAGAGTTCCAGAGGTGAGGGGGGAGAGAGTTCCAGAGGTGAGGGGGGAGAGAGTTCCAGAGGTGAGGGGGGGAGAGAGTTCCAGAGGTTAGGGGGGAGAGAGTTCCAGAGGTGAGGTGGGAGAGAGTTCAGAGGAGGGGGGAGTGAGGGGAGAATTCCAGAGGTGAGGGGGGAGAGAGTTCCAGAGAGTGGGAGCAGAGATGGCGAAAGCTCGGTCCTCCAAGGTTCGGTGCTTGGGTTCGACAGTGGGAGTGGGGAGAAGTGAGTCTGCGGATCGGAGTCGAGGGAGGGACTGTAGGGCTGTAGAAGTTCAGTGAGAGGAGGAGCGAGGTTATGGAGAGCTTTGTATTGTTCAATGGGGAACCAGTGGAGTTTTTGGAGGACAGGGGTGATGTGTTCTCTGGTGTGGGTTAGAGTGATGAGGCTGCGGCAGAGTTTTGGACATATTGCATTACGAGTCAATAGTGCGTTAAAACTCCTCACCATTGTGAGGAGTTTTAGCTGTGTCCAGTTAAAACAAACAAAGCAAAATAAAGCAGACAAACAACCTCTCTGTTTTGGTTTGGCCCATCAGCTGTTGATTTATTTTTTATTACAACATGAAAACCTGTGGCTTATATTCAAGTGTGGTCTGTATGTTATTGAATTTCCTCATTTTAAAAGAAAGTCCCCACTGTACATTCAATCACCACATCGATGCAATTGGGCGAGCCGGATTCATTTCCATTGGATTTCATTTGGAACATATTTGAGTGTAAGTTACTTCTGTTAAAATGTAGCAAAATGGGAGTATTTGAAGAAAAGGAGATAGACACAAATATCCAATGGTATTGTTGTGTGTTTGCTGCTCTTTCACAACTGTCTTTAGATTTCACTTCTTGCTTGGTTTGAACAAAGCTGGATTAAAGCTAAAGAGGGCTCAGTATGGTGGACAGATTATTGATGAATTATTATCAGGTACATGACGTAGTTCTCGGTAACTTACAAACCGTCATTGGATTATCATTTAAATTAGGGGAGACAGAATGCAGTTTGTGGTTAGAAAAAGGTCAGAGGGCCACATAGAAACATGAATTGGGCCACATGTAGCCCCTGGGCCGCACTTTGCTTAGGTCGGTGTTATATCCAGACACTGCTCCACCACTGACTGAGTCACGACAAGGGCCTGGTCAGAGGAGTGAGGAGATCATTGTAAAACTTGTGAAATGTCTCCATGTGAAAGCCAGATCCTGTCGGACCTCTGAAGCTGAGCAGGTCAGGGCCTGGTTAATTCGATCATGGGAGACCACTGCTGTGTGTGAATGGTTGCTGATGTTGGGAGGGGCGGATGGCACAGACTGGTTGCCTCGCTTCTGTGAGTGTGCCCCAGGGCAGCTGTGGTAATTGTAGTAGTTTATTACCAATATGTATGGAGAGAATGAATGTGCTATGGGAAGCATATTTGAGAGTACAAAAAATAACTTCTAAAAACAAAAGACAATTTAAAAGTCCATTTTGCAGCCATGTTGCATCAGAAACCTATTGGATTCAGACTAATTAGAAAACATGACATAGTCACTGAATGATTGTGCCATGTATATCCGTGCATTTCTGCCCACGCCCTGGACGTGCCCGGACACATCTGAACCAGGAGGAAGTCCCCTATCGTTGGCGCGGGCTCCTGTTACTTCACAATCGAAAGCAGAATATTCCAGTCATCTGACCTTTCACAGCCCAGCGGCAAATTAGCTTTAGCCGCAGCGCTAATCTTTCCAGGACACATCTCACAAATAGATGAGAGGCCAGTTCAAACCAGCTTCCGTTAGCTGTAAATCTGGACTCAAAGACTAAAGGAGAATTAAGTAAGTATTAAACCACGTCGAAAATAGAAATAAAGCAGGACTGTGAAGAAACTTCTGGCCTTTAACAAGACTAACGACCTATTCTGCTGCTGCACGGGGCTAAAGCAGGCCGGGACTATCACACGTTTGCTACTAGTCTGAGAACCACTGAAATATAGATTAAGCAAGTTTTGATATAAATATTATATATTTTGGATACTTGTAACAATGAGCCATGTGAGTCTCTATTTGATGCTTTGAGCTGAGAGCTGATTGGCTGACTGAGGGTGGTCCTCTCTGTATCACTTTTCAAAACCTTTGATAGAGTCAAACTGTTTTGACTAAGTTTTGTTTGATGGATTTTTGCACATACTTCAATCTTTTGTGGTTTTAAAGTTAGGTACCTCAGCTTTAAGCAGCAGGACCATGTGTTTAGAGCACTAGTTCAAAATATCAGCCATGTTTTACAGTTACATCAGAGGCCGATTCAGACGGCTGCTGTCAGGGCCAAGCCAAACCACATTCTTGCATTTGGTCCAACATAACTCAGTCTGAAATGTGTCTGCATCAAAAGTTCCTCATGAACTGGATTCTCTTTTGACTGAAGTATCAGTGTTTTCTTACAGATGTGTGGTACTGTAAAGACCCCTGAAAGAGACTCTATTCATTCATGTCTGCACTCAAAGGGTCACCATAATCCAGAGGTGGTCCCTCGCTTTAACGTGGTTCCCTTTCCGCGGATTTTTGTGTACAATTGTGCATGCTTTTTTTTTAAAGCGCTAGTATAACATAACATGGGACTTTTTCTGGTCTCTCTCTGGTCTTTCTCTCTGGTCTCTCACTGGTCTCTCTCTGGTCTCTCACTGGTCTCTCACTGGTCTCTCTCTGGTCTCTCTCTGGTCTCTCTCTGGTCTTTCTCTCTGGTCTCTCTGGTCTCTCTGGTCTTTCTCTCTGGTCTCTCTCTGGTCTCTCTCTGGTCTCTCACTGGTCTCTCTCTGGTCTTTCTCTCTGGTCTCTCTCTGGTCTCTCTCTGGTCTCTCTCTGGTCTTTCTCTCTGGTCTCTCACTGGTCTCTCTCTGGTCTTTCTCTCTGGTCTCTCTGGTCTTTCTTTCTGGTCTCTCACTGGTCTCTCTCTGGTCTCTCTCTGGTCTTTCTCTCTGGTCTCTCTGGTCTCTCTGGTCTTTCTCTCTGGTCTCTCACTGGTCTCTCTCTGGTCTCTCTCTGGTCTCTCTCTGGTCTTTCTCTCTGGTCTCTCTGGTCTCTCTGGTCTTTCTCTCTGGTCTCTCTCTGGTCTCTCACTGGTCTCTCTCTGGTCTTTCTCTCTGGTCTCTCTCTGGTCTCTCTCTGGTCTCTCTCTGGTCTTTCTCTCTGGTCTCTCTCTGGTCTCTCTCTGGTCTTTCTCTCTGGTCTCTCTGGTCTTTCTCTCTGGTCTCTCACTGGTCTCTCTCTGGTCTCTCTCTGGTCTTTCTCTCTGGTCTCTCTGGTCTCTCTGGTCTTTCTCTCTGGTCTCTCACTGGTCTCTCTCTGGTCTCTCTCTGGTCTTTCTCTCTGGTCTCTCTGGTCTTTCTCCCTGGTCTCTCTCTGGTCTCTCTCTTGTCTCTCTCTGGTCTTTCTCTCTGGTCTCTCACTGGTCTCTCTCTGGTCTCTCTCTGGTCTTTCTCTCTGGTCTTTCTCTCTGGTCTCTCTCTGGTCTTTCTCTCTGGTCTCTCTGGTCTTTCTCTCTGGTCTCTCACTGGTCTCTCTCTGGTCTCTCTCTGGTCTTTCTCTCTGGTCTCTCTGGTCTCTCTGGTCTTTCTCTCTGGTCTCTCTCTGGCCTTCCCGTAGCCCTCAGTCCGGCTCCTTTCCCTCTGTCCTTTGCATATACATTTACAGTGTATATGCACGGCTTTGGACAGCTGCAGCAGCGCTCAGACCTACAACCAGCAGGATTGATATCAAAAGTATTGGGTTCTTCTATACCAGACAATAAAAGGTTTTTTGTGGTGTTATTAACTAGGTTTGATATCTTTGCGATCGCAGTAGTGAGTTCAGGGGGTTAGAAAAGTGTATTTGGTGAGTGTGAGCGGTTTTACAACAAGCAGCTACTTCAAGGATTTCACTTATTGTGGGTTATCATCAGGACGACCACAATAAACTAGGGACCGCTGCCTCGTACTCCTGTGGCAAAGATAAAAACTCTTGATTTACTGGTCAGTGTACGAACAGTTTAGAGTAGCAGAGTGAAGTCATACAGAAGGATCTCCTCCATGTCAGCTCAGGTAGCTCAGGCATGTGTTTGGGATGTCTCCTGGACGCCTCCCTGGAGAGGTGTTCGGGGCATGTCCCACTGACCCTGGACACGCTGGAGGAACGTCTCAGCTGGCCTGGGAACGTCTCAGCTGGCCTCAGGATTCCGCTGGATGGGCTTGAGTGTGAGTGGACTGGGAAGTCTGGGTGTTTCAGATCTGACTGCTGCCTAAATTTACAGCGGAATCAACCAACATTTACTTGTAAAGCACATTTTGAAACAGCTTTCCAAAGTGGAAACCATGTCTTTCGCTTGTGTTAAAAGCCATTGAGAAAAGTTGCGCCTTGGGCAGGGATTTAGAGTGAAGGTAATGGATAAAGCAGAGGAAAATGGAGGATTAGAGGTGCACCTGATATTAACTGATACAAGTGTACTACAATGAGTAGTAGTTGTAGTTATTTAATGACCTTTATTTAACCAGGAAATTCCCTCTTAGATTTCAGAATCTCTTGTTTAGGAGAGTCCTGGGCCCAGACAGATGATGCACATGGATTTAGCATAGACTGTAAATTATATGTTTATATGCAAAAACGGATATGTGCCATGGAAAAATATTGGAAAAGCTTCTAATTTTCTCTTTACCAAGTACAATACACAATACAATACAATTTATTCTTGTATAGCCCTAGGTCACAACAGCATCATCTCAGATGACTTAACAAAACCATTGAAATCACCAACACAGGTCAGAGAATCAACAGTTAAAACACATGAAGAATATAAAGCACACACAGAAGAAAATGTCCATACATGTTGTAGAATGCTAAAGTGTCCTGATCATCACCAATCCTTTCTGTTGGACACTAACTGTCCAACAAGACCCTCCTGCATCGACAAGGAAAAACTCTTAAAAAACCCAGTGGGAAAAAGTGAGAAACCTTGGGGAGCACTAGGGAAACCCACAGGGAGGGAGACCCATATGAGAAAGGGATCCGCTCCTCCGGACGGACAGGCTAATGATCTAGGACCTAAGCTAGCTACAGGTCCGGTGCAGGACTGAAGCACTCCCAGGCGGGCCGGGCGGGGCAGTCCGCAGGCGCAGACGGAAGAGGCCAGGCTCAGAGATCCCGTCATCGTACCATGAAACAGACAATGGGACAACGGGTGAATAGCAATGAACAAACTACAGTCAGAATCCTAAAAATGCTAAACAGATAAAGTAGGAAGGAGGAGAGGATAGTGCTCAAGTTACCATACTTCTCCCAGCAAACTGACTCCCTATGCAGCTTGACTAACACTCTGAGGAGTTTAACCTTCTCCGAGTCTTACCTTCCTAACCATATGCTAAACTAAAGAGGACTGTTTTAAACCTAGCCTTGAATAAAGAATAACATACAGCATAATATATAACATAATATACAACATAACACAATACATTATTGAATAATATATAACATAATATATAACATAATACAGCATATATATATAATATATACACTACATATTATATATTACCTAATTATATGCTAAATTAAAGTAAAGTGCTTTAAGCCTGGCCTTGAATGTGGAGACCGTATCTGCTTCCTTAACATAAATGAAGCTGATTCCACAGTAAAGGAGCTTGGAGCTAAATGCTCTGCCACCAACAGTGACCTTTGAGACCTTAGGGACCACCAGACGTCTGGCGTTTTGTGAGCGCAACGCTCGACCTGGTTGATACGACACTAACGTGTCTTGGAGATAAGAGGGAGCCAAGCCATTTATGGCTTTATATGTTAAGAGTAGGATTTTAAACTTTATTCTGTACTCCACAGGGAGCCAGTGGAGTGATTTTAACACCGGAGTTATGTGCTCCCTCCTTTTGGTACCTGTTAAGATCCTAGCTGCTGTATTCTGAACGAGCTGGAAGCTCTTCAAAGAGGCTTTAGGGCACGCTGCCAATAAAGCGTTACAGTAGTCGAGCCTTGAGGTGACAAACGTGTGAATGAGTTTTTCCGCGTCACTTTTAGGAAGGAAATTCCTAATTTTAGCGATGTTCCGTAGGTGGAAGTACGCCGTTTTAGTTGCTTGGCTTATATAAGCCTTGAAGGAGAGTTCTTGGTCAAAAATGACTCCAAGATTCCTCACAGTGTTACTGGGTATTATACTGACATTATCGAGAGTAACCATCTGGTTAGTGAGGGAGTCACGCAGGCGCTTCGGACCGAGTAGGATCACTTCTGTCTTCTCCGGGTTGAGAAGTAGGAAGTGTGATGGCAAGCGACTAGTATTCATGCAACCCTGCCTGTGTCTATTCATATGTCATATGTCCCTGTTCCAGGAAGGAGCCGGGCCCCCCCGACACCTACAGACAATGGCGCAAATCACTGTCCTCCCTTTCGCCTCTTGCATATCTATCGGTCTGTATGTGTGCATCTTCTACGTCCTGCTGTCTGTCACACCCTTGTGTCTTCCGTGTCTTGCATCTGTATGACCTGCATTTAGACCATTGTCTGTCTGTTCGCACCTCGTTCCCAGACGGCGCCAAACGCTCCCCATGCGCCTCCTCACGGGTGGCCCCCTCCAATCTGTTGTGGGCGGGACTGTCTCTCGTGTGTGTCTTGTATACAGGAAACTTGGGGCTCTGCCCTCAGAGCTAGTACATGCTGCCTTGTGTATGTGCTGACTCTCCGTACGTATGTTAACAATAAACTTACGCTTTTGATCAGACAAAGACCTTTGAGTTTTCTCCTTCATGGGGTATATAATTCCACAACAGAAGTTAAGAGTCATCCACATTTTAAGGTCCTTTATGCAGGCACTGAGCTTTTCTAGCTGATCTGTCTGATTAGGCTTCATCGACAGATAAAGCTGTGTGTCATCTGCATAGCAGTGGAAATTAATTCCATGCTTTTTAATAATGTTTCCCAGTTTTGTGTAGTTTTGTGAAAAGCCAGATTTTAGTACCATACAACTAAAGTTTCATCCCTTCTTGTGCAAATTCTTTAAAGTGTACTGCCATTAACAGACATGTTGAAGATTGTTATTAGAGGAATACAATATTTTGGACGGAGATATCTGTTTTTGAACTCTTCAAATATTCCAAATTCATTAAACTCATGATTCAACATCAGTGTCTAGTGTCAATAATCAATAAGTGTTTATCAATAATGAGAATACAGAGAAATCGGGCTGAGACTAGAGCTGCAAGATTTGATATTTGTGACTCGCATAACATTATAAGAACTGTTACTAATTAGAATGATAAATATTTTGTCAGTTTTACAAGTTATGACCTTATACAATCCTGTCAACACTGTCTGAATCAAGGCGCCAAAGCAATCATTTAAAAAAGTGCATAATCTTGGCTCTGGATGAAAGTCCGGCCCGTGCAGCGACCCAGGGAGAGGGTCTTCTGGGGTCTGGGGCAGCTCTGTCGTGTGGTGGGTGATGGATGGACACGGGTGCAGCTCTCGGCACAATAGCCTCAGTGTGGAGTCCTGAGGAGGGTCTGAGGTCCAGGAGAAGGGGGGCCCGGGGGGGGGGGGTCTACAGCAGGCTTCTGTGCCAGTCACTCACCGGCCGTCATTTGAGCCAGTTATCGGCAGCAATGTGCTTTTGTTTGCAAATGATGGTTATTGCAATTTTCTACTTAGTCACGTTAGACCCAGTTTCCACCAACACGACTCAGCTCTACATGAACAGGAAGAGTAGAGTTGAGTAGAGTAGAATAGAGCCGAATAGACTGGAATATGCAGAGTAGGGCTGGTGGATACAGGGCTTTGGATCAGGCATGTCTGGCTCAGAGAATAGACTTTAAAGCAGCTCTGTTTGTGCACAAGTCTCTCCATGGCCTCGCACCAAACTACATCTGTGACATGTTAGTGCCATATGAACCAACTCTGAGGAGCACAGGGACTGGCCCCCCGCTGGGACTCTGAGGAGCACAGGGACTGGCCCCCTGCTGGGACTCTGAGGAGCACAGGGACTGGCCTCCTGCTGGGACTCTGAGGAGCACAGGCACTGGCCTCCTGCTGGGACTCTGAGGAGCACAGGGACTGGCCTCCTGCTGGTGCCCAGGGTCGGGACTAGACCTGGAGAGGCAGCCTTCCAGACCTCTTCCACAGGCCGCGATCCTGACTATATTTTAGTCTCGGCTGAATACAATTATTTTTCCCTCAACCTATGACTGATGATCACAAAACTAAAATTAAAGAAGGTTTCAAATAAGGCCGCACATCCCTGTAGTTTGAGCTAGCGTGCTGGATTAAACAAATGTAAGACGTAAAAACAGTGAAAAAAATCCGCACAGCTATGTAGCTCGCAATCAGTGTATTTTATTTACACACCAAAAAACGTTACGTTTCGGGCTGAGGCCCTTCGTCAGACATCAAAAAACTAAAATTGCCTTCAAATTGACTGTTGACTGTTTTAAATGTTATCAATGTGAAGCACTGTAGTTGACATTTTGTATGAACTGAGTTATAGAAATACATTTTAATTAATTGATATCCAGACTAAGACCCCTGGGGAAAAAACGACAGCTTACTTTGGCCCCGGTGAAGTGGCCATTTTTACTTTAAAGCTGAGGTTAGGGTTTCAATCCACAAACTATTTAATGTTCTGTCACTAGTTTTCACATTCATGTATATTTTGGCCTCTGTCACATCTTTGGATCAGATTTTTCAGACAGAAAAGTGTCAAAGAGAGGACCTTCCCTCCCTCGGCCAATCAGCTCTCAGCCCAAAGCGTCCAATAGTGACTCACAAAAGATCTTTCTTATAAGACAGTATTTTACTACCATCAAACTAATGGGATAAACAACATGGATTAATATTATCATCAGAAAAGTTAGGTTAATGATCACTGTGTGAAAACCTGCACTACTATTGACACTGTTTCCAATTGACACTTGTCACTTTTGTTGTACACAATTATTGTCACTTTATTGTACATATATATCCTGCATGTAACATGTTTGCACATTTCCTCCCTTTTCACAATCTGAGTGTCTCTATCCATGCCAAATGTGACATGTAAATTTCTCCTCTGTGAGATAAATAAAGCAATCTTATCTTATCTTACCCCAGCTTTAAAGACTTGGGATGCTGTGACATGTACAGTAATGACATATATAAGTATCATAAACAGTTATTACACAGTTATTAACTATTAAACATAAACTAAGTAGTTTTGAGAGTGAGGGTGATGTTGAATACACCATTTGCAGTTAAAAACATTTTTGACAAACCTTTGCCATAAACATAATCATGTGGAAGTTTCACAAAGGAAACCAAACAACAGGACCATGTTTTAGTTTAGGTGAGGACTGATACCCAGACTGCTCTGGGTCCAGACTGCTCTGGGTCCAGCCTGCTCTGGGTCCAGACTGCTCAGGGTCCAGACTGCTCTGGGTCCAGGGCTCAGTGTCTCCGCCCGTGTCGCGGAGGTCGTGTGGAACACTTGTGCGGTGGTCTTAAACTGGAGACATCAGACTCGGGACAAGATTACTGTGGATTTAACTAAAAGTCGTGTTGTTTCAATGAAATTGAAAATAGAATCAATTGTGAAAATGCTAAAGTTATGTTTTGTGTATATTTATGATTTTGCCTTGTATTGTTTTTGTTTTGTTTTGTTTAGCACTTTGAGTTGCAGTGTATGAACTGTGCTTTTTTCCTCATGTTTTACAAATATACACAATTCGATTATTTCTGATAAAAATCTGTAAGTATATAGAAAAGTACCTATGTGTTTTTATTTGGTACTTTGTTATTATTGTTCATATTGTCTATTGTTTTTCCCATTGGGCTTCATGTCATTGAGTGTGTGTGTGTTTTTTGTGTTTGTGCATTATTTTCATTGAATGTAAAAATATGTATGTAGTGGGGCCAAAATGGCCCAAATGGCCCAAATGACGTGCGCTGACATGCTGCAATACCACCCCGGGCCGATGGGGGTGGACCCAGAAGAAGAATTAGCCAATGCTAACATATAGCGTTAGCTGACCTCTCAAAAACTTCTTTACAGGATGGTCCAAAAGTTGGCTCTCGTCCCAAAGCTCCGTTCCACATGTGTGTCAATGCTGAGGGGGGTGAATTTTTTTTGGTCCACTCTAGTTTACTCGCTGTGAATTTCTGAAGTCTCTCGTTCAAAGGAATGGAGCTGTACCGGCTGACGCATGCGCAGATGCGTTTTTTCACAATTTTCTTGTGGGCGGGACCACTCGCGGCCATTTTGGATTGCTCCATGAAAGCACTTTTCATGGCCAACTCCTATGAACGGCAGAGATAGGCGTGACTCTGTCCGTTATTATATACAGTCTATGATAAGAACATGTACAGTATACATGATTTTGAAGGGATCCCAGGAAGAATTGCCGACGGTTATTGGGGATCTTAATAAACTAAAACATTGATAGACTACTTCATACAACATTCAGGAGCAGCAGCCACATAAAAAACACACCTCTACAATACAATGATACCACAACGCAATAACACAATAAGTGTTCTGACAAGGATGTTAAAAGTTAAAGTCCAAAAGCCAGAATTATTGGTGGATTGTCCGTCTCCAGTTCACACGTGACAAAACAAGAGCAATAAAAAAATCTGTGAGGAAACGAATCCAGGTTATGTTACAAGTCAGGTCTGTGGCCGTTCTAGTAATAGTGGTAGTCCTAGAAGTAATATTAGTGGAAGTAGTAGTAGTGATCCTAGGAGTAGAAGTAATATTAGTAGCAGTCGAAGTCCTAGTAGTATTCCTAATAACTACTAATAAACAAATTAAACAAATTAAAATGTGTTTCTGCTGCAGTGTGTTGGAGCATGTGTGTTTGTGTACACTTCAGACCAGTGTGCAGTGACGGGCAGCAGCACATTGTGGGACAGCTGAGGAGGAGGGAGGGGGGGGGGGGGGGGGGGGGCGTAGGACTGGGGGGTCCAGGTTAGACCAAGATCATCTCTGAACTGAACCCTGTCATCTGAGCTACACAGGAAATCTGCAAATCCACGATGACACGCGGGAGTGACACTCACCGTTTACTGTACACCACACACACACACACACACACACACACACACACACACACACACACCTGTGATGCCTCTTGTGTTTGGTAGATAAACAACTACTTCAGCCACATCTGTCTTGGGCGGTTGGTAATCTGTCCCTTCAACCCTGACTTATACTTGGCAATGTGGGTGAAGTATTCGGTCTGAGGACAAAACAATAGTCAAGATTAAGAGATCCTTCGTTCTTCCACAGTGGCTGTGATGCAACTTTGCAGCCGGCTCCCGCTCGCTCATGTGTAGTAGTAGTTAAGTAATTACTGTAAGCACTCAACAGCTTCACTCACCACACTATGGCACCAGAGGTCTCCCATCCCTGTACTAACCAGGTCCTGTCCAGGGACCAATGATACTTCAACTGTTATGACTGAATTCAAGCTGCTCTGAGCTTTAAAATGAGCTAAGACATGTCCATGTTGATTCAGGTTTGAGCTGAAGTTGGCTGTATGACAAATGTTTATCACGTTAGTACCTGATGTCAAAAAATGATTTGACTGACGTGTTCAGAATTTGATACAGAAATAAGGCCAAGAATGCAGGAGTTAAAAATAGAACATTTAATTCTCTTTACAATTAAATATTGATACAAAAACTCTCGGAGCCCTAAATTCTCTAAAACTAACCCTATGCTGAGCCATTCTAACTGTCCCTCCAGGCCTGAAAAATGTGCAGGGGACATCCAGGCGCTCTGCGATGTTCCCTGTCTAACTATCCCTGCTCAGACTGCCTGAAAATCTCCTCCGAGCAGTTTCTATCAGAAAGTCTGATGACGTCACAGGTCCCAGACTGGTCCAGTCTGATCCAGCTTTTTCTGGTTTTGGGAGGCGCGTACTCCAGCTAGCCCATTGGACTCCGGACTCTGTCTGGTCTGGTCTTGGTCTGGTCTGACATCAATCTCCTTCTCCAAACAACTCTTATCTGGCTGGGGGAGCTCTGCATTCCTCACATGGTCTGGCTGACTCGACTAGACCCCACTTAATATGAAATCACTGAAAATATAAACAACGTGTGCAGCATTTCTTGAGATGATGCATTATTCCCTCTTTTGACCTATATTAAACCAATTTAGGTCACAATCTTTCAATATCCCTTCTGGGTGACGGGACTGGGGAACTCTTCCATCATCGCCTTGGTTCTGGCTCGTTATCTGTGAAGAGTTAATACAGAGAAGACAAACAACACACAACAAACCACATTCGAAGCATTCCTTCACTAAACTCTTTGATGACTACTGCTATGTCCTTCTGAGTCTTTCTTCAACCTCGTCTGTAATGTATGCACTGAATCTATTCACTATAGTTTAAACTATTCTAATCTATTTACAAATATGTTTGCATATTTTGCTTTTATTGAGCCCTATTCTTAAACATATGTTTTTTATCTAATAAATCTGTCTATACTGTGGTTTGCTGTCATTATCAGTGGCTTTGTGCCATTTTGTGGGGCTTTGCTCATTTTTCCAAACACATTTTGTTGAACCAGGAAGTGCTGTCACTTCCTCCTCTCAAGACAGTTTGGGATAAATGTACATCGTTAATCAAATTGGTATTATCCGTACAGGAGCTAATCTATTTTAGCAGGTTTCTCTGGGGTCAGTCCCTATACAACGGTATTTGATTCTCTAATCTGTTGCTGACAAATCAACAGTTTTTTTAAATTCTCAAAAATACCTAAATATCTACTTTTGTGCTTTACCCAAATACATTAAAATGCTTTCAAATGTTTTTGAATCTGTGTTGGTTCTAATCGATCTCATTAATCTATCTCATTAGCTTTTTGCATTGTCAACATTCACCCATGTTTGAAACAAGTGAATTTGACAGTATCTAATAAAACTGTGCATAAACTGTAATGAACTTTATCTACCTTTGAAGTAAATACTTTTAGACATAATATGAAGGAAATGGTCCTTTTACCGTTTGATATTAGCCTTGGCTAAAAATAATCTCTATTTTTGAAAGCATCTATGGTTGATGCATTTATCTATTCCTATTTTTACTCTATTGTGACTCTAAAGCTCGGTTGCAGCTTGAGCAAAGGCATATTCCCAATTTTTGAGTTCTGATTGTAACAATTGCATTGGCAATAGACGATTTTTTATTGGCCGGTTCTTGTTCTGCAAATCATTATTCTATGTATTGTATTTCAGACAATTCCAAAAACAACACAGTCGTTCTCCAATATTAAAGACATACATCTAAATCAAGTTGCCTGAAAGGGATTTTAACTATTTTAAAACGTTCTCTACGATTATAAGGCTATGAAATTAATTATTTAATAAACAAAAGCACATTCATGGCTTCTGTCCACTGCTTATAACTGTTTAAAGAGTTGTCCCAAACTTAATGTGTGTAAATACATCAGCTGTTTGTAATAAACAATAACATTTAACCTGTTCTCCAATGGAGCAGCTCAGAGGCTGCGTCAAGAGCAATGTTATATTTGAGCTATTTTTAGATTTAAAATTGTGTTAAAGCCTGTCGTTCTATGTCTGCATTTTAATACTACTCTCTATAAACACCTCTGCACCAGTTCCTACAGATGTGGAAAACAGAAACATCTAAAATCTGACTCCATTTGATTCCTTTTTACTTTAGTTATTAGAACAATTTGACCTTATTGATACTTATTTCCACAATAGAACTATTTTGATTATTCACTAGTCTAACTATTATTACTATTGTTTATTCTGACACTTCAACCTATAGCTCCTCGAATCCAATGACATTATAGCTCCAGACTATTTCATTCTATTCTATTATTATCTTATTATTATATGATCTATTATCTTAAAGAGTAGATCCGTTTGATGTTATAAGCGCTATTATTTCTCCTTTTGAATTTGCACAACACTAAATTTAGAATGACCCCCTATACTCCGAAAATTACTTAATAATTTTCCCATTTTGCTTTTTTAGGCTGCCCTTTCTATTATTTATTTGTTCTTGTAAATATATGTTTTACACTTCTTTCTAATGATTTAGAAGGTTAAGGACCATGACCACCTATGACAATACAATACTCCCCTCTGTTGGTCGTGGTCCAAAGTATAAAACATGCATCTGTATGTGTGTGTAGATTACTGTTCCAATCCTGTTGCTCCTCCCGGATCGTCCTCAATTCATATTGTGGGCTTTGGTGCCAAAGTAGAGGCTCATTTCCTTAATTCATACTACTGTCATCCCTGAAGCAGGTGCAGTTTATCTTTCATCTGAAAAACAAACATTAGAACACAAGAAACACCCACTTTCCTCTCTTCGCATGGTGCGGCCTGTCAATCAATCCAATTGGGCAAAACATTACTGCATTGACAGACGGTGTGTGGCATCAGGGCAGAGGCTGTAGCCAAATACAGACTTAACAATATGTATGTTTCTAATTTTATACTCCCCTAAATGTGAATTACAAACCAAAGTTGTCCTCCGCCCAATGACCGCTCACTGCGGTTGGACCGAATCACTGTCAGGGCAAACAGCAGAGGGGGGGCTCCCAGTACCTTCAGCAAGGTATTTCATCTCAGAGTACTTTCCGCAGAGTACTTTTCTCAGAGTACTCATCCCAGAGTACTCTCACTTTTACACCTGTTCAATAAAGCTTGTCATCTTTGAATCTCTAGTACTTACACCGTATGCTGTTGACAAAAAATAATTATTCCATGATCACATTAAAACATTACAGAAAACTTTTGTTATTCCATGATTCCGTTCAGCACTCCTCGTTCACTCCCCAACACACTCACAACACACTCACAACACCCCACGTTAGTATTGGTCCAGTTTGTTAAGGTCAACGTAGTGTATTGGACATGACGCACAAACATATAACATACACAAACATATAACATACACAAACATATAACATACACAAACATATAGACAACACAAGAGGCCTGTAATTTTAACTTTGTTATATTTTTCCATGTCCAATTACAATTGTCTCATGAGCTATTTTATAGTTGCAACTTTCAGAGCCTGCAGAACATGCAAAGCTTTGAGAGATTTTTCCTAAAAGGATCCATTTCAAACTTTAGTGTTTAAACCACGTGGTCTTTACTCGGGCTTGTCACAAACTGTGTCCCCTATATTTTTAATGAGCTCTTGTTACTAAAAAAAAAACTCATGCACGTGCAATAAATGTTTTTCCCTTTTTTTTTTTAAAGCCAGTTCGGATTCCTTAAAAATGTAAATTAGTTTCAAACTTTAATACTTCACCTTTGTTTCACGTTCATGTGGAGAAAAGACCATTGTTTTATGTGTGTGTACTTGCGCCAATCATGTCTCAGATAAACTGCCAACAGTTATATCAAAGACATAATTGTCCTAATTGTTTCTAATTTAGCTATTTGGAAGAGAAACATGTCATAAAAGATTTCAAAAAATGTCCCTACATCTTTGTTTTCAACCAATGAACAGTGTTGCGTCTATGTGTTATCAGAAATGATCCAATATCACCTTTAGCCAAAATTCAGAAATGCTTTAAATCATTTTTCAAACTTTAATTGTCTGAACAAACCATTTTGTACTAAATGCAGCGTCCATTAAAAGCTGCAGTTCTCTTTCTAGCACCAGTTTCATCTGTGCATGTGATTGTTCTTAAATGAGAAACGAGCCACGGTTCAGAGGTTGAAAACACTGCTTTAAATATCCGTATTACCAAGATCATGCAGTCAAAATCAATAATTCTAAACTTCTCCGCGTCTATAACTTTAAATAATACTAGTTTCAATAATAGAGCTCCTCTACTTTAAATATACTGCTGTTCTAATCTCCTTGTGTCTCATGCTAAAGCAAGAGTCTAATTAATTTTAACGATTGTCCTGTATTCTTTCATGCAGCTAAATGTGGTGTTATGAACGAATGACCTAAATGTGTAAATATGACTTAATATGTCTCTGTGCTTTTGTTGTCTGTATATATTTACCTTCTGTCTGTCTCATTTGCCCGGCCACGTCCTCCTCAAATGTCTGTTAATGTCTCTTTATTTTACTCATGGCGTCTTTCAATGTCTTTTGTCTCAAAGTGTCCAATGCCTTTGCCTCAATGCCTTTTTTCTTCCTCTTCAAACAATCACTTTTCTTTCTTCTTCTTCTTTTCAATCAATCTTTCTTTTTCCTTCCGATAACTTTTTCTCATAATGTCTTTTCCTTTTCAATCACTTTCTTCTTCTTTCGACAACTTTTCTCATGTCTTTCTTCTTCTTTCTTCTTCTTTCAATCTGACACACCCAAATGTGTCGTGTCCTTCTGCTCGGCTCACACACCGTTCCTCTTCCTGCACATAACTTCACCCAGTTTGTGCAAAAGTCTGTGGCCTGTACTTTGCTGCAGATGATGATGATGATGCTGCTGCTGTTGCTGCAGCCGATACTGCTGCGGATGATGATGATGCTGCTGCTGTTGCTGCAGCCGATACTGCTGGAGATGATGATGATGATGATGCTCGGTTGTGGTTTGTGGCAGGGACGATTTTGGCGATCGGCCAATGAAACAGACAGAAGTTTTCTCAGAAAAAACAGACAAACAAGAAACACAAACAAGTGTGTTAATACAATACAAAACCAATGATTAATTAAGAATCTAAATAAACCTATGAAATAATTACTATTAACATTTTAAACATTAAATTCTGAAAACCAAATCTGTATTCAACTGCTATCCTAAGCTCTATTTTTCCAAAAGTATACTGTTCTTTAAGATCAGTTTAAATTTTATATCACCAAAACGTTGGGAAACATGTTTAATAACTTGTCTAGACGTTTGGAGATGGTCAAAAGAATAACACAATGCCTCTTTATAATCTAACTCAAAGTTCTGTGATCATATGACTCCATGACAGTAACATTATCGTGTGTATAAATGTAATTTTCTACAAAAAATATTTGGTATGCCTCTTTCTTAACTGGAGAGAGGGAGAGAGAGAGAGAGCAGACAGAAAGAGGGAGGGGGGGGGCTGAGTGGCCTGTATGCAAGCATTTTTCAGAGAGGGAGCCAGGAGGGAGAAGGAGGGAGAAGGAGGGGCTTTGTGGCTTCTCAAACAGAGGAGTACATGTACGACTGAAATACACCAAATTCATGAACATCCCCTTTAAAATTTGCTAAATTTTCCTCGTTTTTTATCGTGACAATGTTTTATCAGTGGTGAGAGTTCTCTCACGTCAAACGACACTTTACATTTATTTAAATACGTCAGTAATGGAAAACATTACAATTTGCTTACATGAAGAATGCATCACTAGGTACAGCCGGATCTTTTTCGTAATACCTCTGTAACTACTGAAACATTACATCACAATACAAGAGAACTTCCATAACTGATCTGGTCATTTCTCCACATGGAAACTCGTATTTACAGCCAAGTGGCTCTCTTTTTCCTCATTAATCAGATCATTATTATTCAATAGTCAAAATCGAACAGTTTTAAATACTTGGCTTTTTTGTTTAAATTAAATGTACCCTTTTTCCTGTCCCTATTTCTAATTTCACTAAACACTTGTGCCTCTTTTGCACTTTAAAACGGTGTGCCTCTTTTGCACTTCTAAAACCCTTGTGGACTTTGTTTTCCCTTTTTGTTTTTTTAGAGGGGACCCCAAAATTCCCTCAAGGTAAAACGTCAAATAAACCTGACTATTGTTTTATCGCGTCCGATAAAACGCCCATCACGGCGGGTCTGTCCACACCTGCAGTCATGTTGGGCCGAGATCTCTCTGTCTTCTATTTAAAACAATGTGCAGATTTTAGAAATGGTATCTGCTTACCTGTGTTTTGCAGAGTAGAGAGCCCCCAGACCCAACAGACCCAGTCTATCTATCTGAGCTCATCTTGCGTCTTCTTTCTGTATCAAATCACGTCAAGGGTCACCATCTGATGTCAAAAAATGATTTGACTGACGTGTTCAGAATTTGATACAGAAATAAGGCCAAGAATGCAGGAGTTAAAAATAGAACATTTAATTCTCTTTACAATTAAATATTGATACAAAAACTCTCGGAGCCCTAAATTCTCTAAAACTAACCCTATGCTGAGCCATTCTAACTGTCCCTCCAGGCCTGAAAAATGTGCAGGGGACATCCAGGCGCTCTGCGATGTTCCCTGTCTAACTATCCCTGCTCAGACTGCCTGAAAATCTCCTCCGAGCAGTTTCTATCAGAAAGTCTGATGACGTCACAGGTCCCAGACTGGTCCAGTCTGATCCAGCTTTTTCTGGTTTTGGGAGGCGCGTACTCCAGCTAGCCCATTGGACTCCGGACTCTGTCTGGTCTGGTCTTGGTCTGGTCTGACATCAATCTCCTTCTCCAAACAACTCTTATCTGGCTGGGGGAGCTCTGCATTCCTCACATGGTCTGGCTGACTCGACTAGACCCCACTTAATATGAAATCACTGAAAATATAAACAACGTGTGCAGCATTTCTTGAGATGATGCATTATACCATATACCAAATGTTGTGACACAATCCAAAACAAATGTTAGTAAATACAAACAAACAAAGTGAACGGCTGGATTATAGAGCTTTCCAATGAGGTTTAGCAAACAAGCAGTAAACCAGGAAGTACCATCACATTAGTCCTGGTCGCAGGTCTCCGCACTGGCCCTGCTGGTGCCCAGATTGGACTTGTCTGTGAACAACACAAACAGCACTATTAAAATGTAAGAATCAACTTCTAGGATCCTGTTTCAATTATGTTTTTTTAAATTTCTCAGAATTTCTAAAGCCTTGTTTCCCTCTACTCTACTCTACTCTACTCTACTCTACTCTACTCTACTCTACTCTACTCTACTCTACTCTACTCTACTCTACTCTACTCTACTCTACTCTACTCTACTCTACTCTACTCTACTCTACTCTACTCTACTCTACTCTACTCTACTCTACTCTACTCTACTCTACTCTACTCTACTCTACTCTACTCCTCACCTCACTGTGGGCGGCACGGTGGCTGAGTGGATAGCACTCTCGCCTCTCAGCAAGAAGGTCCAGTTCGAATCCCGGTCGGACCAGGGCTTTTCTGAGTGGAGTTTGCATGTTCTCCCCGTGTCTGCATAGGTTTCCTCCGGGTACTCCGGTTTCCCGTACTACTAAAAATATGTCCAATAGTTCTGGCATGTGCCTCCTGTACTGGCGACCCCGCTCCCATCTCTGTGTGGAGTGAGAGACAAATGCCTAAAATTGACAACTGTAAACCGCTTTGAGATCTGCAGTGAAAAGGCGGTATATAAATAAAGATTACTTACTACTCCTACTGAGAGCTGTTAAACCAGTACCAGTTCCTTCTTTAATCCCTCTTGGCCCTGGTTCTATCCAGGGTAGCTGGTACTAAAGTGTTCTAACAGATTGGTCAGAGTGCTGCTGTAAACTATGGATACCTACAGTATTATTTTCTCCAGATACTGGTTTGTTGTGGGTACGCTGATAGAATACTGTACCAAATACTGAGAAGTAATGGAAACACAACCAGGTGGAGTAGAGGCGAGAAGAGTAGAGCCATGTAGGGCTGGTGTAAACGGGGCTCATGACAGAAAGGGGAAAGAGGTATTTTCATTTGTGCTCTTCCCACAGACTGGAACTCTCACAGAAATCTTAAACTTGTCTTGAACTATTACTGCATTTTGGCAGCTCTGAAGGACCTGCAAACACGATCAACTTGTTCTCCAGCCAATGTACGCTTTTACAACTGGATAATTTTTATGAAATGTACTGTATGTGTAGTATCATGAATGCCTTTTGGCCAAAGAAATCATTGCAATAATTGAATCTCAGTGGGCTTTTCCTGCTTTAAAAGTATGTAGAAGGACTTTTCAATTTTTTTGGAAAGAACCGCCCTCTTCATTTTTTGAACAAAACTCTCTGGTCTTATTTACGTATCACCAGAATGACTGAAATTTGAGAGGACTAATAGTCTTGATGATCCACCCGGAAGTAGAACATCCTCATATACCTTTGAAGGAGCAGTGTCAAAATCTGGCCAAAAGTGGTACTGCAGCCTCTCCCACTCTCCCTGACTCAGGTTGCCAGATATGCAGAAGAGTTCAGCTGGGACCATAATAACTGAATAGACAAGAGTTTTTTCAACAACAAATCTATAACCAACACACGAAGGTCACGACAGAAATCCTTGTTTTATTTCTTGTTTTGTCATGAATGATTTGAGAATCATAACAAGACCGTTTTTAGTTCTGCAGCCACATGTTACTTCAATGAGATTAGCTCGACGCAGTGAGTTCTGGCAACCCGGATCACGGACGTTCTGATTGGTCAAACGGTGGAGGGCAGGACATCGAAATGAAAACAAAAACAAGATTTAGGAGCTGTAAAACTAATTTTGAAATGTGATTATCTTGGCTGAACTATGTTATCAGTTAAAGAAGTGTTGAAGAATTGGAAAAGAGCCGGTTTTATCAATGAATTTTGACAGATTAGGGCCCTTTAATAATGACTTGACATGAGAATCTTACATATTGCTACTTTAATAAATAAAATAAAACCTATTGGTGACACCTTAATTAACTTCTTCCAACTTAAACCCGAGATGTAAGTTGTAATATCATCACTATTTACTGTGTTGAAGACATTTTGTACAGGACCAACTTCATGCAGCTAATAACACAATTTTTTTTTTGCCTGTTTTTGCCGAAAATCCAATCATTTAAACACAACACAGCGACATTCTAACCCTATGTTGCCGCAATTTCTGAATATTTACTTTCTCCGAATCTCCGGTCCAGACAGGCCAGCATTCTTCCGCTGTATGTATTTGGGTCTAAATCTGTCGCTGACACAGGAGAAGGTCAAACAAAAGCAAAGATAGACGTACAAGTGGAAAAAAAACCTGGAGACACTTTCAAAATAAGAACCGCGACTTATATGTGCGGAATGACAACCGCGGCAAACATCTGACCGGTTTGTTTGGAAGGAGTCTCATTGATAAACAGTAGAGAGACATAGAAGACACATAAGAGCTATAGAGACGTACAGTAGAACTACAGTATAGAGACATGGTAGTGGAGTAAAACAGAACCAAACCAGGAAACTAAACTAGGAGCCAAAACAAGTACATGTGTACAGCAGGGGTGTCCAAACTATTATTATCTAGGGACACACATATTTAAATACCGACAAAACATTGGGCCTCAGACTGATGGTTATACCTCTACATGAGTGTGTGTACATGGATATTGGATATGAATGTGGTTGTAAAATGGTCGTGTAAGTCCCTGGGTAATTGAGAAGTTTTACATTCCGAATCGGCGCAAGGCAAGGTGAGTTTTTTTTGTATAGCTCAGTTCATACACAAGGCAACTCAAAGTGCTGGACAAGATAGAAACAATCATACAAGGCGTTCAAGAGATTAATAATCACAACATTCACTTGGATTTAATGTATTTCGGAAACAAATTTGATCTGTATTTTGAAAACTTTTGTATGTATCTGTATTTGTTTGTAAGTAATCGTTTTGTGTTGACTAATGAACAAAGAAATAGTAAAGAAGTGCAAAAACAGATTACTACACCCTTCCTGACCCCGGTCCTGCCCCGTGTCTCTGGGCCCTGGACTCCCCTGAAAAAGAGATTCTGAAAACTCAGTGGGACTTTCCTGGTTTATTAAAGGTCAACAATAATAATAATGAGTCACCAGACCTGTATTTAGATCAATACCAATATCAGGATCCATAGAAATGAAACAGTCATTCTCTTATAGCAATAGTACTGACTTTGACTTTGGTTATTAAACCAAAGTTCATCACTGTCCTTAAGTAAGTAAGTAATCTTTATTTATATACCGCCTTTCACAGACCAGAGTCACAAAGCGGTTTACAATTGTTATTCTTGGGCACTTGTCTCTCACTCCACACAGAGATGGGAGCGGGGTCGCCGAACAGGAGGCGCATGCCAGACCTATTGTACATATTTTTAGTGGTAGGGGAAACCGGAGTACCCGGAGGAAACCTACGCAGACACAGGGAGAACATGCAAACTCCACTCAGAAAGGCCCTGGTCCGGCCGGGATTCGAACCCAGGACCTTCTTGCTGAGAGGCGAGAGTGCTATCCACTCAGCCACCGTGCCGCCACTTAGACTAATGCATCGGCAAGGAGCGACTCAAAAGAAAATTGAGAGAGGGATTTGCTCCCACGGATGTTGGCTGTAGATCTGGGACTGAGGCTGTAGATCCAGGACCGAGTCTGTAGATCCAGGACTGAGGCTGTAGATCTGGGACTGAGGCTGTAGATCCAGGACCGAGTCTGTAGATCCAGGACTGAGTCTGTAGATCCAGGACTGAGGCTGTAGATCCAAGACTGAGGCTGTAGATCCGGTACTGAGTCTGCAGATCCAGGACTGAGGCTGTAAATCCAGGACTGAGGCTGTAGATCCAGGACGGAGGCTGTAGATCCAGGACCGAGTCTGTAGATCCAGGACTGAGTCTGCAGATCCAGGACTGAGGCTGTAAATCCAGGACTGAGGCTGTAGATCCAGGACTGAGACTGTAGATCCAGGACTGAGGCTGTAGATCCAGGACTGAGGCTGTAGAACCAGGACGGAGGAAGCTCCCAGGTGAGGGGTTTGTACGTTCGCTCCTGGTAAACAAAATCCACATACAGTTTTACAAATGAGGCCCGGGTAACACCACAGTAAACTTTTGCGCACTAAATATATTGATGTCACACTATTCATACACTCCATGCTGTTAATTGTGGTCACAGCTTGAAAGGTGTAAACGAGCTCGTAATCAAACCGGATGGACATACAGAGGCCGACGGGGGCTGATGGGTCGAACCTCAATCTCTCTCATACAAACATTTCCATTCCTCCGTGTTCGGCCTATTTCACGATCCGTACATTCAAACAATCAAAGCCGTTTACAGTTATGTACAGTGAATATCTCTGCCTCGGCACGCCCACTATGCCGGGCGGTATGTCGGTCGCGGGGATGCCAGGGAAGGGAAGGGCAGAGGTTTTGAACGCGACACCACTTGCACTTAAGCTCGGCGACAGCTGCGAGCGCACATGCCAGTCATTCTGTTTGTTGTAGTCGGGGATTACAGCGCGATAAAAGGCCCAGAGAGGAGCGCCGAGGCCTGGGCACAAAGACTACTGTTCTGCCCCCAGAGATGAAACACTGGAGGTCTGAGGACATGTACATCATAGCTGTCATATGTGTTTGTTTTTGGGGGGGCTTTCAACTGGAACAATAGATATTTTCACATCTACCAATATTAAAACGTACATGGTTCGAAAAGGGGTTGGATGAACCTAATGCTTATTTGATTCCAACCTCCCTTCAAACAATAAAATAACAATACACACAACATACAAAACATAGTGCAATAGTAATGTCACGGATTCAAAGACAAATACCCGTATAGTACCTACAGCAATACAATATATGACACTACCAGAGATGATATAAGACACACAACTAGTCTTACTGTTCTCTTAAAGGTGAAAGGTTTAAAGCTGAGGTACTTGGATTTCAAACCACATTTTTTTTAAATCAAAAATATTATCTAATTGGTTGAGGGTAGTGAGTGGACCACCCTCAACCAGCTCTCAGCTCAAGACTCAAAGGGCTCTTTAAAAAAAATGCAAATTACAAAATGGTATCTATAAAAACAGCAAGTTGCAGATTTGTTTACATTTGCAAGGTTCTTTCTGTTGTGACAAACATCTTTAACAAAAAGTTCATTTACTTCATAGACCTTGATTCGAATGATGCCTTTCCTCCATTTTTGTTCTTTCAGGATCATTACTGTATATCATGTTTTGTAAAGTGTACAATAAAGTGCTATATAAGTCTGAAATATTAATATTAGTGTCCAAACTACAATGCTCAGGAACATATTGCTTGGGGATTTGCCACAGAATACTATTGGTGGTTAAGGTTACGGAGAATAAACTTTTAAGTCTTCCTGAAGATGTGAGACAGGCCTCTTCTCTGACAAGGTTTAAAACAAGGTTAAAGACAGTTCTGTTTAGCTGTGCATACAACTGAGGGATCTTATATTTGTATCCTTCTTTTTAATGTATTGTGATTATTTTTTATTTGAATTCTATTTTGTCTTGTTCAACACTTTGAGTTTACTTGTGTATGAATTGTGCTATACAAAAAAACTTGCCTTGCCTTGAAGCAGCTCTTCTTGTGCACAAGTCTCTCCAGGGCCTCGAACCAAAGTACATCTGTGACATGTTAGTGCCATGAGAACCAACTCGGACTCTGAGGAGCACAGGGACTGACCTCCTGCTGGGAGGGCTAAACATGGGGAGGCATCGTTTTAGATTTATGCTGCTAAAAATCTGGATCAGTCTTCCTGAAAATGTCAGACAGGCTTCTACTCTGACAATGTTCAAATCCAGCTTAAACAGTTCTGTTTAGCTGTGCATACGACTCTTAAATAAACGTGCCTTGTCTTGTCGTCTAGTCAATTAGTAGGATTATTGTTGATGCCGTGCACTCGTGACGTTGAGCTACATAAGTCTAGAGCTAAAACAGTACCATTAAATCCATTACAGGTCTCCTCGATGCTAGAATACCATGAAGTCCAACAGGGATAACGTTCAAACGTGTGAGGCAATGGAAACAAAGCTCCGCCCTCGGAGCAGCCGTGCCACTGACTGCATGTTTAAAATGTTAAAGTCCACGTCATTCACTGGATCAGACTGTGATGGAAAACATCCTCTGTGTGCGCTGTTTATAACTCCAAATGTTCAATGGGACTTTCCAGAACGTTAAAGATAGATTATGTTATACTTGATTCTTTGGGCACTAAGGGGGATTTCAACCTGGGACTTCTGACGCGCTCTGCATGGTGTCCAGATGAGTGTGAAGCCGCTGGGGGGGAAGTCAGGACCTCAAACCAGAGGCCATGTTCTCCAGAAACCGGCCTTGCTCACTCCAGTTGGTCAGAGGTCATCACCGGGTTTTTTAGTCCTTCCGTGCTGATGCAGGAGGGTCTAAGGACAGTGGTCATCCCATTCCCTATGGACCAATGGCTCATGTGTTGGATATTATTGCATTTCCTGTATTTGATCTGTTTGATGCTCTGATCAGTTGTTGAGAGATCAAAATTCTGTCTGTCAATTGGACTCTTAGTGATCACAGAATCATGGTTTGAACACAGGAAATGCAATAATAACAAACAGATGAGAGGTTAGATACATTGGTCCATAGGGAGCGGGATGACCACTGTCCAGAGATCAGAGATAAATGCAAAAATATCCCGAATCAACACTGTGTCTATGGGCCTCCCTGAGATTTCTTCCTTATTCCCATTGGGTTTTTATTTCAGTGGTTCCTTGGGCAGTTCCTTGGCCAAAAACTCAAACATACAACTCAAAGTCCTCCATAGATACCACTACAGAGACCACTAACTTTTAAAAATGGGTTTCAGCACTTGCTCGCATTGCACAAAAATAGTGCTGATAACATTAATATAGATATGGATGTTAATAGCATTAATGAGAAACTCAAGAGGGCAAGTGGAGAGGTCCAACGCACCACTAGAACAGGACACAATGTAGCGTAAGTATTGACAGTCATAATGGATTCATTTTTTGTGCTGTTACTTGTTTTGTCATTGTAACCTTTTTGTGGGATATGCATGTATGTGTTCATGTATATGCAGAGAGCCAATATTGCATATTAATGAAATATTAATTCATACATTTTCAATCATACACCCATTAACCATTCCCACCATTACCACAACCTTTATTCCCTTTCAGATTTGGATCAGTCACTCGCACGTGCACACACAAACTCTTTATCGTGCCTTTCTTACCCACTTTCCTAGCTTATTGTATTGTAACCAACACTGTACATTATCAGTAGTCTGTATTGTTCCCTGTAGGCTCCTCACTTCATGACTGGGGTGACTAGTGTCCAACTAGAAGGACCGGGGTGATGATCCACGACACTTAAACATTCTACAACATTCATGGACATTGGTCTCTCCCTATGGACCAATTCATATGTGTATATTTTGTGTCATAACTGTTGATTCTCTGATCTGTGTTGGTGATTGCAATGGTTTTGTTAAGTCCTCCGAGATGACTACTGTTGTAATGTAGGGCTAAACAAGAATAAGTCGTTGTTGTTGATGATGAAGGAGGGTCTCCAGTGATGATCTGGGACATTAAACAACATTTATTTACATTTCAGGACAGTGGTCATCCCGCTCCCAGGGATCCCTAAGGACCCCTATGAATTTGTTATTTAATTTTCTGTGTTTGATTCTCGGCTCTGTTGTTGAAAATTTGACAAGTCCTACGAGACTACTGTTGTGATTTAAGGCTATAAAAGCAGAGTAATTGCAAACAGCACTTTTCTTTTCAAATGTATGGTTTAAAAGTGTTGAATAAACAGATTAGTGTATGGCTTCAGCGCCACACAATCAGCCTCTGGGGTCAATAAAATGCATCTAATCTGAAGAGCAGGAGAGAGAGGGGGAGCAGGGCAGGTGCGGCTCTGAGGCCTGAGGACAGCTGCCTGGAGACACAAACCCACTGTATTCAGACCACACAACTGTGCACGTCAGTTACACAAGCGGCCATGTTGTGTTTGAAGAGAGGCCGCGGATTACATAAGACGCAGTCAGACACACAATCAAAGAAATGACCTGCACATGTGGAGATTAGGCTCTTCATTTTCTACAGATGGCTCCAGGCAGATATCTAAAAGGCAAGGAAGACTTTGTTTGGACTTCTGAGTGAATGAGAGGTGAACATTTTAAGTTCTCAATTTCACATTTTTTCACAACAATCAAACAGCCAAATATCTAATCTGAAATGTGTAGATCCAAGTGAATCGAAAAATCACAGAACTCATTTAGATCAGAAGAATCTACAAGAAAAGACTACAAACTCCAAAAAGTAATTATTTGGTTGAAACACCTCCAAAATGAAGAAGATAAACTTAAAATCTGGGGTACTGAATAAAATATATAAAAGATCCATCAAATAGTTCCATCATTAATTTTCACATAAATGCATTTTTTAGTTTTGAAATTCTCAAAGACAAAACAAACAGAATTTGGGGCAAATTCAAAACACAGTAAGTTAAGAATAAAGCCTCGTGCACTGCGTACCTCTGTCATGGTCATGGACGTGATGTAATTCATCACTATTGTCTCCTTAAAACGCTCTAATTCTGTTCCTTTTACTGAGAAACTGAAATAAACTCCAATAAAACTGTTTCCAGATTTCACAGCGGTCTTTTTCTGTAATTTCTAGCATGACACCTTTTTAGACTTACAACTGTTCCCAAAATCATCCTCTGCATTTGACCCATCCTGTGATGCTAGTGCTGCACCCGGGGCCCAGCTCCAGATGTTGGTGTCTTCAGGATCGGAGCAGGAGCATTTTACATATCTTACATGTTTTAATATAGGAGAAACCAGGACACCTATGTAGACACAGGGAGAACATGCAAACTCCACTCAAAAAATCCCTGTTCCGACTCGGATTTGAACCCAGGACCTTCTTGATGAGAAGAGAAAGTGCTAACTCTCCATTTTTACTTTCCCCGTATAGAGAAATTAAGGATAATTCACCTTGGTGAGAGTGGTGAGAAGAAATCCAGCGCAGAAGAGGATTGTAAAAGTGTGGAGCGATGATGTGGATGAGATGCTGAGAGATTGTTTTCAAAACACTGATTGGGAAATGATCTGCAGCTCTCATGGTGAGGACATCGAGAGCCTGACACACTGCATTACAGACTATATTCTCTTCTGTGTGGATAACACTGTACCAACTAAGAAGGTGCGGTGTTTTTCTAACAACCACCCATGGGTGACCCCTGAGCTTAAAGCCCTCCTGAACCTCAAGAAAAGGGCTTTCATCTCAGGGGAGAGGGAGGAGCAGAAGAGGATCCAGCCCGAGCTCCAGTGGAGGATCAGGAGGGCCAAGAAGGATTATGGGAAAAAGCTGGAGCAGAAGCTGGCCCAGGGAAACGCCCGTGACGTGTGGAGAGGCCTAAAGAACATCTCCGGCTTTGGACAGAGTGCCAGAGGAACAGCGGATGGAGACCAGCACCGGGCAGATGAATTTGACCAGTACTTCAACCGGTTTGATTCTCCCCCCTCTCCGCCCCCACCTCTTCACACGTCCCCAGCCCAGTGGACACTGCCTCCGGCTGCCCCGGGCCCTCCTGCCCCCGCATCCCCAGCCCCCACCTCGGACAGTACACCCCGGTACCCCCCCCCTCTCCATCACACCGGACCAGGTGAGGAGTCAGCTCCAGCGCCTGAAGCTGAGGAAATCCGCAGAACCGGACGGGATCAGTCCCAGGCTGCTGAGGACCTGTGCAGACCAGCTCTCTGGGGTCCTCAGCTACATGTACAACCTGAGCCTCAGCCTGGAGAAGGTCCCTGTCCTGTGGAAGACCTCCTGTGTGATCCCGGTTCCAAAAACAGCACACGCCAAGGAACCGGCTCACTACAGACCAGTCGCACTGACCTCCCACCTGATGAAGACCATGGAGCGGCTCATCCTCACCAACTTCTCCAGCGCTTTCAATACCATCAGGCCGGCACTGCTGCAGGGGAAGATGGAGGACGCAGGGAGAGGACAGTAGCCTCACTGCATGGACCATCAACTACCTCTCAGACCGACCACAGTACGTGCGGCTGCGCAGCTGTGAGTCTGAGGTGGTCGTCTGCAGCACTGGGGCCCCTCAGGGCACTGTCCTCTCACCGTTTCTCTTCACCATCTACACTTCAGACTTCCCACACAACACACACAGCTGTCACCTGCAGAAGTTCTCCGACGACTCTGCCATCGTGGGCTGTGTGTCTGAGGGGAACGAACTGGAAGATCGGTTGGTTATCAAGGACTTTGTCGACTGATGTGAGCGCAACCACTTGTGCTTAAACACCAGTAAGACCAAGGAGATGGTGATCGATTTCAGGAGGAAACCACTTTCCCACACGCTGCTGAACATCCAGGGGGAGGAAAATACAAACGCCCTGCACAAGAAGGGCCAAAGTCGCCTCTTCCTTCTGAGGAGGCTGAGGTCCTTCGGAGTGAGCAGGCCTCTGCTCAGGACTTTTTATGACTCGGTGGTAGCTTCTGCCATTTATTACGCTGCCGTGTGCTGGGCCCCGGGCAGCACAGAGCGGGACAGAAACAGACTGAACAAGCTGGTCAGGAGGGCCAGCTCTGCTCTGGGCTGCTCCCTGGACTCTGTGGAGGAGGTGAGGGACAGGAGGGTGCTAGCCAAAGCCACCTCCATCATGAACAATACTTCCCACCCACTGCACAGGACTGTAGAGGAGCTGAGGAGCTCCTTCAGTGGAAGACTGAGGCACCCTCAGTGTAGGAAGGAGCGCTACCGCAGGGCCTTTATCCCCACCGCTGTCAGACTGTACAATAAGTCACTTTAAATGATCACTGTGTGAAAACCTGCACTACTATTGACACTGTTTCCAATTGACACTTGTCACTTGTGTTGTACATAATTATTGTCACTTTTGTTGTACATATATCCTGCATGTAACATGTTTTCACATTTCCTCCTTTTGCACAATCTGAGTGTCTCTATCCATGCTTAATGTGACATGTAAATTTCTCCTATGTGAGATAAATAAAGCACATCTCATCTTATTCAGAAATGTGTTGGAATGAATCTAATGCTATATTTAATTATTTTTAAAAGTGAGGAAGCTTAGCTTTGAACAAACTATGAAAACGATAGACCTTGGTACAAAAGCTCTGATCTGAAGTGTAATGAAAACACAACTGAGAGTAAAGTTGGTGGAAACTTTTCATATGATTCATAATCTTAATTTCTTTGTGATCTACTTTAATACTTGGAATATAAGTCATATTCATAAATTGTGTCTGACAGAAAACAAACTCACATTTGAAAGAGTGCAGTGAAGTCTCTGCTGATGGAGAACACTCAAAAACAATCATTCTTTTACAACTATATTTATTTCTTCACAAAAAGCCGAACCTCCAACTTCCCCGCAGCCACACTGGGACCTGCAGTTCACCGTCTTGGACCAAAACTGACAAAATGTCGTCTTCTCAGGCGTTATAATCTTAGCGTAAATATTGCATTTAACACTGTTCAAGTCAAAACAGGGCCATGCTATTGTGTGCGTGGATCCAAATATCTCCATCTAGTGGCGACAGAACAAAGCGCAAGTAAAGACCGCAAAATTAGCCTCGACAAATTACGACTTCATAAAGTACTTCAAAAAAAATATTGGTCAAACAAATTTAAAAACAAAAAAATGCAAAGAATAATGCGCGACAATTGGCAGTGTGACGCTCAAATTAAACCCAACAATGACTTTCTACAAAAGGATTAAAACAATTATAAATTAAATAAACACAATAACATGGAAAAACTTTAAATCCAAGATCATTAGAATAACTGCTTTAACAGGAACGTCAAGAGCTTGGCAACAACATACACGTTTATATATTTCGATCAATACAGAGCGGCATTTTGAGGGCGGTTACTTTCAAAGGTAATTGAACAAAAATACTGCAATACTTCTTTCTATTGAGAGATTTAAAGAAGAACTCAGTGGTTTTATGCAGGAGATGGAGAAAGAGCGCCCCCTCCTGCATCCGAACAGGTGCTGAAGGGAACGAGGTCGACGTCGATGCATTTGGATGAAGAATGGATTTGAAATATCTTTCTCAAAGTTGGGCCAATGTTTTCCTAAAGATCTGGGTCGGTTTAATTGTAGCTACTTCAAATGTTCCAATACACTACTGTATAGAATTGAGAAACCTCTTCCAATGAAAAAGAGGACATTCTCCAGGTGAATACAACATATGATTTTTCTCCAGCTCATGTAAGTTGTTAACCACAAAAGCTCCATGGGATTTGTTTCAGGTACCTACAAAATCTCTAACACAATTATTAGTCATTAGTTTCAATCTATATATTCTAGTGACTGGTATCCATATATTTTGTGCTGGTAGGCATATTGGTACTAGCTATATGGCAAAGTATTGGAACATCCCCAGAATATTTACCACCTTGTCTTGCCACAGCCAGTTGGCATTGACATTGAGAGCTCCAATCTTTTCCAAATGTTTCCAACTGTATTATGGGACTGTGAAATCATATGGTCACTGAATGGAGGAGTGGCGAAACCTCTTCCATTGACAAACAGAACACAGCCTTTCAGCTTTAGGGTTTTCAGATCACAAAGGGTGAAATTGGGGGATGCTTTTAATAAAATCGCAAAATGGTTAAAAAAAGCGGCAATGGAAAAACAAGCTCCCGACTGAGTTCTGCTTCAAATCCCCATGTTGCAGCACATATCTTTGATAGTACTTATGTTTCATTAAATTGTATATTTACAAACGTATGAACAAGAAATGAATCCGCTGCTTTCGCTAAATGACCAAGAAAAGACAGATCTGCAGACAGAAAAGCAATAGTTCACAACTCGGCCACAACAGCTATATCTGTTTTTTTCAACAGTGAGGAAACATATCTATAAGAGCTTTACCAGAGAGACAATCCTTCAAATTGCCAATGAAATGAAAAAAGTCATGTTAAATCTTATACACATTCTGTTCAGTAAGGAAATCTATGTACAAGGCAATGATCGCAGCAAAGTACTCTGCAACAGGCCACTTCATATAAATAAATCTGAATCCCTTTAACTGTGGCAACTATACACTCCTATCAGGTCCACCTGTTGTAATTGCAAATATCTTTAATTATTAATTTAGTTTAGTTAAGATATTTAAACAATTCTATTTAATTTAGCCTTTACACATATAAACATCCACTCCTTGGCCTTTCTGAAGGCGGTTTACACCTAAGTACAGAACTTGCTGGACTAGAAGTTCTTTAAATCTTGTGGTGATGTAGAGATGCAGCCAATGTTTTTATTTGTTGGGAAAAACACAGGACGTGTTTGTATGTGATTAGGCTGCTGTGTGTCTTGTATTATAATAATATAGATTGGATTTGCAAGAGCACTAGACAGTGTGCTGCATTGACTTCTATATCTATAGGGTTCCTGTCACGGGGAGCGGTCACCAAAGTTCAGTGTCCGTGTAGTGTCCAGTTAAAGCAGTCCCCTCTTTGTTTTGCTCCATCAGCTGTTGGTCAAGTCACTACGACATGAAAACCTGCGGCTTAAATAGAAGAGTTGCTAATGTGTCTTTTCAAACGTCACTGGTGCGGTTTGTTTACAGGTCAGCTCAATAGTCCAGCAGGGAAGGAAGTGTCCGGTCGCGGTCTGTACATGTGGCACGAGAGTCATCTTTTGGTTTCAACATTAAAAAGAGGCAGAGGGGTGACGCACGACAATCAGCTTCAAGTGCTGTTTTTTGAAGGACAAGCTGTGAATAAAGTGCTCATTGATTCGTTTCTCAGACACATGCAGAAAGTTTTTTTGAGTCATGTTTTTTCTTCAAAGTTGCAGAGTTGCGTTTGGATTGACCAGTCCTGGTTTTGTAATTTGTGTCTTCCAGATTGAAATGGAAACGCTCCTTTACCTGTTTTAGTGCCCATCGATTATGTTAGACCTGCTTTTGATCTGCAGCAGTTTTAGAGTTCGAAAGCCTTGGGTTTGAAGAGATTATTAAAAGTTTTACCTGACTGGTTTCGTCCAAGTTGTGGTAATTTTGATTTGTTTTATAATTTAGTTTACTACTTTCAATTCAGCGCTGCTTGAATTCAGAGAGTTCTGAATCCTGTTAAAGTTTCTGAATAAAAGGATTAAACAACACTGTATCTTGGTTTAAATGCGAGTCTTTGGAGGTGATATTGTTGAGAAGTAGTGCATGTAGTAGATCCTGGTTGAGTCCAGAACAAACGGGTCTGGATGAGTTCTTGTATAGTTCTAATTTATGGTAGTTTAGCCCAAAATTTAAGGTTTTTTCCTGGCATAGTTTAGTTTTCGGTTCTAGCTCAGTCTTGATAGATAGATAGATAGATAATTTGTATTATAGTGTCTTGCATACGAGGATGCCCAGCCCACATGGGCTTATAAGACACCATTAACACAGGCCCACATTAGGCACATAAACTAAATCCTGAACAAAATTATAAACAAAATCATAAATAAAATCATAAATAAAATTATAAACAAAATCAAACACAAACGCTCTCATTTAAATAGATGAGCTTGAAGTAGACAATGCTATAATATAATATAATATAATATAATTACATTTGTACCTGGTATCTGATTCTAGCCCAGTTTAATCCTGTGCGATTATTTATGTGGGTTGCTTCAAACAGTTCTAGACCACATATATCTTTATCACTTTCTGGATAATCTTCCCGCAGCCTGGACACGGCGCATGGAACTTATGCAGCCGCTTGGCGCAGTTGAAGCAGGTCAGGAGGTGCGCCGTCCTGCCGTGGATTATGTTCCCGTTGCGCGGCCGCACCCTGCAGAGCTTGCACGGCTCCAGCAGCGCCTCAGGTTTGGCCTCCACCTCCATCTCAAGGCTCTCTTGGCTGTCCGTGCCCTCTGACAGCAGCGGCAGCCCGGGGACAGCGGAGCGTCGCGGGCCTTTGCCCTTGGAGCCCGGCGGTGGGAGAGGGCGGTCGGCGGTGGAGTGAGAGGGAAGGATGACGGGGTCAGACACGGTGCGGCTGCAGTCCGGGATGTCCACGCCCGCCTCGCTGTCGTAGTCCTCGTCGTCCTGCGCGGAGAGGGAAGAGGTGCGTGCTGGGATGTCTGGCACGGACAGCGAGTGGGCGAGGCGCGGAACGTCCTTGTACCAGTTTTTGCGGAGGGCCCAACAGCGGACACAGTATTTCTGATGAGGCGTGTTGTACTTACGGCATTCGGTGCACTGCCACGCATCCTGATGAGAGATTTTGTGTTATTGTGATCGTCAAAGCAATGAAATGCAGTTTGGGAAATTCAAAGTAAGACAGCTTCAACACTGATAAAAAAGAAAAGAACTGCTGGTAATTTTGTAGCAACCACGCTAGAGAACATTTTGCCTACTTCAACATATACATTTCAACAGATTGTAGCCAAAGGAACAATTAATAATAATACAAATAATAATAATAATAATAAACAAGTTTTCTAAATCTCTTTTTTGATTTTTTTTTTATAAACTCATAAATGTTTGTTCATTCATATTGTTATTAAAACTCACTTCAAGTTTTAATTCTGTCCAATACCTTCTAAACTGTGAATACTGAAAACACTTTTTCAGTACCTAAAATGATGCAGGTGGATAAGCAATGATGAGAGTAAGTTAGTGTGTTCTGCTAAACCAATAAATAGACATAAAAGTACTAATAAAACTATCAAAGATAGGCTCTTTGTGTATAGACTAGAGTGGGTCATTTCTGTTTGGTACAAACCTGAGTGGAGATCTCTATATCCGTGTCGTCACTCAGACACTGAGACTCTTCCTCTGTGTCGTCTTCCATCTGAACAAGGCAGGACAATAAAAATACACATATGGTTATGGTTATGGTGACACAGGACAGTTATCCAGAAACGATGGTGCCTTACCTCCTTGTGCTCCGCCTCCTCTTCTTCTGGCGGGGGATCTGTGTCGCCGCTGCTCTCGTCCAGCGCCGCCTCCTTCATCTCAACGCTGCGCTGCTCACTCTCCGCCTCCGTAAGGAACCACAGGTCGTCCGTGGTGTCGGAGACGATCGCCGTGTCCTCCTCCTGAGCAGGAGACAGCTAAAAGTCAAACAACAGTCAGTCTTTCGCTGGTACTTTCACATTTTTACTACACAGAGAAACCTGTTTAAGCGCAGAAAATCTTATTCAGATAAATAGCTTTAAATGCAACATTCCAAGTCGTTAACATGATATCGCGGCACCTTACAAAAAGTATTAAAATAAATCGAAACAAATATTTGCACCATTTATCATAATCAGAAGAAAATGACCAAATCAAAATGTTCAACGTTTTGTTTTTGTTTATAGCAGGGGTGCCCAAAGTGGGGCCCGCGGGCCAAAGTTGGCCCGCCAGACCATTTCAGTTGGCCCGCCAAACATTGCCCACCTCTGCTATAAGTTGCTATGTGCGTCCCTCAGCCTCGCTGAACAAACAGTGAAATGTCTGAGGTCGCGCGGGCGCATCAACACCCTCTGCACTGCGACTGTCCTGTACTTTACTGTTGTATCGAGATACACTCCTCACTCATGGTTCACATCTACTTGCACTAAAATGTTTTTTTAAAATCAAACACATCTTTTAAAACAATTGGGTGCAAGGCCCCTTTATGTTCTTTGTTTTCAGCCTACTATTATTATTTTTTGGAGCAATTTAATGTTTTATCAAATTGAGAGGATTGTGCTGCCGAACTGCCACTCCCCCTCCTCACCGGAGGGAAATGGCGAGTGGAACTATTCACCTGCGCAATCCGCACCCACCCGGTGTGTTAAAAAAGACGGACACACACACTTCAGAGTGAGTTCAAGCAGGACAAGCAGGGATCGCAGCGCACAATCCACGCAAGTAGAAGCAACAAATACTGTGCAAAACAAACCCTTCTACAACCCCATGAAAGAAGCTGGTAAGCGCCGTCCTCACTCGCGATCACTGAATGTCAGAACTTACGCGGCGTTTTATGATGCGTTCAAGAGCCCTTTCGAGGAGCAGAAACACGGACTCTTAACAGTTACTTTGTTTTGATTGTTTATAAATGTTGTACTGTGTTAAGGCAAAACAAAACAAAACTCCAGGAACAAATCAAGGTTAACTAGTCTGATTTCGTTAGTTTAATATTCAGTTCACTACTAATTGAGAATACTTGCCCTATGTTAAAAATATTAAGTTGAAACAGAGTTAAAACTTGATCATGTTTAGAAAATGCAGTTAGCAATTATGTTCCCAAATGTATTACTACATGTTAAAATGTATTGTTTAAAAGTGTGCTAAAACCAGATCTACTGATCTGTGATGTCTCCCCTTTTTGATAAAAGCTAAGATAAAGTAATATGATTACTTTTGTAAAGTAAATGTCATTAGTACAATAAACCTATACATTATAAATCACTGTACTATAGTAATGCAAAACTTTAGAAAAAGGTATTCAACAAACAGTTTACTGACATGAGCAGGTTAAAAATATAGATTATTTAATTTGGGAGTATGATATTTTTTAATATAAATTAGTACTTTCATTTACTAGCAGGAACATTATTTGTTTAGTAGCGTTTTAAAAAACAGTTTATTTACATAGAAAATCAAAATCATTTTTTTTGCCACGTAAGTAACAGGAAGTCACAGACTTGGAAATTGCTTTGGCTCAGTGCAACAGAGATAATAAAAATAAAGAATAAAAAAGACTTCTAAGGAATACATTTACATTTAAAATAGAGTTACAGTTACTATTTACAATATACAAGTGCACATGGTGCACACAAAATGTATGTTTCTGTTCTCTTTTTGAGGTTTTTTATATGATTTTAACCTGTAAATAAGCCATGACAGAAAATCTATCTCCTCTGGACCCTGATTACCCGGCCGGAATCTTTCCGTACTGTAGTCTCCTCAAACCTGCATATTTCCCAGGAGCCTCCACTTCACTAAGACTGTGTTGATTTCATTCATTCAGCTGTGATTTGCACTGATAGACAATAATTAATGCATTTAAAAGAACTTGATCAAATCTACATTTATTTGTGTTTCATGCATAATATCGGTGTATTTGGCCCGCGGCCCACTGGAAAATTTTTACTTTGGCCCTTGGAAGCAAAAGGTTTGGGCACCCCTGGTTTATAGCCTCAAGAACCAAACACTACTATTTGCTTAATAAAGAAACATGTAACAAAGTCCCGCTGTGTGAGGACTTTGTGAGTGATACAAATATGAAGTAAAGGAATGAGCAGATAACAGCTGTAGTTATTCCTGCTAACTGCTAATTTACACAGGAGGCGTTGCAGCACGTACGCGTTATGCGGGCAGCAGACGCGCGTAAAATTTTTCCATGTTAACCAATGGGGATATTTACACTTCTAGTGTCATACGTATGTATGACGGACGTATTGATGAGAGGCTGCGCCTAATTTAGGATGGATTTCTAACGCGTCTCCCATTGAAAACACATGTGAAACATGACCCTTGGATTTTAGATCGCATCTACACACACACAGCACGTGTATCTAAACATTAGCAGGAGCAGCAGGTTTTACAGTGATTCTGAAAATCGTTTTTTTTTCTTTCATAAAGTCTGGCGTCTGGCCAGACCAGCGCACAGAGACCATGAAGACAAACGCATGCATGTGATTTGTGTTGCTCTACATCAGTCCTCTGGCCCATACTGTCCTCTACACTTCTCCATAGACCACACAAGGAGAGCATCAGAAGCCGCGGACCTGCGCGCACGGCCAGTGTAGATACACCCAAATAATTTTACGCGCAGTAGTGATGGCAATATGAAGCCCCATGAAGCCTTGAGGGATCGCAGCCTATTACTCGGCCCATGAGTCGAAGGCTCGAGGTGAATCATGCTCCACTACGCCATCATGTGGACAAAGAAATACATAACACTCTTAAGTGCTTACAATGAATGGTGAGATCTAATGTTAAAATGTATATTTACAATCTATGGTCTAACGTGTTGTGTTTGAAATGATGCTTCATGAACTATGAACTATTTGAGTCTTTCAGTCAATTGTGTTGATACAACAAACACATCCAAAGTAATACAGTTCTACAGAAAGTGATTAATGGAGGAAAAACTACCAAGAGGTGGATTAATTAAACACAACAAACCATTTATTCCCAATAAATAAATACATTTACTTTGCAACACAAAATTTATTATGGGTAGACCAGGATTCGAACGCTATATCTTCTGCTTCGGAGTCCGTCATATACCGACTGCGCTACACAGCTGTTGTGAAATGTATTATCCAGCGTATTATTACTAATAACTTGAAGCCTTGATATATGAGGTTTTACTAAAGTGAAACGTTTTTAATTGTATTTCATATGAAGTAGTTTCTCTATACTTAGTACAGGACTGCTCCACATCACGCACACACACGTACGCACACAGAGGTAGACGGGGACAGCCAATACAGTCTATGGTACAGCCGCGGATCACAAAGCACCTGTCAAAGCAATGCACTCTCCGAACTATATGAAGCACTATATGAACCGTCACGTGGTGCGGCCGCTACGCGAGGCTTCGAACGTCACCACATACGTCACCAACACACGCCTCGAACCACGCTTCAAAAAATACGCCCCTTTTTTACTCGGTACACGCTTCGAAGACCCGGCACGCTCAGCACATCACTAACGCGCAGTCAACTCGTATGCGCTGTTAACGGCTACTGTGTAAATTCCCAGTAAGAAAGAATTGCCAGAGAACACGCTGAAATTGACTTTTATCTTTACTTTCTCCAGCGAAAAGCTCCAGCAAAATATTGATCTATATTTTGTGCGAGATATTTCATTAATGTGAAGTATAATTTTAAAAAGATAACAAATTTTAAAGTGTATAACATGTAATATATTTTGCAGTTAGAGAGTGTTGCCAAGAGAGGGCGCCAAATGGCTCTTAAAGCAATGCAGATTTAACTAGTTCTGCAATATTTTTCTGCATATTACATTTTAAGTTACTTGCAAAACCTTTAACAGTGTAAACATATTGAAGCTAAACAAATGCTGCTCAATGAACTACATGAATAAAAGGAATTGAAGTCGGTGCCTTTTTCACTGCCGCCTCTCACCTGGTTAGTGTGGATGTCTGTGGAGCCATTACTTCGCCTGCTGTAGTTGTTTCTGAGATTACCCAGAAACCACCAAGGCAGACCGGACAGGTCCCACTCGTCCAGAGACACGTCCAGTTTGGGCCGTTTACAGGCGGAGCGTGGGAGGCCGTCGCACGAGTCTGAGGAGAAGATTCAGACATTTAAAACTTTGAGGGCCTCAAGGAAAGATTTGGTGGAAAAGAACAACAAGGCTGCAGTTCTGGCTATTGCTGGGCTATTAAGCCCACCTGCTTATAAACTGCAGCCGCTGAATTTAAAGAGAAAGTACATTTCGCACAGATATTGGCCACATTATCTGGACCTGAAGATAACCAATTTGACACAGCTACAAAGAGAGAAATGGCTTATAATGTAGGAAGTACTGTAATGCTACACAATAGTTTTACATTCCTCAGGTGGATGTTTGTGACAAATAGGTAGTTTCCAAACTAAATCCATTTGTTGATGTCACTTAGTTTTTCATTTATGACAATTCACACAATAACAAATTACTGAAAAGCCAAACGATGCATTAAAATTATTCCCATTTGAGAAAGAACTAAGCACTACTCTTCTTTGGAACTTCAATGTCTGACTTCAATAAAAACAAAAACAAAAATAAACAGTTGAAAATAGATATTGATTAAAAGAAAAAGATCCAGCTTTTTCCCAGATTGCCATGGATTTTAGAATAAAAAAAGACACTCAGAGCACATGCTAAATAACATGGCCGTCACATATTTCTCATGAAGCCTGTGCCCATTACTCACTTGCTGCTTATGTCAAACACTTAAAAAAAACATCCTTTTCAAAACAAAGAAAAATGTATCAATATTACAGTAACTCACCATCATCTGGGTCCCGCGGGCGCCGCTGGGAGGGGGTCTGCAAGAGAGGTGCCTCTGCTTTGACCACACCCCCACAGCCCTAAACACGAAATAACCAAGAAGTAGAAATGACAATTAGGAACTGAGCCAGGACTGTGCACTCGGACCAAACTCTGCTCCCGTTACAGACCACCTTTAATATCAATGATTCTGGAGACATGAGGGAGGGGGTTAGGGGGAGGGAGGGGGTTAGGGGGGGTGAGGGGGGGGGGAAAAACTGTTGATATAATGTTATTATCAATATCGATTCAAACTTTAAACATTCAGTTCATTTAAAATGGGGACTCCCATTAGCAGTCATTGGTGCCAGACTAAGACACATTGTCCATATACACACATTATATATATATATATATATATATATATATATATATATATATACACACTTGCTGGTCTTATGAAGCATTTGCAGCAACTTAGCCCTGTATATTTTGTGTTCTTCTTGCGTGCGCTTATTACTTTCCTGTATGTGCGCTGCAATGTTGAGATTTCCCCACTGTGGGACGAATAAAGGTTCTCTTATCTACAGGGACAGGTGGGGGTAATTGTCTGTACTAGGATGAGACATGGGTACACTGAGCAGGTGGGAGGATGAGGGCAGCTGTTTACAGAGGCCAGTGACAGAACGTGGAGCAGTGGAGGGTCCGACTGAAGCAGAGAAGGAGACTCTGGGACAGACAGACTCTGCCCGCCCGTCCCGCCGCAGCAGGACAGGGCTGTACAGAGACGGTGCAGCTCTGTACACAGAAGAACAAGAGGCAGCAGCCCGAGGCATCCAGCCCCCACACAAGAGCTCCTACTCTCACACTAAGTAATCTGGAGAAAGGACTAACCCTGCAACTCATATTTTACTTGCCTAATTGTTAAAACAAAATATATATATATAGAAATTAAATGTAAATATTAGGATGAAATGGCTTAACAGTATTTAAGGAAAAAACAAATAAAAAATGCAGCCAATTATTGGGAAAGTTCTCAAGTGAAAAGATGCTCTTTTAGGATTTTTCTACTTTGAAAAGGGAAAAAAACTAAATTTTACACAAAACTCCTACCTCTGGTGGTGAAGCATGAAGGGTAAACATTGCCCTTTGCCTGTCCCTATGCTACCATTAAGATAGTATTTCACGTTATAAGACATTGTATGACAAATTAAAAAGTCTAATATCTTTAATGACCCAAACAAAAGCAGAAGGATATTGGATTACTTCCGTGTATCATGTTTACAATTTTATAACATGAATAGTTCTGACAAAAGAAAAGGAAAACCATAGATTTGTTTCCACTAAGATTCCCAACTCATTGATTCTAGCCTGATCACTACATACATCCACAGCTTGAGGTAACGCTCGTCTCTTGTGTGTCAGAGGCCGGATGCTTGTGGAACTCTGTTTCTCCAGCACCAGGTTTGTTTTACCTGACCGCGGTCCTCCACTCCGCCCCCTACACACTTGCGGCGCACAGACTCATTTTCAGCGGCGTCTGCATTTAGGACGAGACAGGAACAGAAAGAGTACAATCCCTCCCTTTATTACAACAGTACACACTCTATATCTGCGACCCCTCCCAAACACATCTGTGGACTGAAAGATATTATGTATGTATTCTGACATGTGAACTTACTGTCGAAAAGGATTCTTCGCTCATTTTAGCCTCTAATTTATCATGCCCCATACCAAAAGTGCAGGAAATATTGCATTTATGATAGGGTTTAGTAAAAGGTTACATACCTAGTACAATCAAGTTCTTCTTCAGCATTTCATAAACAGGGCTGTAAAAAAATATATATTGACATTTACAAAAAGGGACTTTAGTTTAGTACAAAGATACTAAAACATATTTTGTAGTAAAGAGGAACGTCACATTAACAACACATAATTACTTTTTAAAATGATTAGTGAAGAAGTGTTTAAATACATGTTTGCTCTTGTGACAGATACGTTTGTGTTTTCGCACCTGGGGTTTTTGACGGAGAAGCTCTCGACCTCCAACAGCTCTCCCAGAGGGTCATCCTGACAGTGAACGATGTGCTGCCGCTGTTTGTCGTACAGCTGTCTCCCCATGATGTACTGTCCCAGGTAATGCATCACCTGAACAAAGGACAGGAAATACTACTTTTATATATCCATTCATAAATGATACAGGATCTTGTGCATCAAGTGCTTCCTGTATACAGCAGTTAAGGTTCCTGACAAGTGACATGCATCGCATTTAAATATGCACACACAATTCTATATTACCTCTTTCAAAGTGAAAATGTCCTCCTGTGCCCCAGCGACACGCAGGATCTGGAGCAACGGGGCTTTAGGCTGCACCTGCAAATGGAAATAATTAAATACTTTTAAAACTGCACAAAAACTTTGGCGCATTCTCGCATACCTGATTGCCCTCCCCAGGTAACGCCCTGCATGCTGAGGCTGGTGCAAGAAGTTGCGATGTTTGGGAACTCATAGTACCCCAAAGAGGTCTAGAAAGGATCAGACAGCTGTCACTTATGTGAAGAAGTCACGCGTTAAAAAAGGCAGTTCATTAAGTCTCGTAAGGAATTTTACATGCATTAAACATACATTTGAATGTTACAGTTTGTGAAAATTAACATTTTGCATTATCATTTTATAATTACATGCCTATCAATAGTTATAACAGTAACTGGACTAAATCCACTTTTGCAACAAGGTAGTAACTTTCAGCAGATGAAAACATGTTATAGTGCAGTATTTTCTGAACGCAAACAATGTCGCTTTCTTTGATATAACTAGCTTGTGAACATTAGGCTAGATATAACATTATTTACGCAGTTTACCTTTAGCTTTCACAACAAAGTGGACACAAAGATATTTTAATAACAAATAATGGAATAACTAAGTCACAAACATTCTTTAAAAGCGTTTGTTGAATAAAACCTCAGGAAATAAGCGTGTCAAATGGATGTAGCTAGCGTGCTAACATATAGCCAAGCAACAAGCTAGCTTTGAAATAAAAGTACATAAGAGACTCTAATGAATACGCAGTCTTACCGTGGTATCGTGAGTCACTACATTGCTGCCCTAATAATAATTAAAAGCACAAATATTACAATAACAAGTACAAAAAACACACTATTATCATGTGTGCTAATGACAGCTAGCTTTAGATTCAAAAAAGGAAACTTCCGGAAAGGACGAGAGCAGCGCCACCTTCTGGTTAATGTCTGCACTTTCACTGCATACGTGATCATCATAACATGTCCTGTAAAGTACACGGTTTTACTTTTTTCCACTATAGCATTTTTACCTCTGTTACTTTTTGCACAGCTTGACATAATACTGCACTTCTCAAATGCACTGCTCCTGGAAGTGTCATTAGAGGATGGGTAGGTAGCCCAGCTTTACTGTCACTATCCATAACATGAGGTTGTAGTTATTACTCACAAACATTATGGGTTGTGGTTTGCTTTATATTGTATTATTAATGGTTATTGCTTGTTTGGCCTTGGTTGTGTGATCAGTTACATTCATAGGCTTCTTGAGACACAAAAAAGACTAAAAGTATTCAAGTCATTTTATTAACACAAGATTTTTTTTTTTAATTCATGTCATTTTTGCGGCATCACTAAACCTGCTTTAAATATAAATTCAAACACATCAAAATAGATACAAGTTTTTAACAGGAATACAATACATTTTCTGTTATCTTAAACAGATACAGGGCATGGAATGACTTTAATTTCCAGTAACACGCTCAGCAGGAGAAACATCATGTACAGGAAGAACATGATGAGACCCAGAGTGCGGCTCATTTTCCAGCGACACCAGATGATGGAGATGAGGACGAAGAGCAGCATCCCAAACAGCAGGAGGATAGCACAGAAGAGCCCATTGGAGCTGACAACCACAGGCGCTTCCACGTTTATCGCCGTGTGCAAGAGCCAGGGAAGAGGCAGACTGGGAACAAACAGAGCTTACATTTATATAGCGTTTATATCTATTTCTATAATGGATTTTAAGACGGAGCACTGATAACAAACTTACCCTACAGTGATGTCAAATATGTTGCTGCCCACAGAGCTGGACACAGCCATATCCCCCAAGCCTTTTCGGGCAACGATGACGCTGGTGATCAGGTCTGGGACAGATGTGCCGGCCGCTAGGATGGTCAGGCCCATGATCTCCTCTGTGATGCCGATTGTCTCCCCCACCTGTAGAGGGCGGCATGTGGCTGCTCGATTGGGAGTTCTTAAAACATGTGTCTTATTTTCAATTATTCGAAAGGTTTTGTTATTTTATGAATGTGCATTTTTGTCAATTTTAGCCCAGAGCCTCATGCTGCTAATATGTACAATAGTTTATCACAGTGAATATTTGAACCCATAGAGCTAATGACTTATTACTTCAATACTAAGGTGGAAATTAGCATCTTTGCTATAACCTGGTGCAATGCATCTCTCCCTTGTGTTAATGTTTAATTGTACACTGTCCCCGTTCAAAGAAAGTACAAACCATATCATACCAATATTCTTGCATTATTACAGACATATACAAACAAGTATATATTTCTTTACACGAGAGAATACAGGTATATGTGCATACTTGTTATACTTTGTTTCTTTATTAAGTATTTTGTTGTGCAATACTATTCACTTCTCTTTTGTTGTATGCTCCTTATTCCGACTGTTCGGATGCAACACTGAAATAAAGGGATATCTCTTCATCTTAATCTTTTGATTCTGATTACCAATACACAATTAGGAATTCATAATGGCAGCTTGTTCACTAACAGAATAATAGTATCAATATTATTCAAATTGTAATCAACAAGCAGATCAATACTTTTGTGAAAAGAAAAGCAGCAATTATCAATTTGCTGCCTCTCACAAAATCGCATTTGTATGAAGGCAAAATAGCATAGTAATTATGCTTAAAGCAGAGGAAAGCGTAATATGGGACCTTTAACAGTGCAGATGACGTAAACCTGAGAGATGAAAACCTTAAGCTGCTAATGAAACACATGAATAGCAAAGTGGCGTTTAGTTTAACAAATTATGTTCTAATTTGAAGAAAAAAAACCCACAGTAATCATAATAAACACAAATAATCCAAATCCACTCTTTCATGTGTTGGATTCACTGGTTTCCCCATATCTGATATAATGTGTTAAGATTTTGGGTTCTATTCTTGAAATCACAATTATTCCAATACAATATAAGTACTTGGTAGAATAGAGAACAGCCCTTTGATTACCATTTATAAAGCAAATAAAAGATCCTGAGTGTATTGTTGACATGTATGTGTTTGTGTGTGTGTCTGTGTGAGGAGGTCATTGTTTTGGTCAGAGTAAGACTCACCTGATGGGCCCACCACACCATGAGGTACGAGAAGGCCGCAATACACAGGATGGAGCCGAGGAAAGTCCAAGGGAACCACTTTGTTTTAGCCTGAAGAACAGACCACTGTCAGGACTGTATATAGATGGACATGCTAACCTGCTAGATCAATGCAGCCTACAAGGGGAGTGCTCATGGCTGAAGTTTTGCTCTTACATAAAAAGTCACAATTCCCTGCACTGCACCTGCACTTTGAGGGTGCAATCCCACTGGTTCTACAAGGACAGTCCCTGACCATGGAGGATTGAACTGTATCGAGAGCGCGTGGGGGATTCAGGTCGTGGAGGAAAAAACAAGATCCAAACTTCAATGCATGGATGATGAGTCACAGTATTGATGTGACAAACCCGTCCAGAATTTGGAGATCTCAAGTTTGGGACCAAACTTGAGATCTCCAAATTCTATTCTATTCAGTAGAGCCTCTGGGACTGGATCAGGACTGGACAAGGACTAAACCAGGACTAGAAAAAGGAAAAGACCAGGACTGGTCCAGGACTAGAAAAAGGACTAGACCAGGACTGGTCCAGGACAAGAGTCTTGTGTACGTCATAGCTGATCTTAATGAATAGATAAGGTTAAACTTTATTGTTATTATAAAGTCAGAAAAATAATATTTACTTATATATTGTACAGTCACACATACACATGTGTGTGTGACTGCACAAAGCTGTTATTGCTAAATGTAAATGGAGAAATGTATCTGCATTTTTACTCAAACGCACTTCACACAAAATATTTCACCAGTTTCATGTGGTTCAGTCTGTGTCTGTTGTTTGGAATCAGTGTACAATCTCAACACTCCAAAAGTTCACATTGATAGATAGCAACAACTTCCATCTCATATTAAAATCATACGTATCAAAATACATCATAAATAAAGTACTGTAATACTGAACCTTGCCTTGTAATACATCTAAATATGTTTTCTCTTTTTTATGAGCCCAGTTCTGAAAAACTATTGTATGATTGTGTATTCGGTGAAATGTGTTTTCTTACAGCTTTTCGGACATCAGGAAGAGTAAGCCACAGGAGAAGCAAGATGGGCAGTTTAATGACGTACGAGATCCGTTGGACCCGGGTCTGTGGCCAACTCAGACTGAACGTGCCATTGTCCTCTTCTGCACCCGCCGGCATCTGCCACTTAAAGAGTTAGTGGTAGCAAGGTCAGAAATCTAGGGGTAATACTGGACTCAGACTTAAATTTTAATAGCCACATCAAATCAGTAACATCAGCAGCTTTTTACCATCTAAAAAACATTGCCAGGATCAAAAACATAGTGTCTAAAGCAGACTTGGAGATTCTTATCCATGCATTTGTCTCCAGTAGGTTAGACTACTGCAATGGCCTGCTCACAGGTCTGTCCAAACAGGCTGTAAAACAGCTGCAGTACATTCAAAATGCAGCAGCTCGAGTCCTGACAAGAACCAGGAAGTACGACCACATTAGTCCAGTCCTCAGGTCTCTGCACTGGCTTCCTGTGGCTCAGAGAATAGACTTTAAAACAGCTCTGCTTGTGTACAAGTCTCTCCATAGCCTCGCACCAAAATATATTAGTGACATGTTAGTCCCATATGAACCAGCCCGGACTCTGAGGAGCACAGGGACTGGACTCCTGTTAGTGCCCAGAGTCAGAACTAAACATGGGGAGGCTGCTTTTCAGATTAATGCTGCTAAAATCTGGAACAGTCTTCCTGAAGATGTGAGACAGGCCTCCTCTCTGACAATGTTTAAAACCAGGTTAAAGACGGTTCTGTTTAACTGTGCATACAACTGAGGGATTTTATATTTTTATCTTTCTTTTTAATGTTCTGTGATAATTTATGATTTTAATGCTTTCTTGTTTTGTTCAGCACTTTGAATTGCCTTGTGTATGAATTGTGCTATATAAATAAACTTGCCTTGCCTTGCCTTGCCTAGCATCTGTAACAACTAATCTGGCATTTTCCCCAGTTCCTGAATTGCCTTGTGTATGAATTGTGCTATATAAATAAACTTGCCTTGCCTTGCCTTGCCTAGCATCTGTAACAACTAATCTGGCATTTTCCCCAGTTCCTCAATGCTAAATACTATGTACAGAGGTAGCTTGAAGTTTACACCTGTTGTTCTACAAATAATTAGTCAACTAATAAACATTTGGCTTTCTAAGATTCCATAAATGAACTAAGAAAGATTATCTATACATCTGCAGAAGAACAGCTTCAAATACCTCTGGGTCCACTTTGGCAGCAGGAGCAGAAGGAGCTGGTGCTTCTGACACCTGTCAATGAGAAAAGATAAAAATAGAAACAATATTCACAGGTTCTGCTCTGCTCTGTTCAGAAGAACAGCCTATTGACTTTGTGCTGTATTCAAGTTATATACACTGTATGTGCAAATATAATCCGGGACATTTCTGGACAGTGGTCCTCACGCTCCCTATGGACCAATGGCTTCCTGTGTTCGAACGGTTTTATTCTCTGATCTTTTGTTGGCGAATTGACAAATGCTGTCATTTAGGGCTTTACACAAATACATTAAATTGAATTGAAAAGTAACACTACACAGCACTTTTACCCCTTGCACAGGCCAGCACCGTCACAGACACTGAGATAAAACTATGGGAATATAACTAGCGTAGAGAGAGTAGGTGGCTGATTCACTAGAGGGCCTTAATAAAATAAATCTATGTCCTGGTACATTTATATTCATAAAATCCATTCTGAAACTTTACATTTTAAAAACAGTCAAATGTGGCTGGATGCAGCCAGTCAGTGGCTCATGTGGTTCTCACCTTGTTTGTGGGTTTCAAGAGGCATGACTTCACAGCCCTCTCAATCTGAACGTTAAACTTCATGAACACCACGTACAAGAAGTACATCAGCATCAGAAGAAAGCTCTCCCACCACATTATGATATTGTCAAGAAAGAAAAGGATCAGCATCAACAGATCCACAACGTAGAACGACACGTCTCGAAACAGGGGCCACCAGGTCAGACTCAGAGTCTCCTGGGAGAACACTGCACACATCCCAATCACAAACAGGATGTTGAACACAGCGGAGCCGACGATGGTCCCGATGCCCACGTTACTGTGAGCGATGAAAATGCCGATCAAAGAGGTGAACAGTTCAGGAGCAGATCCCCCAGCAGCCATGAAGGTCGCCCCGGCAACATCGTCAGATATCTCTAGTTTCTCTGTAATGACCTCCAAAGAGGGAACAAAGAAGTCATCGCAAACGATTGCCAAGGCCACAAACATGTACACCATTCCGATCACGTGGAGCACGACCCAGCCATTCTTCCTCTGCTGCAGAGAGATAATGTCTCTTGGGTAATCGCCTTGCCTATGAACACAAGAAGCAAATATAACCTGAGCATTACTGTACCTCCTCAATACCTGCTCATACTATAATGCTTAAATAGATTCTATACAGTGGTCCCTTACTACAACGCGGTTCACCTTTCGAGGCCTTGCTGTTTGTGTGCAATTTTGTGTGTGTGTTTTGATGATGATTATCTCTGCATGTATACTCCAACATCATATAACTATTAGTATACAGATAATTTTTTTTAAAGTTAGCAGAAAACTTTTGTCTCTCTCTCCTTGGCCTTTGTATCTGGTTTCTGTCTAATGTCTCTCTGGTCTATGCACCGCGGCCATTAGTCCAGAGGTCTTTCCATAGCCCTCAGTCCTGCTCCAGCTCCTTCAGGTAGTTAGGATAAGTGTATAATGTGTGAGGGGTTTAGAAGGTAATCTCCGCAATAAACAAGGGACAACTGTACATCTATTGTTCATTTAAGGTTATTCTATGACTAATTATGCACTACTAATCACAGAAACACAGAAGAGCCCAAATTCAGCCTGATATGTTGCAACAAATTAGTACATGGAAGCTATTTGAAACCACTGTCATGATTAGAAGAACAATCTCAGTAAAGTCATGTGGGTCAGAACCATTATACTAGGTTTTCAATAATACATCTTCTGTGTAAGCCCTAAAGTGAGAAACTGTATGCAAGAATCTTGCCCAACGGTGCAAACAGTGCCTGTTCAAAGAATAAACCTGGTCAAACACGGTCTTACGTCTCCTCAGATCGTTCTGTGATTTTCTTAGAGGATCGCTTAATTGGATCTGTGCAATTACAAGCACAAGCACAAGTCTTCTCGGTGCTGGTTCGGTTCTCACGGGTCGTCACAGCAGGCTCAGTCTGACTCTGGACTTCAGCCTGGGACTGTTGATGGTCAAAGAAGGAATATCTTTTAGAAGACACGTGACTTTTCTTCTTTAGCTAGCATGTTTATGATTTGTTTGTGTAACACTTCAAATGACAAATGAGGCTCTAAGCTCTCACCTGGTTTTGGTCCAAATCCGAGGTCAGGTCTGGCGTCAGGTCTCGAAGGGTCCGATCAATTGCCACAGGACGTAGGTCTGGAAGACTCGGTAAGAAGGTATAGAACCAAACCAGGATCAAACAGACAAAAGCCAGGACTCGGCTGAAGCGCAGTTTCTTTCTGATACAAGCCATGCTGGGTCTAGTCTGGGTCCAGTCCAGACAGAGCAGAAAAGAAGAAGTGGAAAGCCAGAGAAGCAGTTACATTACAAAGTCAGACAATTCTCTTCAACCCTATGTTAGATTCTGTTTATGTTTGTTAGATAAATCGATTTTGATGTGCATCACATGTAAATTGTATCCTTGACATCCTAGTAGTGGAAAAGCCCAGTTTCCACCAGCCCTACTCGGCTCTGTGTTTCAATTACACTTTAGTATCTGGTACTGAATCCTTGCAACCTACCCACAAAATAACCGTGGACATTCACATAACCATAAGGAAACCATGGCACACTGTTGCTTCCACAATTACTGTCAGTTAGAACAATTGAGAAAGAGCTCGGCCTGACTAAAAATAAATCTAAGCAGGGACTAACGCCGCGTTCAGACCGGATCATGCGTTGCGTCTGCTTTCAATGCAAAGTCAATGGTGACGCGCGTTCGAGCATGAAAACGCATGGACCTCTCGGCACGCACGGCCCGCGCAGTAGAGACGCACGGACTGCGCGGGAAAGTCAAAGGGGAGGAGCAGGAGCAGAAAATCGACGCCCACAGGAGATGAATTTTGCTCAACCTTTCCTCGGGACGTTCATGCAGCGACCGATCAGAGAGCCGCAAAGTGGTCACGGGGACATTGGTGGTCTGAGCGAGCAGACTGAACATACTGTTAACAGCCAAAACAGGAGCTACATCAGGACTATACCAGGGTTGACAATGGGGGACTGTGTGCTTGTGAATATATGCGTTGTCATACTCCCATGACTTTATTCAACTGCTCCAAGTGTGTTCGCCAATGCGGAAGTACCGTTTAATAATAAAATAAACATATTGCGCACCTCCGCGAACACATACTACTGTTATAAAGTCCGTGGAAGGTCTCTGAACAGACACCCTGCCAAGCTGCATTATTGGAGAAGATCTTTACACGAGAAGCCGCTAGCATAACTCTGTTAACATCAGAGCCGGCCGGCTACTTCCGGCACTGGTCAGGACGTTCTGGTGTGAAGACCCCTGCGTCTGAAAACTAGAGAATGTGCGTCTTAAAACATGACCTGTTATCGGTTAACCAGGGCCATTGGAAACGCTCCCAATCAGGGTAGAGTAGAGGGCGAAGTGGGGTTGGTGGAAACAGCGCTATTCTATATTATTGCGATGACTTTTCGAAGCCTCCAAAACAAAGAACACCAATCTCTTACTGTATGATCTGCGACCATGGATCTATAATATCTTCTATGACTACGGCTACAGTATGGCTTGAGCAGTTGCTGCAGCACATTGAAGAGAACAGAGAGTACCTTTGGGGCTAAAATAAACCAATCAGTATCATAGTAGCAAAAGCGCTATACAAATAACGGTTTATTGATTGATAATAATTATTTATGCAAATTACTGGCAATACGCCGTGACAGTAATAATGTTCGTCTACATTTCACCTTAATTCTCCAAATGTCCATACATCCAGTGCAATTATAACAAACCAAAAAAAATGGAGGAGGAACAGGATGACCATTGTGCATGTGTTAATAAATGTTGTAGGAGCTATTTGTTTGTGGGCTAAATTAATGGAATGTATTTGGGGGGGTTTGTTTTGTATATCATTCTATATTTCGTTAAGTCATGCTAAAGTTTTTTTTTGGTAAATTAGACATTTTTGTAGATTAGATTATATATATTATATATATATATATATAAAAAAAATTGTCCACTCACCTTTGGCCCTCCGCGGGCGGTTATCCCTCTCTAAGCTCGGGTCCTCTACCAGAGGCCTGGGAGCTTGAGGGTTCTGCACAGTATCTTTGCTGTTCCTAGCACTGCACATTTCTGGACCGAGATGTCCGAGGTTGTTCCGGGGATCCGCTGTAACCACTCTTCTAGCTTCGGGGTCACTGCCCCGAGTGCACCGATCACCACGGGCACTACTGTCACCTTTACCCTCCAGGCCCTCTCCAGCTCCTCTCTGAGACCTTGGTATTTCTCAAGCGTTTCATGTTCTTTTTTCCGGATGTTACCATCGCTTGGATTTGCCACGTCCACCACCACGGCTGTCCTCTGCCCTTTGTCCACCACCACAATGTCAGGTTGGTTCGCCATTACCATTCGGTCAATCTGTATCTGGAAGTCCCACAGGATCTTTGCACGCTCATTCTCCACCACCTTTGGAGGAGTTTCCCACTTAGACCTTGGGGTTTCCAGCCCATACTCTGCACAGATGTTTCTGTACACTATACCAGCCACTTGGTTATGGCGTTCCATGTAGGCCTTCCCTGCCAGAATCTTGCACCCTGCAGTTATGTGTTGGATCGTCTCAGGTGCCTCTTTGCACAACCGACACCTTGGGTCTTGTCTGGTGTGGTATATCTGGGCCTCTATCGCTCTGGTGCTCAGGGCCTGTTCCTGTGCAGCCATGATGAGTGCCTCTGTGCTGTCCTGTAGGTCAGCCCTTTCTAGCCATTGGTAGGACTTCTTGAGATCAGCCACTTCTGTTAGGCTCCGGTGGTACATGCCGTGTAGGGGCTTGTTCTCCCATGATGGGCTCTCCTCCAGCACCTCCTCATCTCGCCACTGCCTGAGACATTCACTGAGTAATATATATATATATTGCACCCTGAAGAAGTCCAAGCTACGCTGAAACGCGTTGGTGTGTATTTTAATCCACAGCCCTGAGAAAATAAAGGCTTTTTAAACTGTTCTAAACTACTGACCACGAGTGCCTTGGATTTTTTGATTTTCTGAGTTCTTCACCATTTGCTTTTTACCTGGAAAGTCAAAACTACATTTTTGGTTACTAAGTTAAACCCCTCTTCCAGTTGTACCACGCAGCACTCCTTACCCTTTTTTAGATTATATTGGGTTTACTTCAGTTTAGTTTAGTGGCTGTACAGGGGCCTTCATTACCTGAGTGGGCCTATAGTTTTTTTTTTAACCAGTTCAAGAAGATTCAGTATTGTTGTTGTTTGCCTGCAACTTGTTAAATAAACCTTTTTAACTTTGTATTTTTGAATGGATATTCGTGTGTTATTTTATACTGCGTAAACCACACATACCCATGGTGCATTCGAGTTTGTCAGCGCATCCCTCCTGCATTGGCAATAAACCTTAACAAGAGGGAAAACAGTATCTCTCCATTGTTGGTCCACTTCCTAAACTGAACCTCACCAAAAGAGTAACGCTATTTCTATTCTTAACTTCTCCAACTGGTAATACAACATGAATCCTACTTTATACACGGACCGTCCCACAGCAGGCTGGATCAGACCCCTGACTTTAACCAAACTACTCCTAATCCTGATTGTAAAAATGAATCTCTGATTCAATGTCAGAAATAACCCTAATAAATACCCATTTGCGTCATCTCTATGGTTACCAGTTCCGACCTTATGACGTGATTTAGCATTAGCCGCTAACGTCAGCTAGCTAGTTATTACGCAGTTAAAGCTCGTTACGAAGTTCTCAACAAAAAACCAATCTGGAAACGTGTTCGATAGCAGATTCCAGGTTCTTTTTGTTGACTAATCATCTCTAAAAGTCTAAAAGTGTTTTTGTCACATAGTTATATTAAAATAACCGCTATGCCATTCGGTCACTTTCCTAGCAGTTACCGTCAATTTGAATAAAGTACACACAAAAAAGAAAAACATATATACCACCTTATGTTTGTGTTGTTCCTGCTCAGTTCATCTGCGGATTATCCTCTTCTTTCTAATGGATTTATGCACTTTAGTTATGCACTTGGCGTCGATAACGGTGTGCGCGAGGGTCGCCAGGTTTCAAGACAACTGGAAATCTGAAAAACACTGAACTGACTGAACAGTTAAACGGAGACTTTTTTTTTATTATTATTTTTTTTTAAGTAAGACATTTTTACGGTCTTTACCTTTTTAAATAAGTGGTAAAACTGGTGAATATAACTGAAATACAACAGAAATACAATATTGAAAAAACTGTGTTGCTATGGTAACTTATCTGGTGGAAAAACCACGCTGACTAGATTCAGAACCAGTCCAGAATCAAGAAGAGTACAATGTACCTGATGAGGTTCTCATTCGGGTTAAAAGTTTGTTAGGAGAAATTAAGCTGATTTGAATTTACAATTCTCACAAACAAAAAAGTAGCACCACAAATGTCTTTATATGAGAGCAGATACAAAAATAATGGGTCATAAACATGCCTTGTGTGTTTTTAAGGTTTCTAGTATAATGTTGCTTTGTGTAAAAACTGCTGTAAAAATAAACTTGCCTTGCATTGCCTACAAAACAGTTTCAATTGTTTTTAGCAAATGTTTTGCGGAATAAAATACTGGAAGTTCAGCAGCTGGAGAGACAGTTTTAGATATGACATTTTGGACGTTTAGGTCATTTAGGTCTTATCTATAAATGTGTAATAATGAACAGACAAACACACTTTGGTTGTAAAAGAGATGTATTCTTTCTGTTACAAAACTATCTAATGCAGAAGAACAATTCACCTCAGGTCCCACTTTTTTTTTTTTTACAACAAACAAAGTAAAATAGGAAAGTAATGAAAGACAAATACTCATGGCCCCTTCATTAAAAAAATAAAAGATACACGTAGAAGTTTGCCAAGAGAAGGTAGACAGATGCAACCTTTTCACAGATCTTTAGTTACAGTGCAAACATCTTTCTTTTCAGTAAAAATGGCTGAAAACATCCTTGAGAAAATGACCAGCTTTTCAGAATAGCTTATCTTACTGGGAGTATATTGTTTTCCAAAGAGGTGTAATTCTAGTAGAAAAGTAAAAGTCATGAAAAATAAAGGCTATAGATCTCTCATACAAATCACAGCTGTATTGAATGAGATGTTACCCCTCTGAGCAGCTGCAAGAGACATTCAAAATATTACAAACCCGATTTCACAACTTCCTCATATTCCATGTTTGAATTATTTGAAGTCGTTAAAACACAACCTCTACAAGAGCTACACACATTGGAATAGGTATTGGAATGCTTTAAAAGAAAAATGATTAAGGTGAATTAGCATGTACAGTACTTGCTGGACTATTAAGCCGACCTGTATATAAATCACACCAACTAAACTAGAAAAGAAAGTTAATTTGATCTACATATAGGCCACACTGAATACTTGAATATAAGCCGCAGGTTTGCATGTCGTAATGTAAAACCAAAACAAAGGCTGAGCAAAAGGATTAGACTTTTTAACTGGACATCATGTTTTAAACACACAATTGACTTGTGATGATCAAAGAACTCTGGTAAATCCAGACTATTTTGGTAATAAACGTGCATCCTATAGATGCTAAAATTAAAGTCAGTTAATAACTCCATAATCTGCTTTGACAACAGCCTGAATCGCATAAAAAACAGGTCCTGTGTATCCCTCTGCACTTACTCATGTCTCACTGTCCGCATAAACACAAAAGCAGCAGCATGTGTGCTGCATCATCAGCTCTGGAGATCGGCAGCTGATAGAGCTGTGTCCGAGTCCCTTCCTATGCTCCGGCAAACTACATACACTGAATAGCTATGTAGGAAAATGACAAGAAAAATGTAGTGGCTCATAGTCCAGCAATTACCGTAAGCTATAACCAGGCACCAGCATCTCTCCAAGGCCTCTGCCTCGAACCAACTGTACAAATACAAGCATAATAACAAATGAAATACACTATATTGGATTATACAAAAGGGCTTCTTACACATCAGATTACTGGGAGTCAACAGAAATCAAAATACTTAGACTTCAAAATAAAATATATATTTATATAAGACCAGAAATGAGTATTCTGAAGCAGAGGTACCTAACAATGTGGCCACACTTTATCACAGGACTTCTAATGTACAGCATCATCATCCTGAAGGTGTTTTCTGAAAGGAATATATTGCACATATTTGTATTTATATCAGTGATTAATCTTAATACAGTATTTACCCATTATTTATAACCATTTTTTATGGCCTCAATATCATAAAGAAAACATTTACATTTTTATTTGATGTCGGTAAATTGGAAAGATCTGTCAAAATTGCGTTTGGAATGTGATTATTGGATATGTGGATATTAAAATCACTAGCGACTACACAGGCTGTAAAGGCCCTTGTTAAAAGTAGAACGTTCAAGTAACACTATGGTGCAGCTGGACTGAGTTTAAGTTTCATTTTTCTTCCTCACCGCGAAAACCAGAAACAATAAAAGTGCTTTGGCAAAAATTCAAGTCTTTCAAGTTCACACACTCAAAAAGGAGAGCAGAGACGGGACACTGGAAATGACTGATCATCAAATTCTAAAAAATAAATCTAAAAATGTGCATACATATTGTTTGTACGTGTGCACTAAATATACGGGGGGTACATCTCCGATCTTTAGCTCGGCTGGTGAGGACCCCTTCGATGAAAAGCATATCCCGTACGTTTCTCATTGCTATAGGAAACATGGAAGTCTTGACAAATCCTGTTATGGAATTGAAATGAACAGACAAGTTAAAATGCCCCAACATAAAAGAAACATCATTTTCTTCAGGTTAAGTAAAAAAACAAGGCTCTGGGTCCCTTCAGCTGCTCTCTCCATCAGTGACGCTCAGTCCGTCCTCCACCGCACAGACAGCAGAAGCAGGTGTTAATATGGGCTGGAGCTATAGACCAGTTAGCTTCCATTAGCCACACTACGCTAACAGGTCCTGAGGAGACACATGGAACAAGAAAAACAGAAACAATGGATTATCATTCACCATCTTGTTTATACACACATTTTAAAATGAATTATATTATATGTTGTGTATGGGTATCCTACATGTGAAATTTAACACTTGCAGGAGATTGAGCTCTGCAGCCTTTGCGCCCAATGTGGTCCAGGAACATATTTGGACACAGCCTTAATTACCTGCACATGTAGCACAGTGTGTTTATGTTTATGTGAACAGGATGTGATGTTATGTGATTAGGGCTATTAACAGAACAGAGTTTATGAACTTCATATTTTGTCTTAATATTATGACATCACGAGTCAACAGTGCGTTAAAACCCATCATAATTTAATCATGTTGTGTTCAGTGCAAACAGTCAAACGGCGTTGTTTAGCTCAGCTGTTAGTTAAGTGATACATTACGACATGAAAGCTGCGGCTTATTTTCGAATGCGACCGATATGCAAGTGTTTGTCCTTTACTTATATAGCATCTTTCAAAAGGTGCTTTATAATTGTTGTGGGCATTTTTCCTCTCACTCCACACATGTGAGCGGGGTCGCCTGTATACAGGGCATTGTAAAGCGATTTGGATGACCTTGGTCTGTAGAATGCGTCATATAATCAAGGATTCTTACTTTCTTACAGGAGGTGCAGGCCATGTTTTTTTAGTGGTAGGGAAAACCAATGCAGACACGTGGAGAACCTGTAAACTCCACACAGAAAAGCCTGGAGCACAGGTGCTAACCACTAATAATAATGATGGTCGGCACTAGATCATATACGGAATCGGGACGAAACCGGAAGTAACAATCCTACTTTCGAATTCGATTTAGACAAATAAGTCCTAAAGTGGTGAATGGTTAAGTTTTAGGTGGTCTGAGTAAGATGGTTAAGGTTAGGGTTAAGGTGGTCTGAGTAACATGGTTAAGGTTAGGGTTAAGGTGGTCTGAGTAACATGGTTAAGGTTAGGGTTAAGGTGGTCTGAGTAAGTGGTTAAGGTTAGGGTTAAGGTGGTCTGAGTAAGATGGTTAAGGTTAGGGTTAAGGTGGTCTGAGTAACATGGTTAAGGTTAGGGTTAAGGTGGGTCTGAGTAAGTGGTTAAGGTTAGGGTTAAGGGTGAGTTGGGGTTATTTTAAGGGAATGGCTCGTTAAGTTTAGGCATGAATAGGTAGTTTGTTATATTTACTTCAGCTTCCTTCCAGATTCCGTACATGATGTAGTGCTGACCTAATAATAATGCATTGGTTTTATGCTTTTCAGGACACTCAACTCGCTGCGGCATGTTTGCGTGGGAATGTCTACCATATTTTTCACACTATTAGGTGGACATAAAAGCCTTGTCAACAGTGCGCCTTATAATCCAGTGCACCTTATATAAGACAATAAAGGCATAATTTGATAATGCGCCTTATAATCAGGTGCGCCTTATAGTGTCAAAAATACTTAAATATACAACTAATAATGTAGCTGTTGCGGTTTATATACAGGTGCGCTTAAAAGTACTGTATATTATGTATGTATGAGTGTAGGTACATGATGTTGTGTACTTGTATTCATGTAGTTGTATGTTAGGAAAACATTACATATGTTTTCATAATATACAAAGTTTTCAGTTAAGATATTGATACCAAATTTTCTACCTCTTTAAATATAAAGTTTTTTGTTTTTTTAATAGGTTTTTTTCATAAGACAGAATAATGCTTTCAGAATCAAATCAGGAATTGGATGCAATGAGCAGAAATACCTGGTCTGAATCTTCGTTGTACTGCGCTTTCACCGTCTCCATGTAGTTTGTGTCCACATCGTCCACTCCCTCAATTTTATTTGCTTCAACATTCTCCCTCATCACTGAATATCTGTGCACCAGGAACCTGCAACAAAAGGACACTTTAGGGGATGAAAAATCTACATTAACAAGATTAAAGTACACAGCATGGACTTCTGTCATCAAAGATTAGAACAGTGCATTCCTTGTTCTTATCCTTCCCACATTCATTCTTTAGTCCCATTCGTGGCTGAGAGGGTTCTTTTAATATGACAATGCCTTTAAGATGCTAGTACTGTTTAATGACCCGATATACCTGGGTCCCATTCACTTCCCCAAACAGTAAATATGTTTTACTCTTTAGTTGTATCTGTGCCACTCACTATTTTGGGCTTAAAATCTGGGCTCTGAGGTTGAGCAACACCTCCATCTAGTGGTTAAAAGTGTGAAGTCATATAAAAGTAAATTACATAAAGTTGAAAAGAAGAACATTTGACTGAAGAAATTCCCAAAACGTTTCATTCAAAAAACAAAGTCCACAATTTCAAAGTCAGATGATTTGTCCAAAAAGTGAAAAAACAGAGCATTTAGCAAAAGGTTGTAATATAGATAATAGATCCATAGTATACTCCAACAACATGATAGTTCAGAGGACTACTTCCCGTAGCCCTCAGTCCTGGTCCTCTGTCCTCTGCAGCTGTGTTTAAAGCGTATGCACGGCTTTTGACAGCTGCAGCAGCATTCAGATCTACAACCAACAGGTTAAGTATCTTCGCAATCGCACTTCAGCAGTTATGAGTTCGGGTGGGTACAAAAGTATAAAGTGTGTGAGGAGTTTTTTACTGCTACTTTATTAGCAGCTGTAATTACTTTTTACACGTAACCCCTGTGTTAAACAGGGAACACTGTACAGCAAAAGCATCTCTGATCTAAAACATTTTTTGTTTAAACCATGGCTAAAGCATGACAATTTATTTTACTTAAAATATCTACCTTCCACCACAGATGTACTTTTTGACCAGCCAAACTCCGGTGACGGCACTGGACAGAAGAATCACTATTACGACCAGCACTATGAGGGCTGTGCTGGCGGAACCGGAGACGGGCTGAAAAAACCAAGAGAGAAAAACAAAATCAGACGGTTAAAGTAGCAATATATAAGATTTTCATGTCAAGTAATCATGGCCCTAATATTTCTATAGGAATTAATAAACAATGCTCTTTTCGTATATTTCTTTAACTGATAACAGTAGTTCAGAGATATATGAATTTCAAAATTAGTTTTACAGGCCCTAAATCTCGATATTGTTCTCATTTCTAAGTCCCTCCCTTCACCAATCAGAAAGTCCATGATCTGGGTTGCCAGAACTCACTGCGTCGAGCTAATCTCACTGGTAAAGTGAGTAAGAACTAAAAAAGGTCTCGTTATGATTCTCAAATCATTAACGACAAAACAAGGAATAAAACCAGGATTTCTATCTTTGTGAAAAAGGTGTTGGTTATAGATTTTTCGTGGACAAAAAACTCTTGTCTATTCAGATATTATGGTCCCAGCTGGATTTGTCTGCATATCTGGCAACCTGAGGGAGAGTGGGAGATGTTACAGTACCACTTTTACATACTGCTCCTTTAAATTGAACAGAATAATTATGGTAAAATGTGTGATATATAGCAAGCCGTAACTGTAGAATTTAAGATTAATTCTTGTTTTCATTATCTCTGCCGGTTCAACATGGTCTGTGGTCATTGGCTCATGCTCGCACCATGGACGGCCAAATATTAGAAAAAGTGGCGCGTTCTGGTCGGCTCTGGTTTTCCTGGTCTTGTGCATTAGGTATGCAGTGGTTCTACCTCCACAAAACCTTGACTTGTAACTTGAGTATCTTGTGAGCATTGTAACCAGAATCAGTATCAGAGAGACCAGAGAGAAAGAGACCAACGAGAAAGAGACCAACGAGAAAGAGACCAGTGAGAAAGACCGGAGAGAGCAGAGAGCAGAGAGAGAGAAAGACCAGAGAGAGAGCAGAGAGATCAGAGAGAGAGCAGAGAGACAGGATAGAGACCAGAGAGACGGACCAGAGAGAGCCAAGAGAGAGACCTGAGAGACAGGATAGAGACCAGAGAGACGGACCAGAGAGACCAAGAGAGAGACCTGAGAGACAGGATAGAGACCAGAGAGACGGACCAGAGAGAGCCAAGAGAGAGACCTGAGAGACAGGATAGAGACCAGAGAGACGGACCAGAGAGAGCCAAGAGAGAGACCTGAGAGACAGGATAGAGACCAGAGAGACGGACCAGAGAGAGCCAAGAGAGAGACCTGAGAGACAGGATAGAGACCAGAGAGACCAGTGAGAGACTGGAAAGACGGACCAGAGAGAGAGCCAAGAGAGAGACCACTAGAGAGACCAGAGAGAGAGGCCAGAGAGAGACCAGAGAGACAGGCTAGAGACCAGAAAGACGGACCAGAGAGAGCCAAGAGAGAGACCACTAGAGAGACCAGAGAGAGACCAGAGAGACATGATAGAGACCAGAGAGACCAGTGAGAGACCAAAAAGACGGACCAGAGAAAGAGCCAAGAGAGAGACCATATAGAGAGACCAGAGAGATGCCAGAGACGGAAAATGTTTTGGTGTTGGCGCGCGCATACAGTACAGTAGTAAAAACACACAAAATATACAGAGATAAGTAGCGGTGGATGCTTCTTAACAGTCTGAAGGATGGAGACGGATGGAGCATATGGTAATGCAGACGCTGTTGGACTGTTGTGGTGAAGAGGGAGCAGCGTCTGCAGTCAGAGCTGTGTCAGACTGTTGTGGTGAAGAGGGAGCGGAGTCGAAAGGCAAAGCTCTCGATTTCTTTTCAGTCATTGCTCGTGTGAGGCAACATCTTATCATAACAGATAGTTTTTACAATGTTCCTTTAGAGCCAACAATTGTAGGTTTATTTGTTTTCTTTAGAGAGGCTTGGTCACTTTTCTTTTTCTTTCTAATTCTGGCCACCCAGATGAAGTGCTTTCAGATCAGTTCCTGTGTTCCCACCGCATGTTGGGAACTACACATCCTGAAAAGTTACACCGCGTTTCTTTAATTGTTTGGGGGAAAACAGACTGACCAGAGCATTCGGTGCCTGGGCATTACTGATGCACTTCCTCTTCAGGTCCGTCTCCTTCCTGTCTGGCTGGAAACCTCCGACACACCGATCCCCGGGAATCTTCCGGTAACTTCAAAATACATTCAAAATATACAAATTCATTTACAGCAGGGTTCTCAAACTCAATTTATCAGGGAGTCTGGGTGAAGCTGGGCCGCATTAAGGGGTATATTATTTACTGTATCATGTGTCTGTGCGTGGAAAAAAGATCTTTGAAAACGCAGAGAAAATTGTACATGCCGTTGTACGTTTTACTTTGCACACACAGTTTAGCTCCTGTATAAATATAACATATAATACGGCTACATTTCAAACTGTCATGTTCTCATTCTTTAACATTTGACAAAGTAAACGTTTGGGCTCGAGGAACAGAGACAAAAATACAAAAACCAAGAATCAAGCGTTTGTGGAAAGTTTTATAGTTCATTATTTGAATTTGTGACTTTTTATATTCATTAAAGGGCCCATATTACGCTTTTTGACTTTTTTCTGCTTTAAACATGATTATAGTACTATTTGGCCTCATACACATGCCCAGAGTAGTTTTTTCATTGATTCTGTCAATCTTTAGCAAGACAGCGATCAGTCTCCTTCACCCTCGAGAGGCAGCGAAACGCTCGGGTCCACATTAGTGACGATAACCAGACTGATGCACATAACCCCGTTTGCTTTGTTTTCGAAATGGTTCTTAAATACGTTCGTCAAATCAGGGTAAACAATACACAATAAGTATGCTGTTTGTTGTCAAAATAATAAAAGTAAAAATAATAATAAAAGCCGGGAGGTGATTGACAGATTGAAACAGCAAATTGAAACAGCAAATCAAAGCTCCCGAGTCCAGCTCCCGAGTCCAGCTCCCGAGTCCAGCTCCCGAGTCCAGCTCCCGAGTCCAGCTCCCGAGTCCAGCTCCCGAGTCCAGCTCCCGAGTCCAGCTCCCGAGTCCAGCTCCCGAGTCCAGCTCCCGAGTCCAGCTCCCGAGTCCAGCTTCCGAGTCCAGCTTCCGAGTCCAGCTTCCGAGTCCAGCTCCCGAGTCCAGCTCCCGAGTCCAGCTCCCGAGTCCAGCTCCCGAGTCCAGCTTCCGAGTCCAGCTTCCGAGTCCAGCTTCCGAGTCCAGCTTCCGAGTCCAGCTCCCAAGTCCAGCTCCCGAGTCCAGCTCCCGAGTCCAGCGTATGGCTGTGGTTTGGTCCCACAGACACCACATGGAGCTACTGTTTTTCTGCTTTTGTCAGCGGCTAAAAGTGTTAGGGTCAAGTCAACTTGGATAAAATGTGTTTTTGGGTGTAAATATGTGACGCACTATATCGACTCACCGGGATCTGCCTCTGTTTCAATAATTCTGTTCATCTGCGACACTTCACTAAGACTGTTCCAGATCTACAGGGACAATGGAACCGGACTTACTCAAAAACTGGTCTGGAAACATGTGTTATTCCTACGATAAAAGACGTAACACACAAAGCCCCGATCTGTGAGTACCGTGATGCTAACTCGCCAAATACTTCTGTAAACTAAATAATCAGGGTCTGATTGTGCATGGAGGACATAGGGATCGATGTGACGGATTGTCATTGTTGGATAAATATTATTCTCAAGTCTGAAATGACTTTGTACCAGAGATAAACAACTCAGAGCGTGAGGCTACGTCACTGTGTAGGCGGGGGGAGGCGGGCTCACAGACAGAGGAGCAGACTGATCTCTGAATCAGATTGTTTGAGTCGAGGTGACGTCACCTTTATACAAGAGATAGCTATAAACTCACAAGTTTTGAGTGCATACGCGGTGTGCCAGACTCAGGACATGGGCCACGGCGCAAGGATGCCTCCTCGGAATCGCGGGCTCGTTTATTCGGAAGCGGGGGCTTATAGGTGTAGAACAGGAGGGTCCGGAGCTGACGGATCTATAACACACGACAGTGTCACAATATGCAGCGCTCAGTGACATCAGCCGTGAGTGCTGCCCACCAGCGACTTCAAAAAGTTTGGACAATAGAGATTGTTTCTCATTCAACTCTGCGGTGTGAGACGAAGGACTTCTTTTCGTAGATCTGCAATGGTGGAACGGTTCGCTCTTCACGGCGCTCCAAGGTGTGAGGCGGACTAATATTGTGCATATTTGAGCAAATTTCATTGTCACTTTCCTGTCTCGTTAGCTTGTGTTAGCCTCTGTGCTACTAGTGGGTTTTCAGTCGGGACTAAGTGCTATTTGCTGAAAACCACTGAATTAAAAAAGATAAATCACTCAGATATTTAAAAAAAACTGAACATAAAAAACGCGCTAAAAGTTGTTAAAAGTTTACTAAAAAAGGTGAACAGAGCAGCCCTGCAGTACTGCTTACTTTGACACACCCTTGCGTTGATGAGTTGTGAGTGTGTTTGCGTTATGTCATAATATGGCCACTAGTGAAATATAGTACTGTAACTGTTGTTGTTATTAAAATCTGTAGGAACATTTTATTTTGACACTTCCTGACTCAACGGAAGTCGGTGGCTCGCGCAACATCAGACGGAAAAAAAAACTTTACAAAGTGTATGGGACGTTTTCACACAGCTGGTCTAGGACAAACGGTCATTAAGAAAAACTGCACTATATGCATAAAAGACTAAAAGACAAAGTTTAGCTACAGTTGAAGATAGAAGGAACAAGGTTATGGATGGATTTATTTGTGTAACAATTGTAAAGTTTCTTTAAATGTGTAAATTAAATAGCAAAAGTAATGTAAGGTTAACAATGTATTTGAATGCGAGATAGTATTTGGACATGATTGTAAGATGATTTTTCAGTTTTCTGAGTATTTCCCAAAGTGACAAAATATAAATGTTTGTCCAACAAAGTCGTGACGAAGCAAAATGGCACTAGAACAAACCAGAACAACGTCCTCATCTAATTCTATTCTATTCTAGCATGTATTCTGATTCAAAGTTAAATAATAGTTTTTTACTGATATAGCCTACCTCTTTTTAAAATAAAAAAAAAAGTATTATAATTTAGAATACGTAAAGGTACACTAACTATAAAGTCATAGTAAGTAACTTTATAGTAATGTACAAACTTTAGTATGTAAAGTTATGGTAATGTACCTTAAAGTATTCGACATTATATTACTTTTTTTTTGGAAGATTTTAACGCGGAAAAAGCTGTTTGCATTTCAGGTCACTAACAAAATTCAAAGACAAAATTATTTCGCTTTACAAATTCATTGTAAAGAGAAAATTTCAAAATTACATTATCGCTTTTAAATAATCCAATATGTCTATTTTTGAGCCACAAATTCAAAGGACACTGTCAAATTTTAGAAAAAAGAGCAGATTTGTTTACATCTGATTTTGAATTTTTAATGGATCATTATCAATTGCAATTTTTATAATTTCAAAATAAAACAGATTTGATGATACTAGTTTCAAGAGCTTAGATTAAACGGTCTAAATTAGCTGCTAAAAAATAACAATTCACATGGAACACGATCAGTGTTCTCTGACGAGTTGGTGGTTGCTCTGTCAGGTTTGCACAATGCGGCAAATGGACTTTCTCTCTTCACTGAAGTTGAATACTCTCGTTGCTGTCTTCCGTTACTATGGGATACATTAGTTTAAAACATTGCTGTCTCTCCGTTACTGTGGATACATTAGATTACATTGTGTCTCTCCTGTTACTATGGATTATGTAGCCATCTAAAATGTATCCAATTTTGTGTTTTTAATAATTTCAAATGTATGAATTTATGCAAATGCAATATGTAATGTAATGAGGTTTTCACTGCTAACTTATTTCAATGTGTATAGTACAGTGTAGCGTCCAGTTGAGTTTAAAGTTGAAGCCAGAAAGCTGATGGTAAAATGGAGTTTATTTTGTCCTTTCCATTATTCATATAAACCGACGTACAGAGCTAGAACAGAACTGAAAATCAACTTACATTCATGTCCAAATACTATCTAGCATCAAATACATTTGTTAAACCTGTTACATTACTTTTGCTATTTAATTTTACAAATTTAAAGAAACTTTACAATTGTTACACACAAGTTAAAATCCATCCCATATACCTTGTTCTTCTATCTCAACTGTAGCTAAACTTAGTATTGTCTTTTATGCCATATTAGTGGCAGTTTCTTGATGACCCGTTTGTCTAGACCAGCTGTGTGAAACGTCCATACCACTTTGTAAAGTTTTTCCGTTCTGATGTTGCGCGAGCCACTCGACTTCCGGTGAGGACAGGAAGTGTCAAAATAAAATGTTCCCTACTGATGTTTAATACAAACAACAGTTTCCAGTACTATTTCACTAGTGGCCATATTAATGACTCGCAACACACTCACCAACTCCTCAACGCAGGTGTGTCAAGTAGCAGTACTGAAGGGTGCTCTGTGCACCTTTTTAGTAAACTTTTAAAAACTTTTTAGCGCGTTTTTATTGATCAGTTTTTTAATATCTTGAGTGTTTAATCTTTTTAATTCAGTGGTTTCAGCAAATAGCACTTAGTCCCGACTGAAACCACTAGTAGCACAGAGGCTAACACAAGCTAACGAGGACATGGAAAGAGACAATAAATTTGCTCAAATATGCACAATATTAGTCGCCTCACCTTGGAGCTCCGTGAGAGCGGACCACCCCCCGAGGGGGGGGGGACCCGCCTGTTCACCATTTGCAAACTACGAAAAGAAGTCCTTCGTCTCACCGCTAGAGTTGAATGAGAAACAATCCTGAGTGTCCAAACTTATTTGAGTCGCTGGTGGGCTGTCACTAACGGATGATGTCAACATGAGCGCTGCATCCTTGGACACTGTCGTGTGGAGAGATCCGTCAGCTCCGGACCCTCTGTTACTACACCACTAAGCGCCCGCTTTCCGAATAACGAGCCCCGCGGATTCCGAGGAGCCATCCTGCGCCGTGGCCTCATGTCCTGAGTGGCAAACCGCTATGCTATCCCTCTTCCACCGGACATCCCGGCCCACTCATGCAGTATCCTGGACACTGCTGCGTACTCTACTGCTCGAGGAATCCATCAAGTCCAGCTGCGAGGAAACGCTCCTAAAAGGAAGCAGATCTCAGGCGGAAAGGAGCGGTCCACCAGCATGTTGGCCTGTTCCCCTCTTTGACCCCCAGTGCAGCAGCCTCAGACTGGGGGTAGCGAGCCATCTATCACCACCGCTCACCTCCACCGGGTCAGCAGCAGCTGCCAAGAGCAGCCCCTCTCACCGCTCCAGCGTCCCCGAGCACACAGGAGTGAGGTCGCCTGTGCTGAGAGTCAGCACCCCCGCTCCTCTCTCCATGTTTTCGCGGCGCTCAGGCTCGGGGTCCTGCTTCGTGGAGGAACCAGCTGGATCGTTCCACGTGCTCCTTCTCCGAGGCACTTTCGCCCCGACCACTCTGATTATTGGAGATTCCATCGTGAGCACGTCCGCTCTTTAACGGCGGTCACTCGCTGTATTCCCGGAGCTACTGTACCGACCTGCTCATCCGTCTCCCTCCTCTGCTTCAGTCCCCTGCTGAATTACCGTTTCCAAGGTAGTCGTGCATGTGGGAATTAACGACATGAAACTTCAGACAGTCAGAAGTCACGAAGATCATATATGGATCTGTTCCACCTCCTTCAATCCTACGGCCTATCTGTTTTTATTTCTTGGTCCAATACAGGACTGTAAACAGAGGGTGACTGCCTCTACAGTCGTGTTTGTTGGCGCTGCTGTGTGGCTTCAGGCTACATGCACAGCTCTTTTAACTATGGCTTTGTGAATAACTTTGCCCTTTTCTGGAAACGTTACGAAGCCTATCAGTCCAGAGGATTACACCCAAACAGATACGGTAGCAGCTGTTGATGGGATTACTACGTTATGTTGTTCAGCGTTACCCGAGGGGGGCGTGACTGTTTACATCTGAGCCCCCTCGGACCCCACCGCTCTCCCCCGCCTCCTGCTCACCAGCACCGGGTGAGTACAACGGTTGCGAAACCAACTGCTCCCTGTCCGTATGGCAGTGAATTACCAGTCCAAAACACAGTGAACTGTGCTTAGACTCCCTTTGACTCTGGGAGCTAAGAACAACAACAAAGGGTTTTCACATTTTATAGCCAATGAGACTGTGTGTGTTCCTCGCACCAGCTCAAAAATGTTTTTAAATTCTAAAAAAAACGAAATCAAAAAGGACAGCAGTTAGATGTCGGTCCAACTCTGCAAATCTAATTTCTGTTCCCTGTAGGAAATCAATCAAACCACATTAATCGACTCTGACGTTATTTTTAAACTTGCTATGTTAATGTCAGATTCTATGTAAAAAATATTTTTAATTAATAATTTTATCACTTCTTATGATCTTGATTTTATTGCTTCATGGCTGAAACATGCTTCGACCAAAATACAGGAAATGCAGTTATAATAGAACGCAACACCACCCAATTTTAAATTCGAATCCGAAATACGAGAAACCAAAAGGGGGGAGCCATAGCTGCAGTTTTTTTTAGTGAGAGCACTTTTGTCTCCCATAGAATGCCCCTTGGAAATTTTTCATCGTTTGAGTATATTTCTTTTTTAAAATGGAAACAAAAGCAATCTTCTACTATTTTCATTGGTCATGTACAGGCCAACACAGTATGTTTCGTTTTATTGACCATTTTATGATTACGTTCATTCGTTGTGCACCAGTTTTGATAGTTTAGGTTATTACAGGTGATTTTTAATGTACTGTTGTATGTTGATGACAGAAATGCCAAAGGAGCTGGCTTCTGTATTAGAGACCATTGGTTTCATTCAGCATGTGGGTGGCCCCACCCCAGCAGGGGGCACCTCTTGACTGCTAATTACAACCGGGGGGTTAATGTATCAAAATGTTAATTAGTTGATGTTGCTTTGTCAGATCATTTTCTGTTGTATTTTTTGACATGTGTTTTGCTAGCAAACACCAGCTCCGAATTTACAACTGTTAGTAGAGAAGACACATAATGAAAACACAAGTGAACTGTTCATCGGGAAATGCGTAAATTTTGGCGACTCCATGCCTCTCTGTTGATGAATTGTATAACTCTGTCACCACCAGTCGTTCTGACTGTCTGGAACGCCATTGCTCCTGTGGACGGTTTAAAAATAGTTACCAGTAAGTGGAAAAAAGGCCCCATGGCTAAGGCAGACTCGGTTAGGGCACAGAAGCATAGAGTGCCGGAGGGCCGAACGGAAGTCGGGAAAGTCCAATTTCCGAGGGCGATTATGAATCTTTAAAGGATGAGTTGGGTGGTTGAATTTAACCGTGGTTTCTACGTAGGAACAAGAGAAATGTATTTTCTTGAAATTATTGGAGGTTGCACAGTAGTAACAATTTTCGTGTTTATGTTATTCAACCAGTGGTTAGATTAACGAACCCCCTGTAAAAGTTGCCCTAGAATTTTCTCTAAATTTGGTGTAATGAGTTCGAACCAAGTTTTCGATGACACAAAAGTACAAGGATCAAAACACTATCACCTCCACAGCACGTATAAACAATGCAACAGCCAGAGAAGCTTATTTGAGCTAACCTCACTTTGCACTGTGGATACTGAAACTGTCAAAAAGATAATCATTGAGTCTGAGCTCCTCCACATGTAGCCTGGATATATTGCCTCTAACATTTTCTGAAAGTCCGTTCTGAGCAGTTTCGGTTGTTACCGTCCACTGTCACAATTAGTACAAAGGTCTCTGTCGTCAGGAACATTTCCTATGGCCTAAAATAACAGCGTCATAAGACCTCTCCTAAAAAAAGCAGTTGGATCCTGCTGGACTTCAAAATTATCGCCCCATATAGAATTGCATTTATTGGAAAAAAATTCTTGGAAAAAGTGGCCTCCCAACAATTACTGAATTTTTAAACAATGAATAATCTTTTATTATGTTCCAGTCTGGGTTTAGACCCCACCACAGCACTGAGACCCGCATCTAGGAAGGTAACAAACGACATTCGACTCTCACACTCTGATGCAGGTATAAGTCACAGTTTTGGTCATGTTAGATCTTAGTGCCGCGTTCGACCTCGTCGACATGAGATCCTCATGCAGGAGCTGGACGACTGGCTGGTGTCATGGCACAGCCCCTAGACTGTTTAGGTCTTACCTTGGGAGGATAGGAGTACTCTGTGGAGTATTGGAGACTGCGTTCGATGATGTGCCCTGACCTGTGGTGTACCACAGGGGTCGATTCCTGGGACCTCTTCCTATTTAAATCTATACATGCTGCCGTTAGCGTCAGTTAATTACAACAGAAACAAAGTGTGTCCTACCACAATTACCGCTGACGACACTTAGTCTATGTTCACTGACTGCAGGAGAACATGGACCACTGGATTTTTTTTGCTCCGTCACTGTATCCAACAGATCAGTGATGGATGCCAAAATAATTTCTTCCAGTCTAAATGCAGACAAAACCGAAATCATTGTTTTTGTCCCCAGGAAACAAAGAGATGGGCGTCATTTGTCAAACTTCAGTCTCTCTCCCTATTCCTTCAGACAAGGTCAGAATTTGGGGGTAGACTGGGACTCAGACTAAATTTTCAATAGCCCCATAAAATCAATAAACATCAACAGCTTTTTTACCATCTGAAAACATTGCCAAAATGATAGAAAATATAGTGTCCAGGGCAGACTTGGAGATTCTTGTCATGCATTTGTCTCCAGCAGGCTTGACTACTGCACATGGCCTGCTTACAGGTTGTCCAAACAGACCTGTAAGCAGCCTGCAGTTACATCCAAAATGCAAGAGCTAGAGTCCTGACCAGGAACCAGGAAGTATGACCATATTAGTCCGCGTCCTCGGTCTCTGCACCTGGTTCCTGTGGCTCAAAGATAGATTTTTTTAAAAACGGCGTTGCTTGTGTACAAGTCTCTCCATGGGCCTCTGCAACAGGAATTACATTAGTGACTTTGGTTGTCATATGAAAGCCCGCGACTCGGAGGAGCACAGGGACTGGCCTCCTGCTGGTGCCCAGAGTTGAGAACCAAAACATGGGGAGGCTTGCGTTTCAGATACATGCAGCTAGATCTGGAACAATCTCCCTGAAAATGTGGAGGGAGGAGGCGGTCTACTCGGTCAATGTTCAAATCCAGTGTTAAAGACTGTTCTGTTTGCCTTGGTGCATATAACTGACGGAGTTTATCTCCATTTTTAATGCACTGCTGTCATTTATTTTTTTTTTTAAATTTTTGTGTAATTTTGAAGTTTTAATGGTTTTATTCTTTTGTGTGATTTTAATGTTTTAATTGTGTTTTAATCTTTTGTGTGATTTTAATGTTTTAATTGTGATCTTGGTGTTTGTTTTATGTGATGATATGCTGATGTCGGACTGTGAAGGCTTTGTGTGCCCTGTGTATGAAAAGGCGCTCTACAAAATAAAACTTTGATTGATCTGATGATAATAAATAAATGCACGTATTTATCAATTAGAGGGGGCTAGACTGCAAATGTAGGTCCAACCACGCCCACCTGGAACTAGTGCAGTATGTTTGACGGGTGCGATCATGATGTTGTCACCACAGCGTGCCTTTACCGTGACTCGGCAACGTGGACAATAAACGTATGTAAACAGGACTATTTCTGTATTGTTCTGGTCATTTAAGAGTGCAACACGAATCTTGGTGTTTCTGCTCGGTTGGAGATCGCATGGAACGACGCTGTGTGGAAAAGAGCAGAGTTGGGCGTTTACGCTACAAGCCCACCAGCGCAGGCCAGAGCCGCATCAGCGCACTCACTGAGACCTGAAGCTGTTACCTTACGTACGGGTAAAAAAACATTTACAAATTATTGTCTACTACAAGTCGGCAAGATGAGCGGAGAGTTGGGAGAATGCAATGGGGACGGATGAGGAAATCTAATAGACTTGTCTGCTTGCGGATATATATGACTTGTTCAAATCTTGCGGACATCTTGTGAGGTGAAGAGGCCAAGACCTTACCTCGTGCAATGAGGACTATCATACAGAATTCTGGAAGGAGAAGATGTTGTCTCGCTCGAGGAAGAAGGGATTATCGTTGTCTGCTATAGTTACTGACCGCCCATTGTAATGGAATTAAAGAGTGTACCTCAGCTACTCCTCTAGCGCAGCTCTCCCTCTGCTGGATGACAGCATGTACTTGCATCACATACCCAAAGTGCTCTGATGCATCCCACTAAATTAGTCCGTTTCCATGTGAATATGACTCCATTTAATGCCAACCCACCATTGTGCACCCAATTGTACAGAAAAGAACTAACGTTAATGGAAGAATTGTTGTGAACCACATCAAAAGACAAACTTGGGATATTCCAGTTTGGAGAGTCAAATCCAAAAAGCACTAAATAAAGTTACAGTAGTCGCGACAGGAACTGGATTCCAGGGAGACACAATTCAGTCTGTGCTCAGAGCAATGGCCTTATGACGGGGCAAAATTTTTTTTGCATCCGGAAAGGGCCAGAAGAGTGGACTCAAAATCACAGCCGGATTTAATCAAAGATCAATTCTTGCAAACTGTACTTACGAGGCTGATTGACGACACCATAAGAATGATTTAAAGCCATATGCTACTAGATTCAAATGTGTCTGAAGTGCAGTTGGAGAAAGTTACAGATGCATACTCACTGAAAAGGAATGAAAAAACCAATTATCGACCAAGTCAAGAGCAGTGAGAATTTCTGCAATGGGGGGAGGACTTACAATTAACAGGGAGAGCACAGCCCCAACATCAAACAATAAAACAAGCCCAGTGAACCCCCCAAACGTGAGATTGACTGGAAAAAGTGGTCAAGGCAATAAAGCAATCTGTGAAGCTATACCCAACAACTGTTCTACACAGCCTCTCAGCCTCCAGCAATGCCCAAGACCCCCACCACCCCAACAGATCTAACCACCCGCCTGGGCAGGAACTTCAGCATCGCCAGAGACCCCCGGCGAAGGTTTCTCATCATTGCCAAGATCACCAATCATCAAGGCAAGTGTAACCCACAGTTATAAAGTGGCCAGTTCTGACCACTGGGCATATTTGGCTGTCGTAAAGTCACTCATGGTTCAGCCTCGTCTAATAAAATTGACCACTTTGGTACATTTGGTAAGACTGCATGCCAGTTCAACCGACAGCCCCCCACTCAGATTCAGATTCATTGTATTAGCCAAGTGCAGTTATTAAAAACTACATTGGAAATAATTGCAAAAACAGGTACTCTGTGTGCACCGAAAGACCAAATAGCACGATACAATGTTAGATATAAATACACATACACTGAATAAAAGAATAAAAAAAAACAGCTGTTCTCATGTCTAGGCACCGATCAACAAAAACCGATACAAGGGTAAAAGCAGAATTAAAGTTATTGTTAGCGAGATGTCTTGCATCTCAGCGATCCGATATCTTCTGCCAGAGGGAAAGAAGCTGGAAACATGGCTTTCCCAGGGTGGCCAGGAAGAGTCATTGGATAGATTTTAAGAGCTCTGTTTAAAAGTCTGGCTTCATAATAGAACGTCCAGAACAGGAAATGCTTACAGCCCACAGTCCTCTTTGCAGAGCGAAGAACCTTGTTTAACGCTCTTTCACTTTATTTGTGATGGTTACCGAAACCACACAGTCACAAGAACCAACAAGTAAACTTCAATTGGTGCAGCGATAAAGTTAAGCAGAATCTTAGAGTTAGTGTAAATCTCTAAGGTTTCGCAAAAAGAAGAGAGCTGACGAGCTTAAGATCACGGTGCAACAACGGAAGCTCTGTGCAGCGACGCCTGTGCACGGCGCCATATTGGTAGTTTCTCACTAGTACGCAAAGACAAACCGCTAAGCTAGTGGACGGAATGATGCCTGGTCAGGCGGTCAAAAATTAATGTAAGTGGATACGACTGTTGTGGGACAGTGGCTCACAGGTGTTAATATTGGAGTGGACTGGAAAATATATATTGGACTATCTACAATGTGTGGCTGTACAACACTAGGCTGGCTGCATAGTGTTGAAAGTGTGTGCCCGTTGGAACCAAGGAGGAAGAGAGCAGCACGGCATCAACAGCTCAGGGGTACATGGGAGGGGCCACAAGGGGAGCTATGGGACCACCCTGTGGTCTGAGCCATCTCTCTCCGAAACAGCAGCAAAAAGTCAAGCAGGATGCTGAGAGAGGAGAGCCACGTGTTTGCCAGGACGATGGGACACTGGATGTATTAAAAGAACTTCAAATTGAACATTCAGTTAAAACACAAACGTCCCAGGTCCAAAGGTCTTATAACACTATCGCAGTATCTTACCAGAAGTAAATCTCACATTCAAGATCTGCTGAGTAGGAGGTTGGATTCACAAGTATGTTAACACTATTCGTCACCTATTGTATGTGTCCAAAAAAAAGATGGAACCCTCCGTCTATGTGTGGATTATGGACTGTTGAACCAAAAGACTTTGCCTGAACGCCACCCCATCCCCCGGACCAGGAAATTTTGGAAAATATCGGGGCAAACTCACGGGGGCAACTCAAGGTTCACTGTACTGGATCTAGGCAAGCATACCATCAGGGCTTTGTGTGTGGCAGAGCCGCCCATCTAGGAAATCGCAAGGAGCCGAAGGGATCGTCCCAGCTCTCTGAGGTCCTCACTACATCTACAACTGAGCTCAGCCTGGAGGAAAGGTCACTGTCCTGTGGAAGACCTCTTGTGTGATCCCGGTTCCTAAAACCGCGCAAGCCAAGGACCGGCTCCACTGACAGACCAGTCGCACTGACCTCCACCTGATGACGACCCATGAAGCGGCTCATCCTCACCCATCTCCGCTTCTGTGGTCAGCCCCACCCGTGGACCCCGCTGCCGTTCGCCTACAGGCCCAAATATCGGAGTGAGGACGCCGTCATTACTTCATGCAGCGGAACGGCTCTCCCACCTGGAGCCCTCGGAGCGCTGTGAGGGTCGTGTTCTTCCGACTTCTCCAGTGCTTTTCACACACATCAGGCGGTACTGCTCGCGGGGGAAGATGGAGGTCGCAGGAGTGGACAGTAGTAGCCTCACTGCATGGACCAGCGAGGCTACCTCTCAGACCTGACCACAGTCCGTGCTGCTGTGGGTCTGAGGTGGTCTGTCTCAGTTCTGGGCCCCATCAGAGCACTGTCCCTCACCGTTTCTCTTCACCATCTACACTTCAGACTTCAATACGTACACACACACTGCAGTCACCTGCAGAGTTCTCCGCCATCTGTGGGCTGTGTGTTTGGGGGAACAAATGGGAATATCGTCAGTTTCACAGGACTGTCGATGGTGTGAGGCGCAACCACTAGTGCCTTGAACACCAGTAAGACCAAGGTGGATGATCATCGACTTCAGGAGGGGGAGAAAACCACTGTTCCCACCACGTGCTGAACATCAAGGTGGGAGGACATTGAGCTGGTGGACAGCTTAAATTTCCTGGTGTTCACCAGTGGAGCGCGGGTCCCGGCATCACACAGTGGCTGCTAAATGATGTGCGCCGACATGCTGCAATACCACCCGGGCCGGTGGGGGTGGAGACCCTGAATAAGAAATAGCCAATGCTAACATACACCCACATAGCACTCTGTGGTCCCTCAGGTGCATGGATAGCTCCAGTTAGAGCAATATTTTTGGGCCCATTAGATTTGTAAGTGGAGATAGCCATGACTACTGAAGGGCTTGGGCGATTATTTTATTATGTTAACGGTATAAGTTAATTAAATGATAAAGAAAATGAACGCCTTTATACCGGTGAAAACGATCATTTAACACTGAAAACAGCGAGCGGAACGACAGTTTGTGTGCGGCTCACTTTAATGACGCATCTCGCGGCACGTGTAGCAGTAGCGGCGTGCAGGGACAACAACAACAGAGGAGCAAACATGCTGAGGGCGGCGGTGAAGCATGGTGAAGAAGACATGCAGATTGTAGAAGACATTGTGCCCATCAACGCGGAGCTACCTCAAACATATGGGAGTAGTTTGGGAACTAGTCAAAAAGAACAATTGTGGTGAAAATATCGCAGTGGATCTCTTGGTTGTGGAAGGCAGGCCTGCCCCTAAACCAGTTGGTACCCAAAAGTGGGGGTCCGACCCCACGGGGGGTCGCTGGGGAACCCCTGGGTGGGGTCGCAAGATGATTTCCAAAAAAAAAAAAAAAAAAAAAAAAAAACCATTTAGTAATAAAATAGCCCTTATTAAATATTGGATTTAAACATTTGATTTGATTCAAAAGGACTACTTGTTTAATTGTGTTAGGAGAAATATAAAATATTTAAATTACGTTTGTAATTTTGTCCAGTCGATTGACACGTCAAACAAAATCAAGTTACGTGCTTACGTTCACGCAGCGACAAAGAGTGTCCAGCCGTTTGTTTGCTAAAACTAAAGGTGTTTGGGATGGCTTCAAAACCAAATAATACCTGCTTTAAATGAAACGTGGTTTAATATTCCACAACAGGAAAAACCCGGAGGGAGAGAAAAGTACATGGTGAGGATCAGGCTGATGGTGCGAAGACGAGGAGAGTGAGGGCAGCGGAGGGAGGAGAAGGCAGCGGTAGAAGAGGGTGGTTAAAAAGGGCCTCGGCTTTACGGAGAGAGTCAGTGTGTAAAGAGGTCCGCACATAAAAGCGGAGTGGCTGCTTTATGCTGTTACTTACAGTAAATTTGGAAAAAGAACGCCGCGGGGATTGAAGCGCATATAACAGTAACAGCAGAAAGCGGCCGCCGCTTTTTTATGTGACGGACCTCATTTACCGCTGACTCGAAAAATGCCGGGCCACTTTACCACCACTCTTCTACCGCTGCCTTCTCTCCCTCCGCTGACCCTCTCTCCTCTCTTCGACCCTCAGCCTGACCTCACATGTGACTTTTTCTCTCCCTCCGGGTTTTTATGTACAGTGGATATTAACCACGTCCGTTTATTTTAAAGCATGGTATTTATTTGTTTGAAGCCTCCAAACACCCTTTTAGTTTAGCAAATCAACGCTGGACACGCTTTGGTCTCTGCGTGACGTAAGCTACGTAACTTGGATTTTGATTGACGCTGTCAATGACTGGACAAAATTACAACGTAATTTAAATATTTTATATTCTCCTAACACAATTTACAAGTAGTCCTTTTGAATCAAATCAATTGTTAAAATCAATATTTAGGGCTATTAATTAGCTAAATGTTTTTTTTTTTTTTTTTTTTTTTTTTGGAAATAATCTTGCGACCCCCCCAGGGGTTCCCGCGACCCCCCGGGGGGTCGGGCCCCCACTCTTGGGAACCACTGGTTAAGGCAGCTGAGTTCACAACATTAGATCCACTGTCGATAGTTACACACAATTGCTTCTTTGATCTTAGTTCCCATACTACTCCCAATGTTTGAGGTAGCTCCGCGTTTTGGCACAATGTCTTCTACAATCTGCATGTTCTTCACCAATGGTCTTCACGCCGCCCTCAGCCATGTTTGTCTTCTGTTGTTGTTTGTCCTGCACGCCGCTCTGCTACCAAGTGCCGCGCAGATGCGTCATTAAGTGCGCCGCACACAAACTACCCAACATGTCTTCCGCTCGCTGTTTTCAGTGTTAAATGAGCGTTTTCAACGGTATAAGGCATTTTCTTATCATTTATTTTACTATACCGGTACAAAAAAATATAGCCAACCCTAGTAGTCATGGCTATCTCCGCCTTACATCTAATGGGCCCAAAAATATTGCTCAACTGGAGCTATCCACCATGGCCACAAGTGCTATGTTAGCATTGGCTATTCTTATTCCGGGTCCACCCCACCGGGCCGGGGTGGAATTGCAGCATGTCGGCGCACATCAATTTTAGCCCTTTTGAGCGGGACCCGCCTCCACTGGTGAACACAGGTAATGTAAGCTGTCCACCAGCCTCAATGTACTCCCCCTGGATGTTCAGCAGCGGTGTGGGAATGTGGTTTTCTCCTGAAGTCGATGATCATCTCCTTGGTTTACTGGTGTTCAAAGCACAATTGGTTGCCGCTCACACAGTCGAACAGTCTGTGATAACTGACGACTATTCCGTTGGTTCCACTAAACACACAGCCCCACACGATGCGGAGGTGAGAGAACTTCTGCGGTGACAGCTGTGTGTGGTTGTCGTAAGTGAGGTCGTGAGTGTAGATGGTGAAGAGAGAAACGGTGTGAGAGGACAGTGCCCTGTTGGGGCCCAGAACGCAGACTACCACCTCAGACCCCCAGCGCCGCACGTACTGTGTCGGGTATGAGACGGTAGTCGATGGTCCATGCAGTTGAGGCTACTGTCCACTCCTGCGTACCTCCATCTTCCCCCGCAGCTAGCAGTACCGGCCTGATGGTGTTGAAAGGCACTGGGAGAAGTCGGAAGAACACGACCCTCACAGCGCTCCCGGTGGTCCAGGTGGGAGGAACGAGCAGTCCGCGCAGGAATAGATGACGGCGTCCTCTACTCGATATTGGGCCTGTAGGGACCTGCAGCGGGTCAGGGTGGGGCTGACCACAGAGCGGGAGATGGGTGAGGATGAGCCGCTTCATGGTCTTCTTCAGGTGGGAGGTCTCAGTGCGAATGGTCTGTTGTGAGCCGGTTCTTGGCTTGCGCGGTTTTAGGACCGGGATTCAAAAGAGCGGTCTTCCACGGACAGGGACACTTCTCCAGCGGCTGGAGGCTCAGGTTGTAGATGTAGGTGAGGGACATCAGAGGCTGTGGGACCTGACTGTCTAACCAGCTCACCGGTCTTGCGAATTTCCTGAGATGGGCGGCTCTGCTCAACACAAAGCCCTGATGGCTTGGCCCTTGCTTGATTCCAGTACAGTGAACCATGAGTTGCCCCGTGAGTTGCCCCCGATATTTTCAAAAATTTCCTGGATCCGGGGGATGGGGTGTCGATCAGGGCAAAGTCTTTTGGTTCAACAGTCTGTAATCCAACTTAGACGAGGGTTCCATCTTTTTTTTTGGACACTTACAATAGGTGACGATAGTGTGACATGAACTTTTGAATCCATCTCTCTACTCAGCGATTCTTGAATGTGAGACTTTACCTTTCTGGTAGAGATGGACGATGCGATAGAGTTATAAGACCTTTGGACTTTGGACGTTGTGTTTTAACTGAATGACATTTCATTTTGAGAGTTCTTTTAATACATCCGTGTCCCAATCGTCTTTCAAAACCACGTGGCTCTCCTCTCTCCGCATATGCCGCTTGACTTTTTGCTGCTGTTCTGGAGTGAGTGATGGCTCAGGTCCAACAGGTGGATCCCATAGTCCCCTTGGGGCCCTCCCATGTACCCTGTGCTGTTGATTGCCCGTGCTGCCCTCTTTCCTCCTTGGGTTCCAAAAGGGCACCACACTTTTCAACACTATGCAGCCAGCCCTAGTGGTTGTACGCAGCCACACATTGTAATAGCCTCCTATATTTTTTTTTCAAGTCCACTCCAACTCAATAGGACACCTGTGAGCCACTGTTCCCTCAACAGTCGTTATCCCACTTTCATTTAATGACGATCTGACCCAGGCATCTTCGTCCCCAATAGCTTAGCGGTTTGTCTTTGCGTACTAGTGAGAAAACTACCAAGATGGCGCCGTGCCAGGGCGTCGCTGCAAGAGCTCCGTTGGTGCACCGTGATTTAAGCTCGTCAGCGGCTCTTCTTTTTGCGGAAACTTGGGAGAATTTACCACTAACTCTAAGATTCTGCTTAACTTTTATCGCTGCACCATTTGAGAGTTACTTGTTGGTTCTGTGACTGTGTGGTTCGGTAACTTCACAAATAAAGAAAAAGAGCGTTAAAACAAGGTGCTTCGCTCTGCAAAGAGGACTGTGGGCTGTAAAGCTTCCTGTTCTGGAGGTTCTTTATGAATCCAGACTTTTAAACAGAGCTCTTAAATCATCATCAATGACTCTTCTGGCCACCCTGGGAAAGCCATGTTCCAGCTTCTTCCCTATGGCAGAAGATATCGGTTGCTGAGATGCAAGACATCTCGCTAAACAGAGCACTTTAATTCCTGCTTTTACCCCTTGTATCGTTTTTTGTTGATCGGTGCCACAGTGACCGCTGTTTTTTTTTATTCTTGAAGGATCTTGTGCCACACCACCTTGCTGCCGTTAAGGTGTCCATAAGCAGGGAATCCTCCTAATGAAAAATTAAGAAAATGAATATTAAAACTTGCCTTATAGGTTGAAGAAGGCAGCAAACAGTGAAATAAGAAAAGCTCACAACGGGTAACATACTCCGTTCCCAGTTCCCACTTCCGGCAAGCTCTCAGCCTTTGCTAGAAAGGAAACAGATTATGGTTCTTAAAGGTATAATAACAATGCAAGTTCTAAAAAAGATCAGTAGCTTATTTTAAGTATACTGGTTTAATGAAAATTGAGAAATTACAGCAAAACCAGCTACGTCACATCCCATCTCTACAACCTTGGGGGTTGTGTACAATAATACTGTTTTGAACAATACCTGATGCTTCAGAGACAGATTCTGAAAGCCGAATACTTTTTGGAGGGACCACTTCCAGATCCTGAAATAAATGGGGGGGATTATGCTTTAGTCTGCAAGCAATAGTTTGACTACAGGACAAATTAATCAACTCTCACCTGTTTTCCTTTTTGCTTTCTCTGTCTTTTTCTTTCCTGCAATCTGGTTTCCTTAGACCTTGATGATGTAATGACAACATTAATTTACTATGAAAACATTCATGTTGGTCTGTTGACCGTGAGTATTTAAAAGGATCTGATTCAAAAGTGTGATCATGAGGGCACTTACGGCATGGGGAAGTTCTGTAGGAGGACAAGACACCACCATCTCCTAATTTGCAGCATGTTTTCCTTTGAAAAAAGAAAGGAAGATTCAAATATGTGTTCAGGAATGATAAGTTGTATACTAAGCGTAATGTGTCACAATTTTCACATACCTCTCTGAAGTCACAATTGGCCCCCATTACAATGTACAGCGTGTACTGTAAGTCAAGAGGTACTGGTTAATGTACTAATGTCATGCATATTTCCCCAGGATACAATTTTCCAATACATATAATTTGTTTTTAATGTAGCAAGCAAACATTTTACAGATAACAGCAAAGATATAACATACTGAATAGGTCTTACCATCAAAACAAACACGCCACAGTTGTTGGAGCACCCTTGCTTTGTTAGGCCCTGAGGTGTGAACAAGGTCTTTTAATAAAAGAATGGCAAGAAAATAGTAAATGTTAGCAAATACTATGAAGTAACGTCTCACCTGAACATCATTCACGCCAAGCTCCCTCCAGGGGCCAGGAGACAGGCTGTGAGCAATGTGTCTGTGCAAAGAGTAAGCAGAAGTAACTAAAAGTAACTGAACTAAAATCAACTTTTGATTCAAATGCATTCAAAAGCAAACAAATGTCATGTCATGGATTGTGTCCCATTGACGCACAAATACGTCAAAGCAAATAGTAACGTCGTGTGTCATTGACGCATTAATCCGTCAATTGCCTTTTTCGCTATTTTCACGTTCCCAGATGTCTATTGTATCTAATATGTATGGGGATGACTTGAGACCATATTTTATCGAGCCAGCAGGTGGCAGCATTGCTCTCTGAATGGTTTGAAAACATGTAGGTGCACATGTTGTGCCTCTTTTTTCTCAACTTTCTGGTGATTTCTGGTGATTTCAGTAAAACTTCCCTCTACTCGACGGAGGATTACAGGGGAACGAAAAAAGCTATAAACAAAATTCTTTTTGCTGAGGAAAGTAGACAGTCCATTCTTTTAGAATCTGGTGTCGGATTTCAGATAGTCATAGTACACAATATTCTGTGGGTCTTTAAAAATCAGTAAAAATCATCAGAAATGGCTGGCACTGTGGGAGTACCTGTTCTGAAATAGGGTGGCATTCAATGAGTTAATGCAAGGAAGAGCAATATCAATTTCCTGCAGATTACTCAGATGTAAGTGTCAGATTGTCAAATGCTTATGAATGGTACCATTTCAAATATGCTTAAATCACATATTAGCATATTGGCTTTATATTCTTACATTATTCTATATTCAACATGTAACAACGATTAAAAAAGTAACGTATTTTCCCCGCGAAAAGTATAATATTTCCCCCCCAAAAGTAATAACGATCACATAAAATTTTCTCCCCAAAGGTATAATATTTTCCCAGTACGTCGTGCCGGATAAATATGAATCTAAAACCCAGAAAAGTCGTTTTTAAGTCCAGGTTTATATAATTTTCGCTGCAACAGTAATGCCAGGTATACTAGATTAGAAGTCCAACCGTGCAGAATGCAGATACATACAAGTATAATTAATAGTTACTTAATGTAACTTAAGTTCTACGAATAGGTGCGTAGTCCCTTAGGACTTCGCTAGTGGGATATCACTCGTGACCCCCAGGTCACGCGCCAGAGAGATCAAATAATTTGCTCCAATCACCAGCCACCTTCCTCTATAAATGCCCCTGCACAAGGCCGCACCCCCTCTTGAACTCTGCCAAGCCGGACTGGCCTGATGGGCTCGTAGCTAAGGGACTACGCACCTATTCGTAGAACTTAAGTTACATTAAGTAACTATTAATTCTACGTCCCTTAGGACTTCGCTAGTGGGACACAACGCGGAGGCCGTAGGAAAATGTACTCCCAGCAGGCCAGCGAAGGGTGATTGGAGCTCCGCCCGAGTAAGACCCTCACAACGTGAGGACTCAGGGCAGAAGAACAAGCGTGTTACGGGGCCACTCCTACCAAGGATACCCCCACGTAACACAAGCCGTAGGTCATACGTAGTCACAGGACGCCTCTCCCAAGAGCTCCTGACGAGGACTACCAGACCGACCACACACACAATGTACCGCACCTGTAGGATGCCTCTCCCAAGAGCTCCTGCACCAGGGCGGAAATTAGACCGAAGGCCCCCCCTAAGGGGAGGGACCCAACGGTCTAACTCAATCCGCTGCACTCAGCACGGAATGGGCCACCGACCGGTCCGACACATCCGAAAGATAAGACCGGACGAAAGAGGAGGACGACGCCCAAGAAGCCGCACGGCAAACGTCCTCGACCGACGCCCCCCTGAGAAGGGCCGTAGAGGCCGCCATCCCACGCGTGGAATGCGACCTGAAACCCACCGGGGGGGCCAGACCCTGCGTCTGATACGCCCGTCGCACCGCCGTGGCGACCCAATGCGCCAGCCGCTGAGCCGACAGCGGGGCGCCCCTGTTCTTGGGGCCCAGACACACAAACAGCTGATCACCCGACCTGAATGACGACGTCATGGCCAGGTAATGCCTCAGCATTCTGATAGGACACAGAAGGTGCTGCCGCTCCTCCTCGGGGGAGGCATGCGGCGGCGGGTGGAAAGCCCTAATCCTGATCACTCTCGACCTAAAGGCCGACGTGATGACCTTGGGGAGAAAAGCCGGATTGGGCCACAACTCCACCATGCCGTCGTCCTCTCCAAAGGACAGGCACGACGCATGGACGGAGAGCGCACACAAATCGCCCGCCCTTTTAGCAGACGCCAACGCCAGTAAGAGGGCCGTCTTAAAAGCGATACACTCGGGACTCGCCTCCGCCGCCGGCTCAAATGGCGAACCCGACAGCCCCCTAAGGACCACCCTGAGGTCCCAAACCGGAGGCGTTCTCTGGAGCGGGGGCCTCCTCCTGCGCGCCCCCCGCAGAAAACGTTTAACCAACGGGTGAGAGCGGGCTGTGAACCCCCCGAACCCGTCGTGACCCGAAGTAATGGCTGCCGCAAACACCGCCAAGGTAGCGACAGCCCTCCCCTTGTCGAAAAACTCCTGTAGGAATCCCAGGACCCCCTCCAGCGGGCAACACCTGGGATCCCAGGAACGGGAATCGCACCAGACACTGAATAGCCTCCACCTCGTGGCGTAGGCCCTCACGGTGGACGGCGCCCTCGCTCCCTGAATAGTCTCCACCACCGCAGGGGGAAGACCCAGATCTACGAGGCTCCGCCTCTCAGCCTCCAAACCCAGAGCCTGCGGCCGATTATCGGACGTGAAAACAGGGCTCCTGCCCCCTGGACTAGAGCCCCCGGCTCGTCCGGGAGGGCCCAGGGCTCCATCACCGCCATGCCCCTCAGGAAGGGGAACCACCGGCCATGCGGACTGTCCGGAGCCACCAGAATCACCGATCTCCTCTCCTGTTCGATCCTCCGCAGCAGGACCGGCAGGAGACGCACCGGTGGCAAAGCGTACAACAGGCCGCCTGGCCATGGGTAATGAGCCAGAGCGTCCACGCCTAAAGGCGGCTCGTCCGCGGCCCTTAAGGCGAACCAGGACGGGCACTGTGCGTTCTCTGCACTGGCGAAAAGGTCGACTACTGGACGGCCGAACCTCCGCCAGATCTCCGCAGCTACCCGTGGGGCCAGGCCCCACTCGTCCTGGAGTGGGCCCCCCCTGGACATTCTGTCGGCTCCCACGTTCCGGACCCCCGGGACGTGGCGCGCCCTGAGAGACAGGAGGTGAAGCGCCGCCCACAGCAGCGTCACCGTCGCCATGCGATGGAGAGCGGGGGACCTGGTGCCCCCCTGCCTGTTCAGATAGGAGACCACTGTGGTGTTGTCTGAGCGCACCATCACGTGTCTCCCCTGCAACTGAGGGGCAAAGTGCAGCAGTACTCTGTGCACTGCCTCCATCTCCAGCAGGTTGATGTGACGGGCTGAGTCCGACCAGCAGCCTCCTACAGAGCTCTGGCCGAGGACCCCGCCCCATCCTTCGAGCGACGCGTCCGTGAACACCTCGACGTGAGACACAGCGCAGGCCAGAGTCACTCCGTCCCGCAATAGACCCGGAGTGAGCCAGAACCTGATGTCCGATGCCGCCCCTTGGGGAACCCAGATCAGCCTCCCCCCGTCCCGGGAGGGGTGAAGCCTGAGGCGCGAGAACCACCTCTGACAATTTCTCATGTGGAGCAGGCCTAGCCGCACCACAGCATGAGCCGCTGCCATCATTCCCAGCAGGGACCTGAGGCGCCGAGCGGGGACTCTGGGGCCCGCCAGAACCTCCCGGGCCAGACGGGTAATATTCATCCGTCTGTCCACGGACAATGCAGCACGGAATATCACAGAGTCCAGCTGCAGACCGAGGTAAACCATGCGTTGGGCTGGCTGCAGCTTGCTCTTCTCCCTGTTCACCACAAAGCCCAGACGCTGTATGTGGGACAGGACCCAGTGCGTGTGGCTCACGGCCACTTCCCTGGATGGGGCCAGTATTAACCAATCGTCTATATAGGTTAATATTCTTACCCCCGCACGTCTGATCGGCTCCAGAGCTGCTTCCACTCATTTGGAAAAGGTGCGAGGCGCGAGTGCGTACCCGAAGGGGAGACGGCAGTACTCGTAATTCCTCTCTCCCACTGCGAAGCGCAGAAACCTCCTGTGTTCTGGCACTAAGGGGCACGTGGAAATAAGCGTCTGTCAGGTCTATGGAAGTCATCCAGTCTCCTTCCCTGACACACTCGAGGAGCTGCCTTGTGGACAGCATCCGAAACTGCCGCTTGGAAATGCACTCGTTTAACACGCGCAGATCCAGAATGGGACGCACCCCGTCTGACTTCTTTGGCACTAAGAAGTAAGGGGAGTACAGCCCCCTGGTGGCGTCCTGCGGGTCTACCTCCACTGCTGCGCCTCGACTCAGCAGAGAGGAGACCTCCGCTTCTAGTGCCTCTGTCGATCCCCGTACCTGAGAGCGTACTGCCCGTACGCCTCGGAATGGTGGTGGCTTTCGGAAAAATTGCAGAGCGTAACCTCTGCGCAGAGTTTTCTCCAGCCAAATATCTGTCAGTAGGCCCTGCTCCCTCCAGATGGTGTAGAAATCTGTGAGGGGCGGAACGGGAGTTGGAACACGAGACGTCACGGCCCCGCCCCCTCCTGGTGTTCCTAGCAGGGAGGGGGGGTGGCTGAAAGGGCCGGGGGGGCCCCTGCGTCACACCGTGAGCGCCGAAGGCGGTCACGTGTTCTGCAGGCCCGACGTCATAAGTACGGGACTGCTCACCACACGTGACTCGGCTGCTGTGCCCCCCCCTGGCTCTTGCCTCATGGAGGGGGGGGCGAGCCCCTGGAGTGGGAAACCCCGTGTTAGCCTTGTAGCTCTGCTCACCACACGTGACACGGCTGCTGTGCCCCCCCTCGGCTCTTGCCTCATGGAGGGGGGGACTAGCCCCTGGATTGGGAAACCCCGTGTTAGCCTTGTAGCTCAGAGATGCTAACACGCGTTCGGCTGGAGCACACACATTATCACTTACCAGATCCCTCCGCCTGCCCTCTCTCCGGGAGGGCAAAACATGAACCCGTGAACCGGAGCCCGTGGCCCGCATAGCGCGCTGCACGCCCTTCTCTGGGGGCTGCAGGCCTAGCGGAGCCACGTTATATGCTCGAGAAGTAACACAATCAGAATTCAAATCATTTGACATGTTACATACCCCCAAATGAGACTCAGACAGCGAGTACTGATGAAATGCCGGACGGCCTTTATTGAAAACATTTTTCCCACCCCGACCTCCTCTGCCATAGGGAGGTCGTCGTTGGGTGTGTTGGTCCCGCGAACCTCCCGTGTGCCTGTCTGGGCCCGGGGGTCTCGTCGCTGGGGAACGATGGACCACGGAGCGTGGATAGGGTCCGGGGCGCCTGCCGGGCGAGCGCTCCCTGCCTCGGTCTCGGCTCCGCGCTGGTGGGCGGGCCTCGCGTCTCGCAGCTAGATGCTTGGCTAGGCTAGCAGAGTCCTTAGCTGCGGTGTCCAGCCTCGTTATCAGCGTCTGCATCTCCGGACCGAAGAGTGACGTTTGGGAGATGGGCAGGTCCAGCAGCTGCCTCTTCTCCGCCTCTCTGAGATTCACCGACCCCAGCCAGAGGTGTCTGGCCCCAACTTGTGCTGCTGCCATCGTGCGGCCGCCATCGACAGCTAGCGCTTGGCACATGCGCAAGATCGCCGCTGAAGTGGTCCTCGCCTGGGATAAGGTGTCTCCACTGAGTGCCTGGTCAGAAGAGAGAGACCTATCCAGGGCCCCGGTGATGAAGGCCATGTTGTTAGCCACCGCGACGACCTGAGCCGCATTGGCGTAACATCTGTCGTGCATCGCCAAAGACATCCTATCCCGCTCGGAGGGAAGGAGAGGTCTGGTGCTGGGCCACACGGATGTGGAGGGGTGCAGGGCCGCCCGAACCGAGTCCTCGATGTCCGGGACCCCGCCGGTCCAGGACCAGTCCTGCACGTTACAGTACATGCCATACCCCAAAGCGGGCCTCTTGGCCGCTAGGGGCTTTGGCCACTCACGTGTCGCGTAATGGACGATCGGGTCCATACGCGGGCACAACGTGGGCTGGGCTCTCCTCCTCCCTCGAGGGGTGGCGTAACCAGAGGTGAAGTCCTCCACCCTCTGGTTCGGTTGCGGTGGCAGGGGGGCATCCATGATGGCCGCCGCCGTGGCGTAGAGCCCAGGCATGTGGTCCAGCGGGAAGCGGTCCGGCTCCGGGTTGGACACCACCTCGTCCAGCGTGAAGAGAGAGCCGACCTCCGACACCTCTCCGTCCTCGCAGTCACCCCACTCCGCGGGCACGGGTGGAAGGTCGAGGGGGGCCCAGTCAATCGCAGACCCCTCGTCCTGAGAGGGGTCCGGACGGGGCGCTGTAGCGGCGAAGAACGCGCGCCTGCGTTCACTCTCCTCCCTGGGGAGAGCGACACACGAGGCGCAGGTGGCGCTCAACGCCGCATGGCCCGAACCCAGGCACAGGAAGCAGCTGGAGTGCTGGTCCTTGCGCTGGAGCTTGACCCGACAAGTCGAGCAACGACGACGTCCGACGCCGGATGGCGAAGGGGAACTCGGACGAGCATCGGAAGACATCTTTCCTCAGGTAATTGAATGTAGATCTCAATCGGCGCCAGAGTGAAAGGGGGGTGCGGCCTTGTGCAGGGGCATTTATAGAGGAAGGTGGCTGGTGATTGGAGCAAATTATTTGATCTCTCTGGCGCGTGACCTGGGGGTCACGAGTGATATCCCACTAGCGAAGTCCTAAGGGACGTAGCACCATGACGTAGAACTTATTTTAAAATAAAAATAATGTTACTTCTTTCCTTGTCGGTAACAAATATAGCAAAGTTGCACGTTAAAACAGAATGAAAAAACTGGCCTACAGTACCTCCATTCTGCCAGCTACTTAGCTCTTCTTCTCCTCTGCTTCTTCTCCTTCTCTGTCATACGCACAGTCCTCAATGCCTAGCTCCCGCTCGGCCTCGGCGGAGCTCAACGTGGACGGAGTCAAACGTTTGACTCCGCCCACGTTGAGCTCCGCCCCGATCTGCGGACTGCAGTCAGGGGCTACTCCTCAGGTGAGCATTTTAGAAAGTAAATGGAAGTGTGAAAGGAGACATGTTTAATATGGGGTCTTCATTTTGTTAGAAAAGGGTTTTATGTTGAAGTCACCGTGAATCCATCCCATGTCTAAATAATAATGGAAAATAGCTCTGTCATATTATCATTGTTGTAGGTCTGATGTTCTAGACCACTAACAGTATTGTCGCAATGCATGTTGGGTATTGTATTTCATGTTAGCTACGCGGCACAGTGGCAATATGTAAACTTAGTTATAATGACTTACAACTTAAAAACTATTTTCAAGGGGGCAGAGTAAACAGTATCAGTCAACAGCCCACAATAACATCACACGTTCTCCACAGGCCATGTGTTGTGATTTTGTGATCTCAAAATCACTTCCAGATGCAGTAAATATTTGTCCAAAAGAAGAAAAAAAAACCTCCAAACAATGAGACACGCGCTCGAAAACCAGTCAAACTCTGCACCATGTGGGAGCAACTATCCAGGAATCAGCTTTTATTTATAACAAAACAAGCACAGACAGAAATGCATTTTACAAGATATACAAGAGTCACTGGTGCTATAAAACAAGACATTATTTAAACAAAAACATTTAGACTTTACAAACAAAGATTAGGGCTTTTGCTGTAAGTGTCACAGACTGTTAAGAGTGGACTTATTGAATGCTGACGTTGCCACAGTGTTAACTTTAATGCAGAAGAAGCCGATTTGAACATAAGATAGCTGGAGCCAATTTCCTTATATGGAAATTCAGTAAAGCCTCATCCCCACTAGACCAAGTGGTTTACGTGCAAAGGCATTTGTACGTCGGCACTGGGGACAAATTTGTGAAAATGTATCTTAATTTGTGCACATTTTGACTATTTTGTTTTAAAAAGATTCAAGAAATGTTTCTCTTGGAATGAGAAAATAAAGCAAAAGGTCTAGAAATAATACTGAACGGTTTGGCTCATTGGAAAATCGTGTTTTGAGACGTCACAATCTACTCAACTCATTGACTGCCATTGACGTATTTGTTTGAGAATGGTGATCTCTGTCAAGCTTCCCTCTATTCGCCTGGAGATTACAGAAGATCAAAACTAGCTAGAAACATCAAACACCAACATATCTTTGCTGATGAAACGTATCTTTCAGAATCTGGTTTTATATTTCACACCGTCATAGCACACAATATTCTGTGGGTCTGGAAAGTCAGTGGTCATCAGAAACGGCTGGCAGTCAATGAGTTAAGATAAAAACCACTCGATTCAAGCAATTATTACGCCATTTTTTTAATAATTTTTGTCTAGGCAAGCTAGAGTTTCCCTGATGAATGACAGCATCCTCAGTAACATCATCACAATATGAAAACCAGCAGCTTATATTCAAGTGAGGCCTGTATGTGTAAAAAATGTTCTTTGTAGCTGATTTTGTTTGTAACCAGGTGAGTGTAATAGTCCAGAAAGTACTTTATTTAGCAAGAAAAGGGACAAAGTCTTAAAAGATGTTTCGATATGTTAAAACCAATACATAGTGCAAATATGGACCAAAAAGTTTAAATTCAAAATAAAGCAATACACATTCAAAAGTCTGAACCCAATGTTGTTCAATATTATTTACAGTTTATCAGTATACAGAGCCATTGCATCCTCCAGGTGGCGCTGAGACCTAAAGGAGTCCGGTCACGAGAGAAAAACATATTTGTCATTTATTAAACTGAACATTTCTTTAGTGAATGTTCTGGACTTTTTGGAGATTTTCAGTCTTTGCTGTGGTTTCGCCTCTGGTCCAGCCAGCGACTGCAGCTGTGCCATCATTTACGAAACTTTTCCATTTCTGCAGCAGAGAAGCAGAATTGCAAGTCACAGACAAGGAATTTGCTTTGGTTTTTCTGTCTCTCTCTGGTCTCTCGCTGCACTCTCTCTCTCCGCTCTCTCTCCATGCTCTCTCCGCTCCCTCTGGTCCCTTTCTCTGTCTCTATCTGGTCTCTGTCTTTATGTGGTCTCTCTCTGGTCGCTCTCTCTCCGGTCTGTCTCTCCAGTCTCTCTCTCCGGTCTCTCTCCGCCCTCTCTCCGCTCTCTCTGCTCTCTCCGGTCTCTCTCTCCGCTCTCTCTGGTCTCTCTCTCCGCTCTCTCTGGTCTCTCTCTCCGCTCTTTCTGCTCTCTCCGGTCTCTCTCGCCGGTCTCTCTCTCTGGTCTCTCTCTCCGCTCTCTCTCCATGCTCTCTCCGCTCTCTCTGCTCTCTCCGGTCTCTCTCTCCATGCTCTCTCTGGTCTCTCTCTCCGCTCTCTCTCCATGCTTTCTCCGCTCTCTCTCTCCGGTCTCTCTCTCCGCTCTCTCTCCATGCTCTCTCCGCTCTCTCTGGTCTCTCTCTCCGCTCTCTCTCCATGCTCTCTCCGCTCTCTCTGGTCTCTCTCCGCTCTCTCTGGTCTCTCTCTGGTCTCCCTCTCCGGTCTCTCTCTCCGCTCTCTCTCCATGCTCTCTCCGCTCTCTCTGGTCTCTCTCTCCGGTCTCTCTCTCCGCTCTCTCTCCATGCTCTCTCCGCTCTCTCTGGTCTCCCTCTCCGGTCTCTCTGGTCTCTCTCTCTGGTCTCTCTCTCCGGTCTCTCTCTCCGCTCTCTCTCCATGCTCTTTCCGCTCTCTCTCTCCGCTCTCTCTCTCCGCTCTCTCTGGTCTCTCTCTCTGGTCTCTCTCTCCGCTCTCTCCATGCTCTCTCCGCTCTCTCTGGTCTCTCTCTCCACTTTCTCTGTCCCTCTCCAGTCGCTCTCTCTGCCCCTGATTGGTCTCTCTCTGGTCTCTCTCCGATCTCTCCCTCTAGTCTCTCACTGGTTTCTCTCTCAAATGATACAAAAGTAAAAATAAACATATGTATAAACGCATGCATAATATTAATTAATTACAAAACAGTAAATAAAAACAAAAATGGCTTCTTAATAACTGAGTAACTTTTTACAGTCAAATATATATATTGTTTTCCTCTTCATTCATGTTTATTTAAAAGCATTGGTCACTTTTGATACAAATTTCTAGAACTAAACAAAATAGATAATTTTAATAATAACAAAAATATGACATAAAATAAGAGATATGAGATGTTGTGTATATTTTAGATTTAAACTGTACCTTTGTCCAGGTCGATTACTTTGGGCTCTGAGTTCCGATGGGCCTTTGCCTTCAGCAGGTTGTTTTTGTAATCTGAGGATAACATTATGGGACATTAATATTTGTAATTTTTTGTGATCACACATTTCTTCTATAGCCTAATATTACACATGTTTCTTTTTTTGTCAAAATCACAAATTAATCACAAATTGAAAGTATGTATTCTCAAGAAAAAACAGTGACTCAATCCTTTTTATATTGGAGAATTATGACTTTTTCAAGTTTTTTTGTTTTTGCAGAACTTTTACTTTATGTGTTTAACTGACCGAACAGCGGCTCTTCTCTGGACACGTTCACCTCAGACACTTCCATCTCCAGCTCCTCTGAACTGCTCTCACTGCGGCTCCACCTGAAGAGACACACGTCAACAGTTCAATGTGTAAGAATGAAATGTGTTCAGTAGATACGTTTATCGAAAAAGGGTTATGTGTTCTACGAATAACCAGTAATAAGTGACATCCTGGACGTGTAAAATACAGCTGTAGAGGAGACCGCTCTGAGGGACAGGAGCAGGACTGAGAGACCAGGGAGAGACCAGGGAGAGACCAGGGAGAGACCAGGGAGAGACCAGGGAGAGACTAGGGAGAGAGACCAGGCGGAGACCAGGGAGAGACCAGATAGATAGACCACAGAGAGATCAGAGTCCATATAAATAGACCACAAAGAGACCAGAGAGGCCAGCGAGAGTCCAGATAAATAGACCACAGAGAGACCAGAGAGAGACCAGAGAGACCAGAGAGAGACCAGAGAGAGACCAGGGAGACCAGGGAGAGACCAGGGAGAGACCAGAGAGAGACCAGAGAGAGACCAGGGAGAGACCAGGGAGAGACCAGGGAGAGACCAGGGAGAGACCAGAGAGAGTCCAGATAGATAGACCACAGAGAGACCAGAGAGTCCAGATAGAGAGACCAGAGGGAGTCCAGAAAGATAGACCACAGAGAGACCAGAGAGTCCAGATAGAGACCAGAGGGAGTCCAGAAAGATAGACCACAGAGAGACCAGAGAGTCCAGATAGATAGACCACAGAGAGACCAGAGGGAGTCCAGAAAGATAGACCACAGAGAGACCAGAGGGAGTCCAGAAAGATAGACCACAGAGAGAAACTGTCATGTTATACTAGCGGTTATATGATGTTGTTGGGAGTATACAGGCACATGAGAAGCGCACAAAAAAACAGCAAGATCACGAAAACTGAACCATGCTTTAGTGAAGGACCACTGAAATTAATTATATATCCATTAAATATGACAGAGGATGCAATAAAATCACATGTGAACTCTAAGAACATTGCCAGAGTTCAATTACATATACCAGTATTTAGTATCCAGATTCAGTTTTTACAATACTGTACTTTAACAAACATTCGTATATAAATGTACATCTGTAATATTACCATCACAGACAGAGCTCATCTATGAAGGCAGTGAGTAACTTGGTTTTTGAGAGAAAATCTCTAGCTTGAAAAGTCCCTAAATGTTATTGTTAGAGACCTTTAATTAACTATGACCGACCTTAGTCACTTCATATAATTATTCTACTCATATCCTGCTAAATTACAGTGGAGTCACTTTCCGAGATTCTTCCTTAGTGTAAGTTCATACTAAGGACAGGAGATTCCAAAACAAAAGCATCTACAGCTATTTACCATGTCATGTGCACTGAAACTGTGGGATGAATAAAAGGTCTTGTATCTTATCTTTAGTCTCCCAACCTTCAATAAAAACTGTGTTATTTTCACAATAACATGGATGAGACTCACCGTGTCGACGCCTGTGGATACGGCTCTGAAAGACAGTACAACAACAACAAAGATGAGTTTTAAATCCATTTAACGGTGAAAAACATTGAATACTATCATGATTATTAACCATTTGCCATGTGTTTTACTCACAAAAGTTTTCTATAGAATAGCCTTTATTCATCTGTATTTCTGTATTATTTTAAGAACTTGAATTAAAGATTTTAATTTATGGCGTTTTTGCATATATTTTGCATCAATTACAATAAATGAATATGTAATTTAGATTAATTTACTTGGTCAGAAAAGTCATCAAATCAGTGATTCTTAGTGGCATAGACCTTCACCCCCCTTTCTCCGCCTGGGAGCCCCTTCACTCCTGGAGCCACATAGCCTGGTCGCACCACACCATATTACAAATTACATTTGGTACTAAGGTCTGGATTTGCTCCATTGACTCCGTGAACAGGTGGGAGGGGTTAACTCCTTTTGCAGATTGAAACGATTGGATCTGAGTTTACGTTACGTATGTAATGCGCCCGAGTGAGTCGTTAGCTTTTAGCCTAGCTTTAGCCATTTAAAGTCGTTAGCCTTTGCCGCTAACGGAGCCCGTGGGGAGTAGCACCAGTCTTTGCCAGCGATTACATTTGCTAAACATTCCTCTTTCTCCGGCTTCAACTTCTTGATAGAACCAGACCGGATTACTTTACTAACGCGTTCTTCGCCACTGCCAGACTACAACCTGCCTGTTCGACGCAAACTCTTGACGTCACCCACAACTAACTACAACACCTGCCTCCCACGCTCGCTGATTGGTCGGTCAAAATTCAACCGATTGTAATCGCAAACACAGGACCCAGACCCAGACGTTATATGCATGGAAATAATGTTTACGGATGGCCAGTCCTGGATCTACAGCCTCGGCCCTGGATCTACAGCCTCGGCCCTGGATCTACAGCCTCGGTCCTGGATCTACAGCCTCAGTCCTGGATCTACAGCCTCAGTCCTGGATCTACAGCCTCGGTCCTGGATCTACAGCCTCGGTCCTGGATCTACAGCCTCGGTCCTGGATCTATCGCGTGTCTGTCTGTGGGAATGGATCACTCTCTCACTTTGGGCCTCCCTCAGGTTTCTCACATTTTTCCCACCAGCTTTTTATAGTCATTACTTGTCGATGGAGGAGGACATTTACTCAAATGTCCTCCTTAGTGATTTTGTGTGTGTTTGTGTGTGTGTGATTGTATGATTTTTTTTGTCGGAAAATCCCTTTGTAAATCAAATTTGATTGATTGATTGATTTATTAACATCTATGGACAGCGGCCATCCCACTCCCATGGGATCAATGGCTCCTATGTGCGTATTGTTATTGTATTTTCTGTGTTCCAACTGTTTGATTCTTTGATCTGTTGCTGGCGAATCTTTGTAAAGTCCTTTGAGACGACTGAAGTTGTGATTTATGGCTACATATTCTCCTCCTCGTCACCTTTTCTCTGTCGTCTGCGAGTGATGAGGAGGATGATGAGCACGATGAAGGCCAGTAGCAAACAGGAAGTGAGGACATATCCCACAGGAAGCAGGAAGTGGTGTTTCTGATCAGACAGAATCACGTTTATGACCCGCGGAGAATCAGCATCTGTGGAACAAGAAAAGGAAATATCTTAAAGCCACATGTGCAGTAGCCGTGTATGCAGCGGGTAAAATCATGTTCATTTGACCTTTTTGAGCTTTTAAAGAATAATAAAATGCATACATGCTTTTTTTGTTTTCATTGTGACTTACACAGTTCATTTTTGAGAATGTGGAATAATTTATTAAAGCTGGTACATGTAACTTTCAAACCTCAAAAAATGAAGCAATACAAGTATATACATATACAAGTATGTATTAAAATCTTTTGAATTTCAGTAGCACACAACACAAGATAGATTAATATTTTAGGTATAGCACAACTCTACTTAAAGTAGCAATAAGTAAGATTTTCATTTTCAGATTTTTCCATACTGCTCTTTGAAAAAAGTAAGTAAGTAATGCTCATTTATATTGCGCATTTTGCTTTATAATGTTCAGAGTCAGATAATGTTCCAATCATTCCATACACGGCGATGACAGAAGTGAGTCGCCGAACACACTGGACCATCAGCTCCAATCAACACCATCCATTCACTCTCTCATCTACATTCAGACCTATGGTGCATGTTTTTAGTGGTAGGGGAAACCTACGCAGACACGGGGAGAACATGCAAACTCCACTCAGAAAGGCCCTGTACCGACCAGGATTCGAACCCAGGACCTTCTTGCTGAGAAGCGAGAGTGCTATCCACTCAGCCGCCCACGGCAAGAAATGAAAATAAAATCTTTTAGACAAAAGTTCTAAAAGGGGGGACTTGTTTGTGTGAATCTGTTACAAGAGCATGGATGTAGCTAAACACTACTGCAGGTCTGTTTCTGGTGGTTGGCCGTGTTGACAGTGGTTGACAGCTCTAGAAAGAGGATTTTGCAAACGTATTTATCCACTGAATCCAATGCAACAGCGATGAGAAAATTCTGAAGAGAATATAAAATTGTCTGGGGTTTTTTTGGATTATAAATGGGTGAACTTGATATTTGTCCACATACCGAGCCGCCTCAGTCACTTCCCGTCTTAGAGGCATTCGCAGTAGTCCAATAATGACACATGGAGTGAGAGCTGGAATTTGGTGAAGGAGAAGAGAGAGAAAGAGGGTACAGCTGCAGAGACATGAGACACAAATCAAGTCCAGATCCGGTTCTGCTGAAATCTGCTTTTCCTGGCAACCAAATAAAGAGATAGGAGGAGGAGGAGGAGAGGGGGAGGAGAGACAAAAAGGAGAGGGGGAGGAGGAGAAAGTGTCTCACTTGAAATATAGTGCCTCGCAAAACTACAATACAACTAGAACTTTTGCATATTTCGTCTTGTTCCAACCACAAACATACAGATTATATTGTGAGACACTGGCAAAAGTATTCATACACCTCTAGTAAACTTCATACTTCTGCCAATTTATAATCTCAAATTCCTAGTCACTTATTGTTATTGATAATCTGCAGGGTTGAAAGTCTATTGTGTGTATTTCAATTCTAGAAATGTATAAAAAATGTTATGCATACTTTTATATCTATTTTTTGCGGCGTTAGCTTCATGCTGTAACAGTGGCAGAAGTGTTGCTAAGACAGTTGCTATGGCAATGAATGCATCTGGATTTACAACGACAATATAAAAAACATAAACACCAGGATCACAGAGAGCGCTAAACCACGGATTTTTAAAGATAGAGGACTTTTCTGTCCAATGTAAGTCACCGGGAGGAAATCAAGGCCAACACGGGGAGACCATGCAAAATCCACACAGAAAAGCCCTGTCTGGATGTGCAAATGAAAATATTACACAATGACCCTTTAAAAGTAATGCAGTAGTACGAGTAGTATCAGTAGTATTAATAGTATTAGTAGCGGTATGTTGCTATTTTCGCAGTAGTTCAAAGTTGCCCTAAATACAAATATTATCATGAAGAGGTCTGTGTCGGTGTCCAGGGAATAGAAGCATCTGGAAACATATTCAGTGTCGCTCAGTATTATATGAAAACCATAATAACAAATGTGGATCCAGGAATATTAAAGTCTGCTATATCTATTATCTGTCTGGAATGATTCAGAACGGTCCAGTTTTTCACATGAGACAAGACTATCCATGGGACTCTTGTCAAACTCTGTATCCTTATATATTTGCATACAGTACTTTCTAGACCTGAAAAAAGGTTTATATGGAGATGTATGCATTTTAATGTATGTTCGAGCTCCCCCTGGGACGCAAGAAAGGATTTGGCTACAACTCTACCAGCTGTTGATCTCCAGAGCTGATGGCAAACCACACATTCCTGCTTCCTGGTAGGAGTGTGACAATATATCGATATGGTGATGTATCGTGATACTTTCTCACGCAATCGATTATCGATATGCTTTTGCTAAGTACCAATATCATTGTCTGCCATTGACGTGTTAATAAGTTTTTCACTATTTTCATGTTTCCAGATGTCTATTATATCTAAAATGCATGGGGATTAGTTTTAGAGCATATTTTATCGAGCCAGCAGGTGGCACCAGCGCTGCCTCTGGATGTTTTGAAAATAAGATGCACTTGTTTGTGCCTCTTTTTCTCAGCTTTTTGTCTGAGACTGGTGATTTCAGTAGAACTTTCCTCTACTCGACTGACCAATATATCGATAATCGCTGCATCGTCATATCGTGAGATAATCGTTATCATGAGCTTTGTATCGCATATTGTATCGTATTGTGATGTACCCTGAGGTTTCCACCCCTACTTCCCGGTGTGTTTATGTGACCAGCAGAGAGAGCTGATACAAGGACCTCTCTTTGCTGCAGGAAATTACACAGGACGTATTTTTATGTCTCTAGGGTCGTTATTAGAACAGGGTTTATGGACTTGAAGCTGGCCCAGGTGTCAAAGTGAGAGGCGGACTCAAAATCTTAAAAAGGAGTAAATCAAAGACCCAAGGCCACAACATGGCGGACTAAGGCACGTCCTCAATCAGGTGAAAGAAAACTCAAACCAAATGCAACAGTGTGATAACTGACAATAAACCAAGGATTAAACTAGCAGTTGGGGAATGAATGCACACAATTGAAAATATGTACATTAAAAAGGGACTAAGAAATTCACTTTGTTACAGAATAATTATTTTGGATCCATAAAGTCTTAGTAGGACGTTATTTTCATATTAGAGTGCTTTGATATTCACCTGGTCAATCATGTTATAGTCCTTAATCGTCAAATTTTCAGTATTTTAGTACCTTTTTATACAGTATTGTCGCTACTGTCTCCCTACAAAGTGACGGAGACTACGACATTATTTTAAACCAATTCTTCTAAAGCCCAATAACCTGAGGCCTGATGACTGGATCTGCTTTGATTTCTCGTTCTTTTTCACTTCCTGCTGTCTCTCCTGTGTCTCCAGCTGCAGAACAGATGCGCAAGCTAAAAAAAGGTATAGAGCTTTATATCTGGGTTAGACCTGGTTTTGTTCTTTTTGAGACATTGTTCTTGCACAGAGGGGAATTAGACAGACAGTATTTAGTTAAAGCATAGTGTTGGTGAGCTACTGGGGCAGCTGTGGCTAGATTGTAGTAGTAGTAGTATTAGAAATGCTGCAGATACTTTTTGTAACATAATATCTGTATGTTTATAATATGAGTCCTGCTTTTTGACAAATCAGGTGAAAAGGCTTTGTCGATACAGTCAGATGCTGTCAAGTGCACTGCTGAACTATGGTGTGTGTATGTATACATCTGTCTCAGTCCTGGTCCTGGTCCTGGTCCTGGTCCTGTCCTGGTCCTGCTTTAGCCCAGGTTCAAACATGAGAGAGAGAGAGATGAGAGATTCATTTATTTGCCATTTGCAGTAAAACCACATTGGAAAACTGTGCAAGACTACCCCGGTGTGCACCAGAAGACGACACACACCAGAGCTCTTGCCACGGCGCCATCTTTACGGCGCCATGCGACAAACAGTAGAATAAACAGCAGAGATTCAACAGCATAGAGCAAAACAGACACATATTTCAAACAAACATGGGGAGAGACACGGTACATGTGGAAAAACATGCGGATCTTTTTAATGGGAAGTCATCACTCTGGCCCGCCTCGTCCAATATAGCGCGTCAGAGGGGAGTGTGGCATGACATGCCTCAGTTTTGCTTCAGTCAGATGACCTGGTTCAGTCCTGGTTCAGCCATGGTTTAGACCTGATTCAGTCCTGAGTTAGACGTGGTGTAGACCTGGTTCAGTCGTGAATGACATCTGGTTTAGACCTGGGTCAGACCTGGTTCAGTCCTGATTTAGACCTAGTTCAGTCTTGGTTCAGCCATGGTTCAATCCTGTTTCAAACCTGTTTCAGACCTGTTTCCGATCTGGCTCAGACCTGTTCCAGTCCATGTTTAGTCTTATTTCAGACCTGGTTCAGACCTGGTTCAGACCTGGTTCAGACCTGGTTCAGACCTATTTCAAACCTGTTTCCGATCTGGCTCAGACCTGTTCTAGTCCTTGTTTAGTCCTATTTCAGACCTGTTTCAGACCTCCTTCAGTCCTGTTTCAGACCAATTTCAGACCTGGTTCAGACCTGGTTCGGACCTGTTTCAGACCTGGTCCGGACCTGTTTCAGACCTGGTCCAGACCTATTTCAAACCTGTTTCCGATCTGGCTCAGACCTGTTCTAGTCCATGTTTAGTCTTATTTCAGACCTGTTTCAGACCTCCTTCAGTCCTGTTTCAGACCAATTTCAGACCTGGTTCAGACCTGGTTCAGACCTGTTTCAGACCCATTTCAGACCTGGTCCGGACCTGTTTCAGACCTGGTCCGGACCTGTTTCAGACCCATTTCAGACCTGGTCCGGACCTGTTTCGGACCTGTTTCAGACCTGTTTCAGACCTGGTTCAGACCTGTTTCAGACCTATTTCAGACCTGGTCCGGACCTGTTTCAGACCTGGTCCAGACCTGTTTCAGACCTGTTTCAGACCTGTTTCAGACCTGGTCCAGACCTGTTTCAGACCTCCTTCAGTCCTGTTTCAGACCTGGTTCAGACCTATTTCAAACCTGTTTCCGATCTGGCTCAGACCTGTGTCAGACCTGTGTCAGACCTGTTTCAGACCTGGTTCAGACCTGGTTCAGACCTGTTTCAGACCTGTTTCAGACCTGTTTCAGACCTGTTTCAGACCTATTTCAGACCTGGTCTGGACCTGTTTCAGACCTGGTCCAGACCTGGTCCAGACCTGTGTCAGACCTGTTTCAGACCTGTTTCAGACCTGGTTCAGACCTGTGTCAGACCTGGTCAGACCTGTTTCAGACCTGTGTCAGACCTGGTTCAGACCTGGTTCAGACCTGTTTCAGACCTATTTCAGACCTGTTTCAGACCTGGTCCGGACCTGTTTCAGACCTGGTCCGGACCTGGTTCAGACCTGTTTCAGACCTGTTTCAGACCTGTTTCAGACCTGTTTCAGATCTGGTCCAGACCTGGTCCAGACCTGTTTCAGACCTGTTTCAGACCTGGTCCGGACCTGTTTCAGACCTGGTCCGGACCTGTTTCAGACCTGTTTCAGACCTGTTTCAGACCTGGTCCAGACCTGGTTCAGACCTGGTCCAGACTTGTTTCAGACCTGGTCCAGACTTGTTTCAGACCTGGTCCAGACTTGTTTCAGACCTGGTCCAGACTTGTTTCAGACCTGTTCCAGACTTGTTTCAGACCTGGTCCAGACTTGTTTCAGACCTGGTCCAGACTTGTTTCAGACCTGGTCCAGACTTGTTTCAGACCTGTTCCAGACTTGTTTCAGACCTGGTCCAGACCTGTTTCAGACCTGTTTCAGACCTGTTTCAGACCTGTTTCAGACCTATTTCAGACCTGTTTCAGACCTGGCTCAGACCTGTTTCAGACCTGGTCCAGACCTGTTTCAGACCTGTTTCAGACCTGTTTCAGACCTGTTTCAGACCTGGTCCAGACCTGTTTCAGACCTGTTTCAGACCTGTTTCAGACCTGGTCCAGACCTGTTTCAGACCTGTTTCAGACCTGTTTCAGACCTGTTTCAGACCTGTTTCAGACCTGTTTCAGACCTGGTCCAGACCTGTTTCAGACCTGGCTCAGACCTGGTTCAGACTTGGCCCACTTCTGCCCCTGGGTTCACACCTCTGTCTCTGCCCGTGCAGCTGCTGAACAGATGATGATGTGGAGCTGAGGCAGTGGAAAAGAGCGAACACAAACAAACCACTTTCAGAGGAGCAGGACACAAAGACCAGACAGACCCAGGCCTATCAAAAATACAGACATATATAATTAAATATGTTGCTCTCCATACTAGTTTTGTGGATTCAGATTCAGTTTAAACGCCATTTGCCGTAAAACCACACTGGAATACGGTACATCTGCAAAAGTCCCCGGTGTGCGTCAGACAAATATATAAAATAATCAAAATAAAAAGTACAGAAAACAATTGTCACTGTAAAATCAATCAACAAAAACAGTTTCAATACAAGTGGAAGATCATTAAAGTGCTTCGTTCAGACTGATAACAACTTTTGGTAAGCTGTTATTAAAACGAGATTCTGCCAGAAGGAAGAAGCTGGAACATGGCTTCTCCAGGGAGGCCAGAAGTGTCATTGATTATTCTAAGAGCTTGGTTTAAGAGTCTGGATTCTTAAAGAGCCTCCAGGACTGACTTTGAAATGACAAATCTAATTATAAAACATGTTTATTGCATCTTTCCAAACACTGAGAATACATAAAGAGGGAAACAACACATCTGGCCCAGCCCCGACTCAAATAAAGATGCTGTAAACGACTGAGAAAGGGCAAAAGTAAGAAATAGACAATACATAAAAAAACCAAAATGGGCTCTAATGCTGATATTAGCGGATGGAAAAAGAAGGGTAAATGCCATGAGAAGAAAAGGACACACAAGCTGAAGAAGAACAGTTCAAAGCATTGTTGAAAGACCACACTATGAGGAAATGGAGAAGTTTGGCCTCGCTGGACTCTACAAACGCCACGATACTTTTTCTGTGACGTCTACTTCTCTTTGTTCAGATTGTGCAAAAACAAGCAAAAGCCGCACTCAATTCGGTGGATTCTTAAACGGGTCTGAGTTTTGGTCCCGTCTCTGTGTGCCAGACCTGAGGACGCTTTCAAAGACATCTTGTAACTGTCTCTTACACGACTCAAACTTTGTCATTGTAAATAAAACGGCTACTATACATGCATTATAAACAAGCACTCAATTTAAATGATTGAGTTAATTCCGCACTTTTAAAATGCATCACGATTCTCATAACAAAACAAAAAAACATGAGTGAGTGGGTGGCCTAAACAAATCCAAATAGATGCATGTCTGGTTTGTCCCTGTGCTCTCAAATGCATCACTGCCCTATGTCTCATAAGGATCTGGTGTGCTGCTGCTTGGTTGGAATAAAAACCTGCAGCCACACCAGCATTTTGGGACCAGTTTGACACCATGTAAAAGCAAAGAGGCAAAGATTAACCCTCGTCTTAATGACATGCAACGGCAGAAAAGCACCTTTTGTCTCAGTGCTTTCACTCCACTCTCCCACCCCCACATCTGTCTGTCTTAAACCGACATGAGTGACTATAAATAGTGCTTGAATGAGAAGAGAAAACATAGCTGTAAATGTCGATTTAACACCTTAAAACAAGACATCCGTGTTAATTCAATCGTGTTCTTTAGTTCTTGCTTATACCAGCTTTAGTTCTTATTGAGATCTATCCCTGGTTTAGTCTGAGAATGTGGGACGAAAACAAAGAAACCAGGGAGGAGTGAAGAAATGAGTTAAAAGGGTCCAGTGACTTGTAAAATATGTGAAGCTGGAGCCAAATCAAACAGCAGGAGTCAGAGACAAGTACAAGTGAGATAAGGGAAACCCACAGAAGGAATTACTTGGTAGTTGCAGTATTAGTAGGACTAGTGAAAGAAAAGACTTTAGGCCACAACATGTTTGATTAATACATGTTTGCATTTTCTCTATTTGGCTGCTTTCAAGGTGCTTTCAACAACTTTCAGCTCGGCTCGCAACCCTCCTCTTTCCCATCAACACCTCAAACTATTCCATGGACAAACTGATGGGACTAACCCTGTGGACCCGTCGCCCCGCCCCGTACTCAACATAACAGAATTGTATAAACTGGTAGGAGTTTATTTTAATACATTTTTAGATTATGAACTTAGACACAATATTGATGGGGGATGTTACGATTACAAACATAGCGGTAAACAGCGGTAAAAAAATAATAATATAACATTTACTGTCTTAATTTAAAAAATATATATATATACATATCTCTTTGGATTACGGCACCCGCAGTGTATGGCACCGTGAGGCTTTCCGTGTCTCTCACTCTGCTAAAGTTGCTGTGCGGGTGCACTTTCATGTTGGAATCTTGACCGGAGGTGGAGACAACAGCCCTTAGGACATTTATCAGCCACAAAGAGGACAAAGTCGGAAGTGTGGCATATTTTGGATTTTTAAAGAATGTCGTGGGACATCAGATGGAAGACAGCTGTCTGCAGAACGTGCAGGAAAAAGTTTCCGCGATGTCTCCTCTGAGTGAGCATCACCCACAACTCTATAGCCAATGCTAAATCTACAGTCAATGCTAACTCTACAGTCAATGCTAACTCTATAGCCAATGCTAAATCTACAGTCAATGCTAACTCTACAGTCAATGCTAACTCTATAGCCAATGCTAAATCTACAGTCAATGCTAACTCTACAGTCAATGCTAACTCTATAGCCAATGCTAAATCTACAGTCAATGCTAACTCTACAGTCAATGCTAACTCTATAGCCAATGCTAAATCTACAGTCAATGCTAACTCTACAGTCAATGCTAACTCTATAGCCAATGCTAAATCTACAGTCAATGCTAACTCTACAACCAATGCAAACTCTACAGCCAATGCTAACTCTATAGCCAATGCTAAATCTACAGTCAATGCTAACTCTACAACCAATGCAAACTCTAGAACCAATGCTAACTCTATAGCCAATGCTAAATCTACAGCCAATGCTAACTCTACAACCAATGCAAACTCTAGAACCAATGCTAACTCTACAGCCAATGCTAAATCTACAGTCAATGCTAACTCTACAGTCAATGCTAACTCTAGAACCAATGCTAACTCTACAGCCAATGCTAAATCTACAGTCAATGCTAACTCTACAGTCAATGCTAACTCTACAGTCAATGCTAACTCTATAGCCAATGCTAAATCTACAGTCAATGCTAACTCTAGAACCAATGCTAACTCTATAGCCAATGCTAAATCTACAGTCAATGCTAACTCTACAGTCAATGCTAACTCTATATCAATCAATCAATCAAAGTTTATTTGTAGAGCGCCTTTCATACACAGGGCAACACAAAGCGCTTCACAGTCCACATCACAAATCATCACATAAAACAAACACCAGAATCACAATTAAAACATTAAAATCACACAAAAGATTAAAACACAATTAAAACATTAAAATAACACAAAAGAATAAAACCATTAAAACTTTCAAAATTACACAAGAAATTTAAAAAAATAAATAAATGACAGCAGTGCATTAAAAATGGAGATAAAATCCTTCAGTTGCATGCACAGGCAAACAGAACAGTCTTTAACCTGGATTTGAACATTGACAGAGTAGACGCCTCCCTCACATTTTCAGGGAGATTGTTCCAGATCTTAGCTGCATGGATCTGAAACGCAGCCTCCCCATGTTTGGTTCTCACTCTGGCACCAGCAGGAGGCCAGTCCCTGTGCTCCTCAGAGTCCGGGCCGGTTCATATGACACCAACATGTCACTAATGTATTTTGGTGCGAGGCCATGGAGAGACTTGTACACAAGCAGAGCCGTTTTAAAATCTATTCTTTGAGCCACAGGAAGCCAGTGCAGAGACCTGAGGACCGGACTAATATGGTCATACTTCCTGGTTCCTGTCAGGACTCTAGCTGCTGCATTTTGAATGTACTGCAGCTGCTTACAGGTCTGTTTGGACAGACCTGTAAGCAGGCCATTGCAGTAGTCTAGCCTGCTGGAGACAAATGCATGGACAAGAATCTCCAAGTCTGCCCTGGACACTATATTTCTAACTTTGGCAATGTTCTTCAGATGGTAAAAAGCTGTTGATGTTATTGATTTTATGTGGCTATTGAAATTTAGGTCTGAGTCCAGTATTACCCCCAAATTTCTGACCTTGTCTGAAGGAAGTAGGGAGAGAGACTGAAGTTGACAAATGACGCCCTCTCTTTGTTTCTGGGGACCAAAGACAATGATTTCGGTTTTGTCTGCATTTAGCTGGAGGAAATTATTTTGCATCCAGTCACTGATCTGTTGGATACAGTGAAGGAGCAAATCCAGTGGTCCATGTTCTCCTGCAGTCAGTGAGACATAGATCTGAGTGTCGTCAGCGTAATTGTGGTAGGACACTTTGTTTCTTTGTATTAACTGACCTAACGGCAGCATGTAGAGATTAAATAGGAGAGGTCCCAGGATCGACCCCTGTGGTACACCACAGGTCAGGGCCACATCATCTGAGACGCAGTCTCCAATCTCCACAGAGTACTTCCTATCCTCCAGGTAAGACCTAAACCAGTCTAGGGCTGTGCCAGTGACACCAACCCAGTCCTCCAGTCTCTGCATGAGGATCTCATGGTCGACAGTGTCGAACGCGGCACTAAGATCTAACATGACCAAAACTGTGACTTTACCTGCATCAGTGTGAAGTCGAATGTCGTTTGTTACCTTCACTAGAGCGGTCTCAGTGCTGTGGTGGGGTCTAAACCCAGACTGGAACATATCAAAAGAATTATTCATTGTTAAAAATTCAGTAAGTTGTTGGGAGGCCACTTTTTCAAGAATTTTTCCAATAAATGGCAGATTCGATATGGGGCGATAATTTTGAAGTCCCGCAGGATCCAGACTGCTCTTTTTTAGGAGAGGTCTTATGACTGCTGTTTTTAGGGCCATAGGAAATGTTCCTGACGACAGAGACATGTTTACTATTTGTGTCAGTGAAGGTAACAAACTGCTCAGGACGGACTTCAGAAATTTAGAGGGCAATATATCCAGGCTACATGTGGAGGAGCTCAGACTCATGATTATCTTTTTGACAGTTTCAGTATCCACAGGTGCAAAGTGAGTTAGCTCAGAAAGCTTCTCTGGCTGTTGCATTGTTATACGTGCTGTGGAGGTGATAGTGTTTTTGATTCCTTGTACTTTGTCATCGAAAAACTGTGCGAACTCATTACACCTAGATTTAGAGGAAAATTCTAGGGGCAACTTTACAGGGGGGTTCGTTAATCTACCAACTGTTGAAAACATAACACGAAAATTGTTACTGCAACCTCCAATAATGTCAGAAAAATACATTTCTCTTGTTCTACGTAGAACCCGGTTAAATTCACCCAACTCATCTTTAAAGATTTCATAATCGCCCTGGAAATTGGACTTTCGCCACTTCCGTTCGGCCCTCCGGCACTCTTGCTTCTGTGCCCTAACCGAGTCTGCCTTAGTCCATGGGGCCTTTTTCTTACTGGTAACTATTTTAACCGTCACAGGAGCAATGGCGTCCAGAACAGTCAGAACACTGGTGGTGACAGAGTTATACAATTCATCAACAGTAGAGCATGGAGTTTTCTCAAAATTTAGCATTCCCATGAACAGTTCACTTGTGTTTTCATGTATGTGTCTTCTTCTAACAGTTGTAAATTCAGCTGGTGGTTTGCTAGCAAAACACATGTCAAAAAATACACAGAAATGATCTGACAAAGCAACATCAACTACATTAACATTTGATACATTAACCCCCTTTGTAATTAGCAGGTCAAGAGTGTGCCCCCTGCTGTGGGTGGGGCCACTCACGTGCTGAATGAAACCAAAGGTCTCAAATACAGAAGCCAGCTCCTTTGCATTTCTGTCATCAACATTATCAACATGTACATTAAAATCACCTGTAATAACTAAACTATCAAAATCTGTGCACACGAATGAAAGTAGTTCAGTAAAATGGTCAATAAAATCGCAACATGACTGTGGTGGCCTGTACAGGACAATGAAAAGAGTAGAAGATTGCTTTTGTTCCATTTTAAAAGAAATATACTCAAACGATGAAAAATTTCCAAGGGGCATTCTATGGGAGACAAAGTGCTCTCTAAAAACTGCAGCTATGCCTCCCCCCCTTTTGTTTTCTCGTATTTCGGATTCGAATTTAAAATTGGGTGGTGTTGCTTCTATTAGAACTGCATTTCCTGTATTTTGGTCGAGCCATGTTTCAGCCATAAGCATAAAATCAAGATCATAAGAAGTGATAAAATTATTAATTAAAAATGATTTGTTACATAGAGATCTGACATTAAGCATAGCAAGTTTAAAAATAACGTCAGAGTCGATTAATGTGGTTGATTGATTTCTACAGGGAACAGAAATTAGATTTGCAGAGTTGGACCGTCTAACTGCTGTCCTGTTTTGATTTTAGCCAATGCTAAATCTACAGTCAATGCTAACTCTACAACCAATGCTAACTCTATAGCCAACGCTAACTCTACCAATGCAAACTCTATAGCCAAAGCTAACTCTATAGCCAACGCTAACTCTACAACCAATGCTAACTCTAGAACCAATGCTAACTCTATAGCCAAAGCTAAAACTACAGCCAATGCTAACTCTACAGCCAATGCTAACTCTACAGCCAATGCTAACTCTATAGCCAATGCTAACTCTATAGCCAATGCTAAATCTACAACCAATGCTAACTCTACAACCAATGCTAACTCTATAGCCAATGCTAACTCTATAGCCAATGCTAACTCTATAGCCAATGCTAACTCTATAGCCAATGCTAACTCTATAGCCAATGCTAACTCTACAGCCAATGCTAACTCTACAGCCAATGCTAACTCTATAGCCAACGCTAACTCTACAACCAATGGTAACTCTACAACCAATGCTAACTCTATAGCCAATGCTAACTCTACAGCCAATGCTAACTCTACAACCAATGCTAACTCTAGAACCAATGCTAACTCTATAGCCAATGCTAAATCTACAGCCAATGCTAACTCTACAACCAATGCTAACTCTAGAACCAATGCTAACTCTATAGCCAATGCTAAATCTACAGTCAATGCTAACTCTACAACCAATGCTAACTCTACAGCCAATGCTAACTCTAGAGCCAACGCTAACTCTATAGCCAAAGCTAAAACTACAGCCAATGCTAACTCTACAACCAATGCTAACTCTACAACCAATGCTAACTCTATAGCTAATGATAATTCTACAGCCAATGCTAACTCTACAGCCAATGCTAACTCTATAGTCAATGCTAACTCTATAGCCAATGCTAACTCTACAGCCAATGCTAACTCTAGAACCAATGCTAACTCTATAGCTAATGATAATTCTACAGCCAATGCTAACTCTATAGTCAATGCTAACTCTATAGCCAATGCTGACTCTACAGCCAATGCTAACTCTACAGCCAATGCTAACTCTAGAACCAATGCTAACTCTATAGCTAATGATAATTCTACAGCCAATGCTAACTCTATAGCCAATGCTAACTCTACAGCCAATGCTAACTCTACAGCCAATGCTAACTCTACAGCCAATGCTAACTCTATAGCCAATGCTAACTCTATAGCCAATGCTGACTCTACAGCCAATGCTAACTCTACAGCCAATGCTAACTCTAGAACCAATGCTAACTCTATAGCTAATGATAATTCTACAGCCAATGCTAACTCTATAGCCAATGCTAACTCTACAGCCAATGCTAACTCTACAGCCAATGCTAATTCTACAGCCAATGCTAACTCTACAGCCAATGCTAACTCTATAGTCAATGCTAACTCTATAGCCAATGCTGACTCTACAGCCAATGCTAACTCTACAGCCAATGCTAACTCTAGAACCAATGCTAACTCTAGAACCAATGCTAACTCTATAGCTAATGATAATTCTACAGCCAATGCTAACTCTACAGCCAATGCTAACTCTACAGCCAATGCTAACTCTACAGCCAATGCTAACTCTATAGCCAAAACTAACTCTATCACCAATGCTAGGTAAGATAACGTTAATGTTAGCTGAAAGAGAGAGAACGATTGGTCTGATTATCCATCTGTCAATAATGTTAACGTAAAAGTGCAGCTGCATCTAGCTGCCTGCTAGCAGCTAATATGCTAAGCTAAAAACTTTGTTTTTTTAACCATTTTAGTGTCATTCACTATGTGTATTATAATTAAGTGAATGTTTTCAAACAACTGTTACTTGCAGCTAATATTTGTTCACTTTTTTAAAAACTTTCAGTTTTTTTTATTTCAGACTATCCATGCTTTCTAAACATAGTCACTGAACGTAAAAAAAATAATTTTGTGTCACAATAACTGCAAGGTTAAATTTTCATACCTTGACACCCCTAATATCAATTTACATTTAGTATTAGTTATTAGCTTAAAACAAATCATAGAGTATTGGACTAAGCTGGTACTTTTCTTTTTCTTTGAAACCTGCATCCTATCTAGATATTCGGCGCCAATGTATGCATTTTTTATTTGTTAGAGCACCCCCTGGGTTTTTGTATTTTAACAAATCAATCTTGTTGCTGTATATGGAAATATACTGAATTGTATAAAATGTTTATGGAAAGTCCAAAGTATTGTGATTGTTTCATATTTGCAGGCTCTGAAAGTTACCCAGCTCTGGTTAAACACACGTCAAACCTGAGCCAAAATACAGATAGGACTAAACTCTGGGGAGGAACTGAAACATAGAGTCAATAAATCCTGAAGGAAATAAATTAGTGACGCTCGGCTCAGTGAGTTACACACAGTTCAGCACAGTTCAGCACAGTTCAGCACAGTTCAGGGAGAGATTATCCAAGGAAGTTGATTTGGCTCCTTCTCCACTTCCCCTCCCTTCATCTCTCGTCTCTCTCTCTGTTATAACCACAAGAATCCACTTGTATGAACTCAATGATTTTTCCCACATTGATACATGACTGTGATACCGGGTGTATTCAAGTCTGAGTTTTATTTCTTCCAGATCTCCTTTTGTTATAGAAACATTACAAGAGACAAAGTGTATATTTTGAATGGGAGAAAAGTGACCCACCAACTAAAATGAATTCTGTGATACAAAAAATCTGATTTCTCTTTGCAGCAGACGATTTAATTCAGGAATACAGCAATGGAAACTGTTACTGAGCTAAAAGAATGTACTTTTCAATGTAAGTCAAAAGGAACTTAGTCCGTGAGCACGTCCCTATTGGGGTTCATTGTACATCTATATACAGTCTATAGAGTTCCCAGTTTTCAGACCCTCACACTACAAACTACATCAATAATGGCACATGTTTCTATAAATACAGAAAGAAAAAGATATATTTTTTGGAATAGGTTCGGGTTTGAAAAATTTTATACGGACAAGGGGACAAAAGCAGTGAAGACAAAACCAGACGCTTTCCCAAAAGACTCTTGAAACGCGCTGAGATGTTTTAGAATCTAAGAAGAATGAGTTTGAGTGTGGCGCAGGGAGAGGTTTGGAGTGAAACGCGCTGACAGAGCAGAAACAAAATGTCAAACACACACAAATGTGAGGGTGGGTTTTCCCCACTGCACTGAACAAGAGCTTCGAGACAACAACAGAAGGGATTTTAAGGAAAAGCTTCTTCCAAAAGCCTCTGATTCCGTCGTATTCTGTCCCATTGAGCTAAATCAAAAATTAATTAAATTAATGTTTTTAGCATGAGCCTTGAAAACTGTGCTGCTAACAAGCAATTTCAACATGTTTATTTTCAACTTTCACCAGTAGAGGGCGAAACACACAAGCTCGTTCTGTGTGCAAATTAATGTATTTTATTATCTGGATAAGGTGATAATGTTTAAACCCGTCTCCACATGAACAAGAGGCCACCTGCGGTACTGCAGCCTAAATCCATACAGATTGTAAGGAGATTCTCCCCATAGACCTCAATGTTAACTGAAACAGCTGTCGAAAACCCTGAGTACACGTAAAATAATGCTGTATTATTGCTGCAGAGGACACCGCACTGAGGAGAAGGAGCAGGAGTGAGGGCTACGGGAAAACCAGTGAGAGACTAGAGAGAGACCACAGAGACCAGAAAGAGACCACAGAGAGACCACAGAGAGACTAGAGAGAGACTAGAGAGAGATAAGAGAGTTATTAGTAAGAGACCAGAGAGAAATCACAGAACGAGACCAGAGAGACCACAGAGACCAGAAAGAGACCACAGAGAGACCAGAAAGAGACCACAGAGAGACCAGAGAGAGACCACAGAGAGACAAGAGAGACACTAGCGAGAGACCAGAGAGAGAGACCAGAGAGAGACCAGAAAGAGACCAGAGAGAGACCATAGACACACTAGAGAGAGACCGGAGCGAGTGAAAGAGAAGAGAGAAAGAGCAGAGAGAGGTAGAAAAATAAGTCATATGTAATACACAGACTACTGTTTCTAGCTCCAGCAGGTGGTTTGCATCAGTAATCAGTGCTTTGGAGCTGCATGTGTCGCAGGCAGAACATTCTGGCAACACAAGTGTGATTATAATTGTATGGACTTTATTTGACTACTAAGACTGCATATTTCATGTCACTTTTATCAACAGTAATATTGTGGCAGTGGATCTTACCCTGGTCCTCGCTCGGCAGGGAGCGTGCAGCCTGAGTGGGCTCCATCAGCGCTGGTTGGACCGTGAGCTGGAACTGCCTTCTCTCCTGAAGACCGCAGTAGTGATGGTGCAGGTGACACGAGTACAGGCCTTCATCTGTGGCCTGCAAAATACAAATGTAAAGCTGGAGTACCTCATTTTAAAAACCACTGAACTCTGTAATAAACCATCTAACTAGTTTCTGGCTCAGTTTAGTTCTATTAGTTGCCTCATGCATGTATTATTGGCCTCTGTCACTTGTCTGTCAGCTTTTAAGTGAGGATGAGAGGACCACCCTCACTTCGCAAATCATCTTTAAGTGTGAAAAAGCTGAAAAATGTTCTATTCTGATAATTCAACTCGATTTATTTTTTATAGCCCTAAATCTCAGGGGACTGTTGAGACGCCAACAACAGATCAGAGCAGTTCGAACACATGAAATGCAATAATAATAAACACATAGAAGCCATTGTTCCATATGGAGCGGGATGAATACTATCCAGAAATGTTAATAAATGTTCTTAAATGTTCTGGATCATCACTGTTCTTAGACCTTGCAGCACCAGCAAGGAACAACTGAGTAGTACCGGCACCGAATAGTTAGAGCCAGGATCAAGCAGGTACTAAAAAAGTATCTGGAACTGGGTGAGCAATTCTCTTGATCCTAAAATGAGTAATCAACCACAACAATGAGTAAAAACTAGATTTAAAATTCAACAGAAAAACACCTAAATCCCTCCCTGATAATCATACTGCGCCTATGTGTGAGAAATTATTCATATGATATTGAGAAGGGGTTGGAAAGTTGTGGTGAGAAGAATCTGAAAGCCAGACAACTTTGAGGCCATGGGTGGAACTCTGTCAAAGCAACAAAACTATGCATACATTACAGTGCACATTTGGTGAAGGATTTTGAACTTGGAGACGAAGTTAAACACATATGAGGAGCGAAATGATTTATAACACAGTAAAATGTTCTGGATAAATCAGACCACTTGCTGCTTTCTTCTTACTAGAAAACATATTTGACAAGCTAGCCTAAGAAGAGCCCTATTTGTAAATCATTGAGCACCATAGTTCCTGTGGAGTTTCGCTTTTGCTTCAAAACATGATCTGATCCGGGACAAAATGAGTGAGTTTCCTAAAACCATCCAAATACGTACATTTCTAACACAAGCCTATATTTTCCCTGTGCTCTCAGATGCATCACTGCTCAATGTCTCATGAGGATCCAGTGTTTACATGCAGCTCCACCGCAACCTGACGCTTTTGACGCCGAAGTTAAGTCCGGTGTGAACGCCCCTGTAGAACCGGCGCACACCAGATTAAAAACAGACTGGTTTTTCACACCTCAATCGGCGTGCACAGGTTTTCATGTACAGTATATGTCGGTCGAGAAATGAACTCAAGGCAGCGGCGATTTGCGCCTGTACCACGGTTTATTTTGGAGTCCCTTCAGATCAAACAAAAGGAGACAAGGGTTTTTATATGATTTGTGCCGATGTGCGTAAGAGCAGACGTCATCACTTGAGATATTAATGACTCATGCTTAAGATATAGATACTGTAGTAACAACGTGGTCAGAACAAGTACGTTCAGTTCTTCAGATACAACAGGGGTCCACAGTACACTTTAAAGGAGCAGTATGTAAACATTTGGCTAAAAGTGGTACTGCAGCCTCTCCCACTCTCCCTGACTCAGGTTGCCAGATATGCAGACGAATCCAGCTGGAACCATAACATCAATAGACAAGAGTTTTGTCAACAACAAATCTATAATCAACATCTTTTTCACAAAGACATTCCTGATAGAAATCCTTGTTTTTTATCCTTTTTTTGTCATGAATGATTTGAGAATCATACCGAGACCTTTTTAAGTTCTGCGGCCACATGTTACTTTACCAGTGAGATTAGCTCGATGCTGTGATTTCTGGCAACCCGGATCACCGACATTCTGACTGGTAAAACAGTGAAGGATGGGACATCGAAATGAAAACAATAACAAAATTTAGGGGCTGTAAAGCTAATTTAGAAATTTGAATATCTCTGCTGATATCTACTGTTATCAGAAGTGTTTGAAAAGAGCACGGTTTATTAATGCCTTTTGACAGATTAGAATTAGATGAAAATCTTACATATTGCTACTTTAACAATTAATTATTAAACTGGAGTAAGGATGTGATTTCAGTTTTCACTACTTCTCATTCGTTTTTCTCATTAATAAAAACTGCAAATCATGACTTTGCTTGCGTCATAGGAAGTTGGACTTCCCTCGTTTCTTTGTTCTTGTGAATGATAGAGATCCATAAAAACAATTCGAGTTACGAGACTGTAAAAGATCTGTTTAAAGACTTTTGCATGTGTCTTCCTTGTTGAAAACACAAAACATCTTCAGCATTGAGCCTCGAGGGCCATTGGATCCCCCTGGTTTATCCTAAATTATGAACCGTATCTTAAACAATGCGTCCCTGGAGTTAGCGTCAGATTTATGGAGATTTCTGCCTATGGCCACAGCTCTGGGAGAGTTTATCTGCTTGTGTTTGGAGCTGCAGCTGCCAGCCTGTTTTTCCAGATGCAGCACTGAATGTGGCGCTGATGTAAAAGCCAGACGTTTGGAGACAGAGGAGACCAACACGGCTTACATGTGGTGCAGGCTCACGTGTGTTCGCTGAAATCTTAGATTGTACATTAGGAGTGGACTGACTGCTCCGATCACAGGATGTCGGATTAAACCCGAGACTGGAAATCCACAATTCCTTCATCTTTCGACAAATGGCTGGAATGGATGATAAAAGCTGCAAGCTACAAAAAAGTGATCCTTAGGCTACACCAACAGCAAGACCTCTTCCTTGAAATATGGTCACATTTTATTGACTTTATATAAACTGGTTAAGCACTCAAAAAAATCTGCCTTTCTAAACCATATAACATTAGTATTGGTCAGGTGCAAATATGTATGAAGGTGTGTTCCGGAGGTACATGAACTTGTGTGTAGTGGTGTGTACGTGTATATATATATATATATATATATATACTGTATATGCAAGGGTATATGGAACAATAGGAACCAGAGCGAGTTGGATTAAAACTGTCTTCATGAGCTCTTCCCTATTGAGCTTGAACATTGTCCATCTACAGTATATACAGTCTATAGCTGAAATAGATGTTACAAGAGGAAGGTAATACTGCCCTGAATAGAAAAGATGAAATATGCTTTTTTTTTTTTTGAACCTCTATAACTTTGTTTCTGTAATTCAATTAAACGGCTCTAACTCTGAGTTCAGGCCTAGAAAAAGTGTTTGTTATAGATTATAATTCCTGCCTGCTACTAACCCTAACCTAGAGGTATTTTCATTCAAAATAATTCACCAATTTCATTGGGCAAAACTCTGATAAGGCAAAGCAATAAAAAAACTTGAGCTCAGCCACAGATATGGGAATGAGGTTTTTGGTCAGTGGGAATGAGGTTTTGGACTCACCTGCAGTTTGGAGATGGTCAGAGAGAAGTCTCCCTCTGAGAAGGCCTGAGTGCTGATGTTCATTTTGCGTCGCAGGAACAACGGTCCGTAGCTGCGCTGTTCTCCAGAGGCGTAAAGATCCACGAGCCGATCTGCTCTGTCATGAAGCACACCGGGAGACTGACGGTCCCAGTGCACCACCTGAGAGCACGGACAGCTACTATCACTTTACAAGCACTTTACATTCAAATGTAATAAGTTCATTATGTAATCTTCATAGAATGTTATTTTAAAAAGGGTGTAAATCGTTCTGCTTAATCACCACAGAGAAGACGCGTCTCTAGAGAACTGCGTCCCAAGGTGAAGGCCCCCATTATTTCTGTTTAAGAGATGGTCCATTTCTGTTGATGGTCCATAGACTTCCTGATTTCAATCACATGCAACCTTTTCCAGAGACCACAGCGCAGAAGGGTACATAAGCAGTGTAAAGAAGCTAGCTTTACACCCTTTGTCTTATTAAAAGCACTTTACTATCACTTAACTGCTTTAGAGGGTGTTCACACATGGGGCTAAATAAGTTTCATTTGTAGAAATGTGAAGGCACAAAGTCCACACTGGTTCGTAACTCCGATCTGTGACTTTTGCAGTGAGTGAGTTTACAAAACATAAACCGCAATACATCGTTTGAAAAGGGGTTGAACGAAGAAGATGCTTTTTTGACACACTCACTCCGACAAGACACAGGCCCAAACTCTCTGATCCTACACCTTTCTCCCATCACATCTGAAGTGAACTGGGACCAGAAGACCAGTAAGTGTGAATGCACCCTCACACGCTTTTTTCTCCCTAAAAATGTCAGCCAGGCTTCTATTCTGACATCATTAAAACCCATGTTAAAAACAGTTCTGTTATGTTGCATCAACACAAAATAGTGATGTTCTATGAATATTTGTGCCTTTGAATTTTTATGTTTTTAATTCCCTGCATGATGTTAATTTTCTTCTTTTGTGTTGGGTTGCTTGTTTATGAATTGTGAAGCACTTTAGAGTACTTTTTTTATGAAAAGAGTTCTACAGATAAAGATTGATTGACACATGCTTTAGTTTTCATTGCATATATATAATTTTGAGTTAGAAATAAGGTGCCTATAGAGACTAAGTGTACCCAGTGCTCAGCGGCTAAAAAAGTCAAATTAAAACAGAATTCTCTGCATTCCAGTGCCTCTGACTTCTTCTCTAAAGTGCATTTTATGTTCCACATGAACGAAAGCGTCCTCCTGACCTGCTGATCCTCCTCGTCGTTGCTCCAGTCGGTCCAAACGCTCCGTCTGTTCACACAGGGCAGAACCACCGTGGACCCAAGAAGAACCACGAACACAGCCTTCTGTCCGTCCCAGTACCTCTGCTCCTTGCGCTCTGAGAAGCAAATCAGCTTCATTATAGCAACTCTCACAATCACCACAGGTCGAACATTTACTGAAAGATCCTGGAATGTGATCCATGGATGGACACAAACTGTTGGAAGGGAAATTGAACAATTTGTGAGTCGTGGTGGATCTCCCATGGACAGGCCTGCTTTATCGAGGGCACCAGTAACATCACAATGGGATTTAAATGAAAACCTCCCTTTGTTTGTTCAGTTAAATTGCATACATATTTCTGTGCGTCTCCCCCATCCGACCCATTGAGGTTATGGGTCGGGTCAGGGTCGCCGTGTCAAGAGCTGTCTGGTACACCCTGAGGTAGTCTTGCACAGTTATTCCAATGTGGTTTTATGGCAAATAGACTGAATCTTGTATCTTGAATCACGACTTCAAACACTGCAGAAAATATCACACAAAACTTCATAATCTAGGCTTGAAGTCGGTGAATATTACATTTAATTAATACATTTTTTGTGGTAAAAAATGCCATTTTAACTATAGCCATTATAACTAGCCATTTTAACTATAGCTATATAAATCATACCTAGTTCTAATTCTACTAATTTGTACACGGTTGCATTTTGGCCTCTTATCACATTTTTTTATCAGTTTTTTCAGCCAATCAGCTTTCAGCCCAATGCATCTAACAGGGGCTCACAGGTCTCTTTCTCAGATTCTGATAGTTCTGTTAGTGCGTCCAGGAGCTTGGTTAGACTCCAGATTGGACTAAATTATGGGAAAAACTTTTAAATGTTTTCTCCTTGGCACAGACATAGGCCGTATATTAGGAGTGGAGTGAACCTAAAACATATTTTTTCTTAAAAATAAAGTAAATAAATGCTTGTTTTTTTTTCCCGTACTTGATTTGGTGACGTTGAGCTGGACCTTCACAGTCTCGTACAGGTGACAGTAGAGATGATGCAGGTTACAAGAGTAAAGCCCACGGTCGTTCATCGTCACGTCTGCAAAAGGGACAAAAATGTTTTATTCATAGATCTGATGAATTCCCCAGCAGAAAACTAGTAATCCAGTAGTATTTTGTAGCTGCCTGACTATTAGCTGGAACTTTTTAAAATATGTGGCCAATGTATGCTTTTTTTATTATGGTAAAGTATCTCCAGGAGCACAGGAGAGAATTTGGACGCACCTCTATCAGCTGTTTATGTTTATGTGAACAGCAGAGATGAGGAGTTAGACTGATAAGGGCCGTTGTCAGAACAAAGATTGGCAAAGTGTTGTTTCACATCAAGAGGGTCAGAGGTTCAATTCCTCAAGTCTTTCTGTGTGCAGTGTGTCTGTGTCTGCATGGGTTTCCTCCAGGTGCTCCAATTTCCCCTACCACTAAAAACACGTACAAGTGACAGGAATGAATGTAACGAGAGAGTGAATGGATTGTGATGGCCAGACTGAAGTGAATAGAAAAATACAGATAAACCAAAATTGTAAAGCCTTTTGTGTGACCTTGGTCTGTGAAGGACTATATAAATAAAGCTTACCTACTTACTTTTTTAACAGTGTTAGAGTTTTATTTATTTATCATTAGCTTTGTAACAAGTCAACTGTTTGTTAAAACACCTCGGCTTTGTTTTGCTCCACCAGCTTATATTCAAGTCTGGCATATATGTGGAAAAAAAAAAATCTTTAAAAAAGGTAGCAGTTTGTATACAGGTTCACTTAATCGTTCAGCAAGTTCTGTATTTCCAGGATGAGTATTTAGCAGAATATAACTGATTAAAAGACAGGCTGCATCAATACTATTCTATCTCATAGGATTGTCAATATATACATAATAATACAATCTTAATAAGTCTTGGTTTTATTTCAAATATGTATATTTTCAAAAAGAAAAAACGTCCAGAGCCACGTCCGCCCAGCTGTTGAGCATGGGGATGGATCCATCGTGCTTTGGGGTTAGGCTGCAGTCAGTGGTTCAGTGGATATTTTACAGGTAGAAGGAAAAACGGATTCATTTGATTCCAACACATTCTGGGAGCGAGTACAACATCTGTGAGAAAGCTGAGTTGAAGATGAAGAATGTTTTGCTCTTGCTCTCACTGTGGCCGGAACAAAACACAAGAGACATGAAAATCTATGGATTGACCTCAGTTGGTAGAGCATTGGCCTTTGAGCCTGAAGGTCATGGGTCCGAGCCCACCACAAGACTTTCTCCACCGACTGATGTCTGCTGTTGTTGTGTCCTTGGCGAGACACTTAACCTCTGGGAACACCTGGTTCCACAGTGGGGTGGCTGCGGCTGTAAAGGGCCAAACAGCCGTTGTGTCCTTAGGCAAGACACTTCACCCACATTGCCAAGAATGAGTCTGATGTGTGAATGGTTGGTGGTGGTCGGAGGGAATGAATAATGACATGTGAAGCGTCCAAAAAAGCTGTATATAAAACCGATGCATAATCATAAATGATAAAAAGAGCAGTGGATGCAAGACAGCGCAGACGTCTCTCAGAACAAAGAAGATTTTTGTCAGAGGAAACATTTCCTGAGACATACACTGTATATGTTACGTTTATTGAAAATGTAAAACGTAATAGTTCTGGGAAGGTCTCCTCTGTAACTTAATGACGTTTGGGAATCATTGTTCTATGTAACTATGTGATCAAGTCTGTTTGCTTCTAGTTTCCACATGCATGTACTTTTGGCCTCTGTCACATCTTTAGATCATTTTTTCAGACAGAAAAGAAAGATGGAAAGGACCGCTCTTGCTCAACCAATCAACTCTCAGCCCCAAGAGTCAAAAAGTGACTTACAGGGATCTTTCTCTCTTAAGTAAGATAACATGTTTTCTAATAAAACTAAGGTAGCTTGTTGTGGTCAGATTTGTTTACAACATTTGACTTTTGCACAAATCTTTCTGTTGGACAAACAACAAATGTGTTATTTAGGGAAAAACAAAAGTTATTACCCCAGCTTCTTTGTCGAGTTGGTGCTCAGCTCTAATATTACAAAAGTACATTAATACAACCACTTGCTTTACCTTTGATGACCAGAGAGAAGTTCCCGTCCCTGAAAGCCTTCTTGCTGACGCTCACTCTGCCCACGTTGTAGGAGTTGTAGATGCGCTGGTCTCCTCCGGGTCCAGAGAACATGTCGACCACACGCTCCATCACGTAATCTGGACTGGCCCGGTACATGTCCCAGTGCAGGACCCGCTGTCTGTCCCGAAGTCTGTCCCGCGTCCAAACCATCCGGCCGCTCACACACTGCAGTACCACGCTTGAGCCAGCGGGGGCGCTCATGTTGTACGCCGCCACCACCAGACTGGTGCTGCTGTCAGACTGGGCGTTCACTGGGGAACAGTAGGGGTGATGTGCAATCATGTTGACAAAATATAGTTGTTTTATTAATAAAAAAAAACAGGTTTATGACCCATGGGAGTCCATAACTTTAAGGTATATAGGGGGATTTTCTACTTCCGGGTGGATCATCAAAACTATTTATTGGTCCTCCCAATTGGCAAACATTCTGGTCATGCTTGCTCGTAAAATAAGACCGGTGAGTTTTGTTCATAAAGTGGAGAGGGCGGTTCTTTCCTAAAATTTGTGAAAATCCTCATATATACGTTTAAGAGAGAGCACATTTCCCCTGTGCTGGCCTTTCTTCACTGACTCCCTGTCACACTGACTTTGAGCAAGTTATTCACCTTCAATATCTTCAAAGTTATATTATTGTAACTCACTGTAGTGTGGTCTAAAACAGAGCTCAGTTAAGTGCCTTCAGCAGATCTAGAATGCTGCGGCTGTTTGCTCAAGGGGAGAGAGAGCACATCACCCCTGTGCTGGTCTCACTTCACTGGCTCCCTGTCACATTCAGGGTTGATTTCAAGATTCAGACGCTTTTATTTTTTATTGTGTAATGGTTCACCTTCCCTGTATAATTGACAACGCTGTTATTTCTGTATGCCAAAAAAATAGCTTATGTTGTACGTGTCCAGAAGTCGACTCAAAACTCAGGAAGACTGGGCCTTTGCTTTTTATTGATTCCAAACTGGGAATTGGTTTTCCTCTGTACATTCAAAGCAGCTCCAGCCTCAGTCCTGGTTCTTCAGCCTGTCCATCAATTCTCTTAATATGGGCCATCCCAAGGTTTCTCACTTTTTATTTTTGAGTTATTCCTTCAGGACATTCTGGACAGAGGTCATTTTGCTCTGTATGGACAAATGGCTCCTATATGGTTTGCCATTATTGTATTTCCTGTGTTTGAATTGTTTGAGTGTCTTGTTGTTGGCGAATCTACAACTTTGCAAAATCCTCAGAGACGGCTGCTGTTGGGATTTAGAGCTATACACAAATGGAATTGAATTGGATTGAAAACTAGACATTTACCAGACTAAGTCAAAACTAAGCCAGTACACAAAGGGAAGAGATATGGGGCCCGACCTGCCCTGGGTTTAAGGCTCAATAAAAACCTGGGGATAAAGTAACAAAAGCATTCAAGAAGTATTAGTATGAGACGTGTGTGAAAGTATTAGAGCTGTCCTACCTGCAGTGACGAGGCAGCTCACCAGAACTGCAAGAGAGAGAAGTAAACACAGTAATGACTTAAACACATGCAGACATAACATTTCCATTTGAAAACGCTGCAGCTATGTTGGCAACAGAATTTTGGAAAGAAAACTTCTCAGGGTTGTTTTTTGGTCATAACTTGTCACGACATTATTCAAACTTGCTTTAATTCAGATGTAGCTTCTGGCACAGAAGAACAAAGAGGCAACATAGTCTGTGGTTCAGGGCATAAAAACAATTCCACTGTGACGTCACCCTGTGTATAACAACTTCAGTTATCTTCATAATTACTTTTAATACATTTGTCTCTGTTTAAGTGGTACTTGTTGCTGCTATTTCTAAAATAAATTCTATTGTTTCTTGTATGTCTGCACTAGTCTTATTTGACTGCATGGCTCACCTTGTCTAAAAAATATGTCTAAATGTATTTTTGAAAGGGGTACATTTGAATCAAGCAAATGTAATCTTTATTGTAACTTGCCAGACATAAATCCATATTAAACTGCTTTCCAGACAAAAAACAAAAGAAATGAAATGAAACATGCAGTAACTATCAGTCACGGAGAAAGCGTTCTCTGATGTTGTCTTGAACTTGGGTGATTGATGCTACTTGACAGGAGTGACCCAATTCTTTATCAACACAACTTACAGAAGAAAATCCAAACAAATGCAAAGCTACTTACTGTGAATGAATAGAAAGGCAGGTAAAATCATCCTCTCTTTCTTTCTTGAAAATAAAACTTAAAAATAATTCCGCACACAAAAAATATGTGTTGTCCACTTTGTTGCAATTGCATTTAAAAACGAGATAAATTCTAAAATAAAAACGTGTGAGCATCCATTCGTAAAAAGTTTTAAGTTTTAAGACAAAGCTAAAGAGACATGAAGGAGCCACAAGACGAGTCAGCACGATATTATAATAGCTCTACATGAGTCTGCAGCGGAACCGAATCAAAACACGACCCAGGACAGAGGTTTCTCCTCCCGGGACCAGTGCAACCGGACACCGCAGCCAGCCCTCTTTGCTTTGCATGTCGTAAGAGAAAAAGAGAAAAAAAGACCAATTTGTCAGACGCAATTACACAAGGACAGACTTTGAATAAATGTTGAGAATATGCTTTTTATAAAAGGAAAAAATCGAAATGTCAGTAGTTTCATAATATGTAGCTCTCTACTGCCCCTTAGAGATAAAATTATGAAGCTTCAATCAAATGTTACAGCCATTGACTGTTATATTCAATAGTTCCAACACTTGTCATACCTAAGCGCCCGGGACCATTGTTTAGACATTGAGAAGGACTGCTCATGAAAAGACTAGTTCCCATACCGGGAGTCGAACCCGGGCCGCCTGGGTGAAAACCAGGAATCCTAACCGCTAGACCATATGGGACACGAATGCAGCTACAATACTTATGAAATTATTCTTCAATTATTGGGACTTTGGCGACTTAATGTTGAGTTAAAACTATCAAACATATCCCCCGAAATAGTGGAATGTGCAAATTTAGGGTATTTTTAATTTGCCTTAGATATGTATATTCTATTTATCAAAGGCAGTGCAACAAAAACATATTAGCAGCTACATAAATCAGCAGGCTCTAACGTGAAGTATGTACAAATTACATATTTCTAAAAGCGTGTAGGCAAATGAACCGAAGAGTATTTCCGAGTGCCTGCAAACGGAACCTCTCGTTCTCTTTTGTTCACTGCCGGACCGTTTTTGTGTTACACCCCAGACATTTCCCCCGAAACAAGCGAACTCATTCAGGGTTTGGAGGTAATTTTGCGATTTTATCTTTACTCTGTTGCGCTGTAATTGAACACGGTGTTATGACAATAAGAAGAGGTTAGATTTCGTCCCAGGCAAACAGTCGGTGTTATGTTTAGTTATTTTTGATTGTTCTTCTGAAAAGCTGTGTCAGGGTGAGCTAACATGCTACAGCGGCTAACGTGAAGCTAAGTGAGCTGTCGGTGAAACTGCAAAGTTTGAAGCAGACTCTAACTCTCTGTGTTTCCATTTAGTGTCGCCTCCGCTTCTTTTGTGTAATTTGAGATTTGCATTTCAGGTTTTTGACCAAACATAAAGGATGTTTCTGACCAGATCGGAGTATGACAGGTGAGTCCCGCGAGTCGCAAACTGCTTTGTCACGTATGACCAGACTTTACATGAAAATATAACCAAGCCAAACAACACACGTATTTATTTATGTATGTGTGTATATTTGAGAGAGATTTGCATACAATCTATTTTGACATGTAATGCATATAATACTCGGCTTTAAACTTTTGTGAAGTTCGCAATTTGGTATTGTTTTGGTTTCACTTTCAGTTTTATATCAAAGTTAGAAAAAGCTTCATTTTGAAAGGTCTGTTTCAGTTATTTTTTGTTTTTACAGAGGTGTGAACACATTTTCTCCTGAAGGAAGATTGTTCCAGGTTGAATATGCCATCGAAGCAATCAAAGTAAGTCAGTCATTTTGCACAATATTCAGCTCTTCATTTCTTTTTACATGTAAGTTTCTTAACATTGATCTGTGGTCTGTTGTAGCTCGGCTCCACAGCCATCGGCATCCAGACGTCAGAAGGCGTTTGTTTGGCTGTAGAGAAGAGGATCACCTCTCCACTCATGGAACCCAACAGCATCGAGAAGATTGTGGAGATCGACACTCACATTGGTGCGTGAGAAGTGACTTTGTTTTTTATAAATATATATATATATATTTTTTATTCCTGCCAACAGGTTGTGCGATGAGTGGATTAATAGCTGATGCCAAGACGCTCATTGACAAAGCAAGAGTGGAAACACAGGTAATAATTGAAATAGTTATTGGATAATGTCAGAAGGTGTAATTGTGCTTTTTCTTTAGAATCACTGGTTCACGTACAATGAGACAATGACAGTAGAGAGCGTGACTCAAGCCGTCTCCAACTTGGCCCTGCAGTTTGGAGAGGAGGACGCAGACCCTGGTGCTATGGTAACAACTTCAACACTCTAAACCTCAATTCTGTAAATTGTAGTTAGTGTGTTTGTGTGGAGACAATGAATTAATGGTTTATTCTTGTCCTCAGAGTCGACCTTTTGGTGTAGCTCTGCTTTTTGGAGGAGTCGATGAGAAAGGACCTCAGCTGTAAGTACAGAATGTATTTAAGGCCTACTTTAAGGCCTATTATGTTCTACACCAGTGTATTTATAGATAGATACTTTATTGATCCCCATATCAATCATGGTGTCTAGAGTAGAGTCTAAAAAGCTAACAAAAGTAAAAATCAGCAACAGCCCAGGAGGTTGCCCTGACACAGGTTTAATAAGTGTGCAAGAGGGAGCTTTAATATGATGATTGTTGACATTGTTGATTATTGGGAAAGTGGCAAATTGTTTGGAGCAACTGGAGAAAAATAACAGAAAAACTGGTGATAATAGCAGCATCTCGTGGAGCCCAGCTTTGTCAGTAATACAGCGTTATAATGTCTGGATTGCATCACAGATAGTCACACATCCATGTTCAATAATCACAGCATCAGGGCGCCTCATGCTCAACGTGCTGGTGATAACTCTGGCATTTGATGGAGTCAAAGTTAAGGCTTTGGGTTTGGCATTATAATGAAGATAAGATTGTCACGACATCCCCCTCTTCTGCAGATGGAGGCAATAGATTTTTCTCCTTCATCAAACTTCATCAAATTTCTTAAAGAAGTCGTAGAATAGATCAATATTAATCTCTATTTCAGACTTGAATTAAATTTGTCCATATTTTAAAATAATAGTAATATAGTAAAAGTCATAGCGATACAATGCAAAGATTAAACTTGGTCGTGCTGGCCGGGTCACAGACGTGATTGGAAAAACTGAATCTGGTTTTTGCTCCAGTGAATGTGAAAAAGTACAGAAGATTCAAGGCACTCCAGAAGCCTTACATTTGTTGCGACTAAACCTGACGCTGCTTTGTATTTGGTCAATTTGCAGAAAACCTCCACTAAGAATATAGAGCCCTGTGGATTAAAATAAATCCTCACTGTTTGTTATTGGCTGATCAGCTCTACAAACCCTGCTCTGTTTCCGTAGTTACCACATGGATCCTTCAGGGACATTTGTTCAGTGTGACGCTCGAGCGATCGGTTCTGCGTCTGAAGGGGCTCAGAGCTCACTACAAGAAGTCTATCACAAGGTAAACCGCCTCGAACACGTTTACGACGGGGAAACGATATCCCCATCTCCAAATGGTGTCGCAAGATGCATTTAGGAAAAACTGCCAAAACTTCAAACGTTGCAACACGTGACAAGGCATTAGTTACCCCTTAGGCGCCAAGTAGCAGGATCACTACAGGTTCTCTTGAATACAGGACACTTTCTATACAGTGACATGGCTTCCCACAAACATTTACCTACACGTTCTTTCATATTTTCCATGTTTTTCCTCTTATTGATTTTAAAGCCCAACTCTACCACATAAAAAAATACACACATTAGCTGCATCTCTATAGAAGACGCAGGGTTTGAACAACTAGAAAAACATATTAATTTGATCCTCATTAGCATTCTGGTGGTTGCTTGTCTTCCTGGGGTCGTCTCCATTCAGGATCGATTCACATTACAAAAGTTCAAAATACAGTATAAAAAGCAATTACTATACAAAATAATCCAAGAGTGAATAAACATTTCACATCATCTGAAAACACTGAGTAGTTTGCCTTGAAGCCACAGACGGCTGATTCTAAGCAGCTGAGGATCCAAATTAAACTGTTCTCCTCATTCAGTCCAAATACAATCCATTTAAAAGGGAATTAAATGGACTGTTTTTTGTAGCGCAATTCCAAGTGCTTCACACAAATCCAAAAAATATTAGATACATTAATTATAAAAGTATGTCATATCAACACAGTGCAGCGCAACGGGCTTAAAACTCTTTCAAATACGGACTTGGGGCAAATGAATCGTACAAAACAGAATCCGTTGTATGCGCAGCAGGGAAAATATTTGAAGACATTTTTGAAAGTTACAGAAATGGACTAAAGGGAAGAAAATGACGTGACAGTTAAAAGTAATTATTTTATTTTTTTTATGTTGCTAACACGTAAATACGTAGTCAAATTTAAGTGCATGTGTTTTGTGGGTAAAACGCGGAGGTAAACTTATGATATTAAGAAGTTAAAAGGCTCCCTACATGGTCTCCAATTTTTTCTTCTGTGCTTAAAATAATAATAAACTAAAATCTATGTCTTTTGTGAAGTTTCAAAGCTCGATCAATTGTTTTATACTTTCTGAAAATGTGTTGGCTCCCGATGAGCCAAGTCAGCGTTTAAAAGTATGTCAAGAGAAAACGCTTTTTTAAATTTATTTTTTATGGAATAGAAAAACGTTGTCTTGTCATGAGTGGGAATGTGTAACTGCAAAAGCATCACAAGACATGCATGCAGACAATAACATTTCTAAAATATATATATATATATATATATATATATATATGTTGGCTTTTAAATTATTATTATAAATACAACTGTTAATAATCTTGGATCATGATTCATTATTATCAAATCATGGCCTAAGTTCAGTGCAACCAGGAGAAACATATCATTCAAGTTAGAAATTAGTTTAGTCTTTAAAACAATTTTCCTGTAATCAAGAAATGTTATCTCTTTGCAAACATTGTATTAAATATAAGAATTATCCTTAACTCAAGATTCTTTTAATATTTTAGTGTGCCAAAATGTGTTATTAAAATAAATCATATTGTAAAAACTTTAAACATGTTCGAAATATAAGCTCAACTGTACCATTTCATTTGTTATTATTTCCCGTTCCAATATTTCTTTCAAATGCATATTGTAGCTGGAGCTCTGCGATGCCACCGAAAGTTTAAATCCTCCGTATGAGAAGGAAATATCACAATAACGATACATTTCAATATAAAATCTTCAGAAAAGCAGCTGCTACTTTGCGGATTTCACTTATTGTGTGTCTTTTTTAGAGCGTGAAATAAACCATGAACCGCTGTATATATCTTTAATCGCAAATAAAATCATAATCCCTAAAAGATCATCTTGTCAAAAGTGATTGCCCCATGGTATCACCCCACTGTGATACCATGGGGCAATCGTGGTAAGCTAAACTACATGTACAAGGTTTGAAATATGCCCTTGTTATCTATTGCTGTATGTAATAATATGTTGTGTAGGTTGGAATTGAATAAAATAATCTAAAAAGACTAATATGTCATATGTTCCTTTCTTTTTTTTCTCAGTCCATGACATTAAAAGAAGCCATCAAGTCTTCCCTCACGATTTTAAAGCAGGTGATGGAGGAAAAACTCAACGCCACAAACATCGAGGTATGTTTTAAAATGTTATACTATAATTCAAATGTATTTTTGTCTTGCTCTAAATCACAACAGATAAAAACAGATCATGCAATAATAACAAACACATAGAGCCATAAAGGGCAGATGAGTGATTCATGGCTGACTTTACAAAACATTTTTATACCAGTTCTGTAGATTGTTGCCTAAATCTGTATCTTTCTTCTGTTTTCAGCTGGCGACAGTGGAACCTGGGAAGACTTTTCACATGTTCTCAAAGGAGGAGCTCGAAGACGTGATCAAGGACATCTAAACTGACCGAAAGCACTAAGTTTTGTACAATGTGAGGATTTCCAGGCCTGAAAAATAAACATTACCACCACTTTTCCATCAAACACTGTACATTTTTACTGCGGCCGCAACAGTCTGTCCTAGTTCCTCTACAGCGCTCTTCTTGTCAATGGTCGGTGGAAACATGGAGGGTCTTTTTTTTTGTTATGAATCAGTACAAATATTAAACTGTTTACAAAAAGGTGAAGATTTACTTTTCTTGTCTTTAGTTAAATGAATTAGATCCTGGATTGTTTAGACATGGACACGCACACATATGGCTTTATTCTCATATTGACCTCATTGTTGAGAAGTCTGACCAAGCACAGCTCTCACCAAGAGATATTTGTTAAATATCTTTTGGATTTGATTAGCGATAGAGGAATGTAGTAATGAATGTGCCTAAAATCTACAGTATTTGCTAGTATTTACCCCACCAGCTATGTTTGAAAGTAATTTTTTTCTCAAATATTAGCCACGCTTGAAAAAAAGCCTATCAGGGTGTTTTGGCGTCTGAAATGCACTATAAAGTACATAATTTACTTCCATAATCGGTGAAGCAAAAACAGATTGAAATATAGGCATGGCAAGTTTATTTATAAAGCACAATTCATACACAAGGCAATTCAAAGTGCTGAACAAAATAAAGTATTAAAATCATAAATAATCACAGAACATTAAAAAGAAAGATAAAAATATAAAATCCCTCAGTTGTATGCACAGCTAAACAGAACTGTCTTTAATCTGGTTTTAAACATGGTCAGAGAGGAGGCCTGTCTCACATCTTCAGGAAGATTGTTCCAGATTTTAGCAGCATGAATCTGAAAAGCAGCCTCCCCATGTTTAGTTCTGACTCTGGGCACTAACAGGAGTCCAGTCCCTGTGCTCCTCAGAGTCCGAGCTCAGAGTGATTATTTGTCGGACACAGTTCATACTAGCCTGTCCTTAGCCATCTGTACTCGTCGCTCAATCATCATTTCATATTTTCACTATGGTGGGGTACGACCGGGCTAAGTTCATACACAAGTTGACTCAAAGTGCTTAACAAAACAAGAGTACATTAAATAGAGAGTAGACTCAGTTGTATGCACAACTAAACAGAACTGTTTTAAACCTGGATCTGAACATTGTCATAGAATTAGCCTGTCTCGCATTTTCATGAAGACTGTTCCAGATTTTAGCTGCATAAATCTAAAACACTGTCTCTGGGCACCAGCAGGAGGCCAGTCCCTATGCTTCTCAGAGTCCGAGTTGGTTTCTTTATGACTATAGTTTCTGACAATAACACAAGTGAGTTGGATTTAAGATGAATAAATGTTGCATCCTCAGAAACATTCCAGGCAACACATTATCGTTTACGGAGGTTTGTCTTGTCTTCTTAGCAGATTAACTTAAATTGGTTCTTCTATATCAGACAATTGAACGGTCAAAGAATCACTATGTTACATTTGCCTGAAGAACCAAATAGTTTAACAAAGCAAGCTCCACAAAGTTACCTAGTCTGTCTTACTGATGCAGCTATATTCACATTCATGATGGATATCTCAAATGTACTTTAAAGCCAAACCACAGAATCAATCAAACTTCCCCTTCTCTTCTACATTTTTGCTGCGATAATTTAATTTTCTGGACATAATCTCTGAGCCACAGCTGTGTTGAACCAACTGTAGTTCGCAGTCCTTCCACCAGGAGTCGCCAAATCATCACTACATATATACACATATATAAACACGTGCACAGGCACACACATATATACACACACACATACATACGCGTGCAGACACATCTATAACTACATTAAACTACATACGCACACACACACACACAAACAAAAAGATGCAAACGTATAGCGGTTACGTAATCTACACACACTTACGTACACTCGGACACACAAATACATACACACACATATATACACACACACACACACACACACACACACACACATACACACACACACACACACACACACACACACACACACACACACACACACACACACACACACACACACACACACACACACACACACACACACATACACACACATACACACACACACACACACACTGAGAGGCGCACGATCCCGTCTCATCCAATCACATTCCCCTTTTGTTTCGGCCCCAGCCAATCCCAGCCCTCGTTCCCCCGCGGATGGATTTGTGGATGGAAGTTTGTGCGCTAAAGAATTTCGCACAGATGCGTTCTGCCAGCGCCGGAGTGTGCACCCAGCCCGTGTAAACATGCGCCTTTTGTCGTGTGTTTTGGCGCTCTGCTGCGGGTCCCTGTGCGTGAGTTTGGCGCCCGCGGTGGAGTTTAACGTGGAGGATGTCGCAAAGACAGCGGACTTTCAGAGGGATGACGAGCGCGCACGAAGTTTGGGGCCAAGAAAGTCGTCGCAGATCAGCCCAATGTGGCGACGCAGAAGTGTGAATGGAGAGGACGCCTGTGTAACTTTAGAGGACGCGGATTCTGTGCTGCAGAACAACACGCACACGGTGAGTCCAGTCATGTATGCTTAGCCCTGTTTCCACCAGCGCTGCTTGGTCTTTCTCTACTCTATTCTACTTGGCTCTACTCTACTCTACTCTACATGGTTCTTCTCTACTGTACTCTACTCTACTCAGCTTAGGCTCTACTTTGCTCTGCTCTACTCTACTCTACTCTACTCTACTCTACAAGGCTCTACAAGGCTCTACTCTACTGTACACTACTCTACTCAGCTTTACTAGGCTCTGCTCTACTCTACTCTACTCTGCTTGGTTCTACAAGGCTCTTCTCTACTGTACACTACTCTACTCAGCTTCACTAGGCTCTACTTGACTCTGCTCTGCTCTACTCAACTCTAGAGCCTAGTAGAGTAAAGTACTCTTCTCTACCCTGCTTGGCTCTAATTTATTCTGCTCTACTCTAATCTACTATAGGCTCTAATCTACTGTACTCTATTCTGCTTTACTTTACACTACTCTACTCTACTATACTTGACTCGACTCGACTCTACTCCACTCTACTCTGTGTTTCTATTAGGCTTTTGTATTTATTTTGGTACCATACCCAACCTACCCTCAACAAACAAGTAACTGGGGAAATTCCTGGGAAACCATGGCTTACAGCTTTAGTACCAGGCAGCTTGACATGGATAAAACCAGGACCAAGAGGGACTAAAGAAGGACCTGGTACTGGTTAATAAACAGTACCGAGTCGAGTAGGGCTGGTAGCTGGTGATGGATGATGATGATGATGATGATGATGCCCAGTGCCTCAGCTGCAGATGGCATGATTCAGAGACGCACATGGACTCGGGTTTTTGAAGTAAACACGCGACAACTGTTCAGAATGCAGTTTTTGCAGATACTTTGGAGCTGAATCTGGCAACCGCATTATGTGTTTATTGAGTTATGAAATAGGTATAAAAGTTACGCAAGAGCCACACTAGTCAGAACTCGCCATTAAATATCTATCCATCTGTCAACAGTGAATTCACCTAGGTTAGTTCATTCATGGTCATCAATTACAAAACAACTTAAAGCTGAGATACCTAACTTTTTTTTCATCCTTACTAATATAACGTGGTAAAGAATCTTGTACATAAGGTGTTGGCCGAGTGAGGATTGAGTTGGTCCCCTCCCTTAAGCTTTTCTGTCTGAAAAATCGAATCTAAGGACGTGAAAGAGGCCAGAAATGCATGCATGTGAAAACGAGTGATGGAACCAAACTGTTTTGAGAGCGAGGGGCTATTTTGGTCCCATTTCAATCCATCCACATTTATTTGTATAGCACTGTTCTTACAAAATACAACTGAAAGCGATTCATGATCAAAAGCAGCAATTGGCAAATGAAATACATCAGTCATAGACAAGAATAACTGTTTTCAGGCTAGAAGTGGTTAGAAGGCCAGTCCCTGTGCTCCTCACAGTCCCAGCAGGAGGCCAGTCCCTGTGCTCCTCTGATCCCCAGCAGGAGGCCAGTCCCTGTGCTCCTCTGATCCCCAGCAGGAGGCCAGTCCCTGTGCTCCTCTGATCCCCAGCAGGAGGCCAGTCCCTGTGCTCCTCTGATCCCCAGCAGGAGGGCAGTCCCTGTGCTCCTCTGATCCCCAGCAGGAGGCCAGTCCCTGTGCTCCTCTGATCCCCAGCAGGAGGCCAGTCCCTGTGCTCCTCTGATCCCCAGCAGGAGGCCAGTCCCTGTGCTCCTCTGATCCCCAGCAGGAGGCCAGTCCCTGTGCTCCTCTGATCCCCAGCAGGAGGCCAGTCCCTGTGCTCCTCTGATCCCCAGCAGGAGGCCAGTCCCTGTGCTCCTCACAGTCCCAGCAGGAGGCCAGTCCCTGTGCTCCTCTGATCCCCAGCAGGAGGCCAGTCCCTGTGCTCCTCTGATCCCCAGCAGGAGGCCAGTCCCTGTGCTCCTCTGATCCCCAGCAGGAGGCCAGTCCCTGTGCTCCTCTGATCCCCAGCAGGAGGCCAGTCCCTGTGCTCCTCTGATCCCCAGCAGGAGGCCAGTCCCTGTGCTCCTCTGATCCCCAGCAGGAGGCCAGTCCCTGTGCTCCTCTGATCCCCAGCAGGAGGCCAGTCCCTGTGCTCCTCTGATCCCCAGCAGGAGGCCAGTCCCTGTGCTCCTCTGATCCCCAGCAGGAGGCCAGTCCCTGCGCTCCTCAGAGTCCCAGCAGGAGGCCAGTCCCTGTGCTCCTCACAGTCCCAGCAGGAGGCCGGTCCCTGTGCTCCTCACAGTCCCAGCAGGAGGCCGGTCCCTGTGCTCCTCACAGTCCCAGCAGGAGGCCGGTCCCTGCGCTCCTCAGAGTCCCAGCAGGAGGCCGGTCCCTGTGCTCCTCACAGTCCCAGCAGGAGGCCGGTCCCTGTGCTCCTCACAGTCCCAGCAGGAGGCCGGTCCCTGTGCTTCTCTGATCCCCAGCAGGAGGCCAATCCCTGTGCTCCTCTGATCTGTTTTTAAAGTAATCTCTGGGATGTTTGTATGGTATAGTTTGGCCAATACCCGGCACATACAGTACATCCATGAGCTGCGGTACATACATCCCATTCTGTTTGTCCCAACAGAAAAGGTTCTTGTAAGTAAAATATACTGATCTGATCAACATGCTGTCTTCAAATCATAAAAAAACGTTTATCTTTTGAATAAGAAAGAGCCCTGTGAGCCCTTCTTTTGATCCTTTGGGCTGAGAGCTGATTGGCTGAGTAAGGGTGGTCCAGTCTTTGTCACGTTTCTGTCTGAAAAAGCTGATCTAGAGAAGTGAGGCCAAAAATCCATATGAGAACTAGTGATGGAAGCAAAAGTTTTGAGAGAGACTTACTGTTTGTTAACCCGTGTTTGTGTTTTGAACATTAAGTACCCCAGCTTTAATAGTAAATAAGCCTGCCCTATGCTTGATGCACATGTTGTTGTGCTATACAGTCCCAAACCTGGATAAACTGAGAGGTGTGTGAGAGAGAGCAAAGATCGTACGAGGTCAATGTGATGTAGTCGCCGTCCAAAATATTTTCAAGCCAACTAATTATTTTATTGGGATTATAAAGGATTCTTGGGCCTCAGCAGAAACCAGAGAGCTGGGAGCAAATGTAGCAGGAGATTTGTGAAATATTTCAAGTATTTCCTATTTATCTTGTATATGTTTTTGTTTTCTCTGAACTCCTGTGAACTGTTGATTTGTTGTGTGCGGTTTGGATTCAAGGACAGAGATTTGAAGAGGTTTTTACAGAAGGCAAAGACAGAGTTTTCTCCATTCTTTTGTGATAGATTTGTCTATTGCTGCTGGAGGAAAATGCAAAACACGTTAGTAATAAAGTTTGATGGATTGGAGACTCGGGGGGGCCTTGGAGAAGCTGGCCTCTATCTACATTCTGACCAGAGAGGGGAACATTCTGTAGTATTGTCTGTTGGAGCGAACATTTGACACATGGCTCTCAGTTACGTATGGACATCTATTGATCCATTACGGCTTCACAATGTCCTCATGAAATGTTTTATTATTTTAAGATTGTAACGTCATTGTAAGAAACATTGAAGTATTGTATTATCAGCATAGGGTACTGTTGTGTAAGTTGGCTCTTCACTTGGTAGAGGACCTGACAGTAAATAATTCGACTAAATTCAGACTAGGACACTCCATCCATCCATCCATTTTCTTCCCCTTAATCCATTTCTGGGTGGGGGGGGTGGCAGTCAGACCTGCACCCAGTCCACTTAGCACCAGCCCCTCACTGATCCTCCTGCAGGTGGTGAGTCCACAGGAGCTGAGATCTTTCAGTGGGAGCTTCAGGCAAAGTGGGGTTAAGTGTCTTGCCCAAGGACACAACGACAGCAGTCATCAGTGGGAGTCGTGAAGTAGGTCTTATGGTGGGCTTGAACCCACGACCTTCAGGCCCAAAGGCCAATGCTCTACCAACTGAGCTACTGTCGCCCCGGACTAGGACACTCGTTCATTGTTAATATAGATAAAGAGGAATGAGTCATGGAAGCTAACTGTTAAGTTTACCAGTTAAAACAGTCGTCTATCTGACACATTACAACATAAAAACCTGCGGCTTATATTCCAGTGCAGCCGATATGCGGACTAAATTAAGTTTAAAATGTTGCTGGTGCGGCTCATATACAAGTGAGCCTAAAGCCTAGTGTATACTCGCGCGGTCGCTGGTTGCGGTTACGTTGGACCTACGCAGCCACAGTGGCTCGTACACTCGCGCGTTCCCCTTGCAGAGTTTTGAAGTGAATCCCACAACTGTGATGGCGATCTCACAGGAGTTGCCTGGGAAACTAAAGCGGTCTCATTTACGCTGCTACTTTCTCCTCCTCCTCCTCACAAAAACATTTGCAAACCGAGCTGTTTGAGCTCACATGTGTTTCTACTGTAGGTTTATGTGAAAGTTTCTATGGACTCATTATTTCATAACTCATTTAACTGTGATGTTGTGAAGAGAGACTTAGTTCTTGTTACAAATATAGTTATTATTAAAGTGTATTCAGCACAAACAGAAAAACAAGTGGTAAATATCTGAGACAAACATGAACTATTTACAAGTTGCTTGTGGTATGCAACAGACGCGATAAACTACGAGTGCAGATTCAAACAAAGACGGGAACAGTACAAAACAAACGACTGCACAGTTTATAAGTTATATATATGTTAGATGTGCAACAGAACTCTAGTCCACAGTCTCGGCGTATATCAGGCTCTGCCATGAGCCCAAACTGCTTTTCCTTCGGTTCCTTCGAAGCGTGAAGCAGTCTGCTCCGAAGTACCTCGTCCATGTTTCTGCAGCCGCTCCATGCTTATCAGAAAGTAATCACACACGTAGGCCGGTCACGATAACACATTTTGCTGGACGATTAATTGTCTAAGAAATTATTGCGATAAGCGATAATATTGTTGCTCTGAGATCCTTTTCATCTAATACAATGATAATAATGCAGGTACACCTTTTCAAAGAGAAATAAACGTTTATTTATTTATTTTTCCGTTAGCATCAAGCTAGCGGCTTTTTAAAGTTCTTTGCCAAGAATGCAGCTCTGCACTGTCTCTGTGTCCAGGGACCTTCCAGAGACTTTATATAACAACAGTATGTTCACGGAGGTGCGTCACAAGTTTATTTTAATATTAAGCAGTACTTCCGCTAATGCTAGCTGCGCTAGTTTAGTCACTACCAGAGCCTGAATGAGAACTGTACTGTGTCCCCCATCGTCAATCCTGGTTAAGTCTTTGTTCAGGTCCTGTTTTGGCTGTATTTTGTATTTTTGAGTTATTTTAGTGGCTTGCTAGACCGCTAAGTTTCCCGTGACCACTTTACAATTCTTTGGCCCGAGAGAGAGGCGGGAGAGAGAGAGAGACGGGGTAAACAAACAAGCATGCGAATGGAATTTATCGCGGCCAGGAAAATGATCGAGCAAATTTTAATTATCATGCGATTAATTGATTTATTGAATATTGCGACAGGCCTACACACATGGACCAATCACAGTGGAGCTTGTCCGTGGCGCCGGCTGCAAGGTTAGACATTTTTGAGGGTGCGCGCCAGGCTACGTAAAGGTCTTGCGGTGATCCACGCGTTGCGCAAGTGACGTCACGTCACCACGTAAGCTCCGCACGACTACACACTAGGCTTGTGAGTCTGAAAAGTACTTGTTACTTTCTTTAACATTGTTTTTTGCTTTTTAACGCACCAAAAATACAGTAGAATAATGAGGACACTGATTTACACAGCAGACAGAAGCATGCTACATCTGCTTTAAGTAAGTATGGAAAGAAGGAAATTGTCCATTCTGAATCTGATCCCAGTTTATGGTCGATATGAGCCAAACAAAGATGTGTAGTGTTGTTTCTGTGGCCCGAGGGGAACCGGCCTCCTGCTGAGTGCAGTCCCACAAACTTTTAATGAAGCTCCAAAACTGCAGACAATAGCAGAGCCCCTTTAAGAGTTTTTAATTACACAAACATAACACAGCTGTGTATGTGGCGCTGGTGAATGTATGGGATTGAAACATAATGAAATCTATGGCTTATTTTCACCTAAAATAAATTGCAGTGAATTATGATTTTGTTATTTACCTTTTTATTTCTTCAAGGTTAGATTATTGTAATTCACTGTACAGTGGTCTGGACGAATGCTCATTAAAGCGCCTTCAACAGGTCCAGAATGTTGCTGCTCGCTTGCTCACAGGGACACGTAAGAGAGCACATCACCCCTGTGCCGCCTGATCACAGGGACATGTAAGAGAGAGCACATCACCCCTGTGCTGGTCTCACTTCACTGGCTCCCCGTCACTTTCTGGGTTGATTTTAAGATTATGAGGATTGTTTTTAAATGTTTAAATAGTTTAGCCCCTGTATATCTGACAGAGCTGTTATCTCTGTATAGTGCTTCGTCTCTCTGTGGTCTCTCTGTGGTCTCTCTCTGGTCTGTCTCTGGTCTCTCTCTGGTCTCTCTCTGGTCTCTCTCTGGTCTCTCTCTGGTCTCTCTCTGGTCTCTCTCTGGTCTCTCTCTGACATCTCTCTGACATCTCTCTGGTCTCTCTCTGGTCTCTCTCTGGTCTCTCTCTGGTCTCTCTCTGGTCTCTCTCTGGTCTCTCTCTGGTCTCTCTCTGGTCTCTCTCTCTGATCTCTGACAGAGCTGTTATCTCTGTCTGCTCCTGTCAGATCAGTGAGGTCAGAAAACCAGCTGGTGTTGAATGTACCCAGGTCTTGACTCAAAACTGGGCTTTGCTGTTACTGCTCCCAGTTTGGGAAGCTTTGTAAAGCCAAAATAATCAAATATACGAATACAAAATATATATACATATATATATATAAATATAATACTTTGAGTATTGATTTATGTATTCATACTTTGGATTGATTCTTCCTCTATCCATTGTACAAGGGAAAACTACAGAAACCAGAGGAACATGTTTTTATCTATTATTTCATGTTATGATTTTAAGATTCTGAGAAAACGAAATGTGGTGGAAGTTTCATCATGTCAGTCCCTGACATGATGAAACTTCCACTTGTGCTGCTTCAGTTTGTGATTGCGTTATGGTCAAACACTGCAGTGATTTCAGTGCATGATCTAAATCTCCAAAGAGATTCAAAGAATCATAACCCAACATGTGAATTACCCGGTTAGAATAAGTGCTAATACAGACTTTCAGAGCTCATTGTTTCTTTCCCTTTGTCTAAGATCAACATTGTATTATACGATTATCCTGCATTCACGAGGCTCAGAGCTTACTTTCAAGATTCTATTGGGATTTTCTTCATGTCGTTTTAAATTTGTTCTCACATTTTTCCCTTTTGTAGTAAATATTGGCACAGAAAAAAATAAGAAAAATGTATATAAAATGATATTCAGAAGCTCTTCTTTCCTGTTAATAAGAATTTTCACACAGAGGTTTCTCTTCCGGACACAGCTTGCCCTGTTCAGCGGTGCACACTGATTATTAATTATAATAATGAAGAACAATGACACATTTACTATATCAGTGATGTGTTTTTATGTCAGCATGTTTCTGTTGATAGTTATTGGTCAGAGGGGCCAATTTCGGTGTGCCCCAGGGCAGCTGTGGCTACAGTAGTAGTTTATCACGACTGTATGGAGTGAACAATAATGACATGTGAGTATCCAGAAAACCGTTATATAAAACCAGTGCCCGGACTTCCCTCTCAACACAAACTTCCTCCAGCTCAACCGGACAAATTCCGAGGCCTCCCAGGCCAGCTGAGAGACATCGCCCCTCCAACATGTCTTGGGTCTTGCCCCTGGTCTTGGAGAATGTCCAAAGGGCCGCAACTGGCCCGCAGGCCGACGTTTGCTCACTACTGGCTCTTGGTATTTTGTCTCTGGCAGAGTGTCTTGAAAGACAGGTATAAATAAAAATAAAAACAGATTCATGTTTGGGTGAAGGTAAAGATGAAAGTGTGTGATGAACTAAAGTTGGTCAGACACAAATAACTTTAGTTTTGAGAGCTTTGATCACCCTGCGATACCTTCTGTCAACGATGCCTTTCTTTGCTCATTTCCTGCCCGAGAAATGTACAGTTTTATTTGTGTTTTCTGTTTATATTTGCTTAAGTTCAGTGGGTTTTGTGAGGCCTGTGCCGCTGTCCGTGTGCAGTGGTCAGTGTTTGTGTAAATAGGTGAATAAAGGGCTTCTGTGAGTGACCTGCTCCAGTCGCTGCAGCCCAGAATCTAAAACTGTTGCTTTACAAACACAAAAACAGCTTTTAATATGAAAAAACATAATAAAGGACATCTCTGATCTCATCTCTCGAAAACATCCTGCCTCATTCCCTTTTCTACATATTACATAATCCGGTTTATTTGCACTGGGCCACAGATTTGGTCCAATTTTATTTTCCAATTCACCCAAAATGTGATGTCATAGAACTTGAGATTCTATTTTTAGCACATTAATCATTGCCAGACTTGAGTATCTCTGGCAGAGTGTCTTGAAAGACAGGTATAAATAAAAATAAAAACAGATTCATGTTTGGGTGAAGGTAAAGATGAAAGTGTGTGATGAACTAAAGTTGGTCAGACACAAATAACTTTAGTTTTGAGAGCTTTTGATCACCCTGCGATACCTCCTTTAAAAGTGATTACAAAACTATAAAATGCCCCCAGTGTCCAGAATGTGTGTTAGAAGTTAAAAACACTTGTAATGTAACTTAACCAACAGCTGATTGAGAAAACAAAGACAATAGACAACTGTTTTAACTGGACACAACATGATTTATCAGGATCAAAGCACTCTGAATAGAAATCCAGTCTATTCTGACAATAAGCATGTGTCCTATTCCAACTAAAACTCAGAAGTCCACAAACTCTGCTCTGATAACAGCCCCAATCACATAAAAACTACTCCTGTGAATTTCCCACCACTTCTTCATCTTGGCTCTTTCTGCTGTTCACATAAACACACAAGAAGTAACAAAATACAAATACATACATTGGCCCAGTTCCTACACATGGAAACTCAAACAAGGCATTAAAATCATAAAGAGATTAAATCATAAGAGTACATACAGAGTGAAGATTTGTCAGTTGTGTGCACAGCTAAACAGTGTTCAACCTCAGTGACAGAGTTTTTCACATTTTCAGGAAGACATCCAGATTTTAGGGGAATGGCACATTTATGGTGGTGTTCATGAGTTGGCGGCTGCTTTTGTGTTTATGATCTCACTTCTAAAAGTAACATTTGGGCTCTGGATTAGTGAAAGTGCTATTTCTCTCAGCAGCAGCAGCAGCAGCAGCAAAGTAGTTGTTCTCAGTGTTTTTTCCACGGGAGTTTTCCACCAGCTCCCTGTGGCTCAGAGCAGCGCACCTTGTAAACACGTCCTCTGCCAAAGAACGAGCCAAACAAGTTCAAGAACTAAAGTGCTGGGGAGACAAATGTGCTGCAGATAATTGACCATAGTGATTATTCAGGTCAGAATATACAGGATTTGCTGAACTGTAAACCAACGCTTTTTTCAAGTTCTTTGAAGCCTGTGGCCTACATAGGGATGAGCCAATGTATGTATTTTTATTGTGTTAGAGCGCCCTCTGGAGCACAAGAAGGGATATTGACACAGCTCTATCAGGTGTTGATCTCCAGAGCTATTGACGTAGCACACATTCCTGCTCCAGTGTGTTTATGTGAACAGCAGAGAGACATGAGGAAGTGCAGGGAAATACACAGGCATTGTTTTTATGTGATTAGAGCTTTTTATGGACTCATTTTGACTCAACTTTTAGTAAGTTTAACAAGATCATGGGTTCGATTTCACCTCCAGGCCTTTCTGTGTGGAATTTGCATGTTCTCCCCATGTCTATGTTGGTTTCCTCCCGAGGCTCCGGTTTGCCCTTCCACTAAAAAACATGGATGGTGTTGATTGGAGGTTTTGATGCTCCAGTGTGTTCGGCGTCTCGCTTCCGTCATCACTGTGTGGAGCAGGGGTCTCGAACCTGTAGCTCGGGAGCCACCAGTAGCTCGCCAGCCCCTTACAGGTAGCTCGCCAAAGGAATTAGAATTTAACAAATACACTTCAACGAATACTTTTTGACCCATTACATCATTACATATCTATTATAAGTATAAATATAGGGTTATACATTATTATGGTGTATTTTATATGTGTCTCTGAGTTTGGTCGTAATTATGAGATCGATTTTTATTATGACTGCAAAAAGAAGTAGCTCTCTGCCTGTTTGTTTGTTTGTTTATACAGTAGCTCTCTGATGGAAAGAGGTTGGAGACCTCTGTGTGGAGAGAATGGAACGATGAACTCTGAACATTGTAAAGTGCTTTGGGTGACCTTAAGATAAGATAAGATATGCTTTATTGATCTCACAAAGGAGAAATTTACATGTCACATCTGGCCTGGATAGAAACGCTCAAGATTGTGCAAAAAGAAAGAAATGTGCAAACATGTTAAATGCAGGATATATTATGTACAATAAAAACTGTCAAGAGTGGCAATCAGAAACAGTGTCAATAGTAGTGCAGGTTTTTCAGTCTTAAAAAACAGTGACTTAAAGTGACTTGTTGTACAGTCTGACAGCGGTGGGGATAAAGGGTTGGTCTGTAAAATACGCTATATAGATAAACATTATTTATTTACTTACATTACAACATAAAAACCATAAAATTACATGTTAAGAATGTATGTCTTTAAATCTTGAATTGCATTGCTGCTTATAGTATGCATTTTCCATGACCCTTTTATTGTACGGTGCTAGTATTTTTGCATTTTGTTGTATTTTCCGCCCATTTATTTCAATCTATGGCGTTCACAGTAGCAGCCCAATCCTCCTGCTGCATGTCTATGTTCAGTCCAGCTGCATTTAAGAACAGGGAAAAGCAAAGTGGTTTGTTTTTCATACAAAGTACAATAAAAAAGTTGACCTCGTCTTAACCTCAATTAATAACAGATAATCTTCATTTGTTATATTGGCTTTGAGAGGCAGGTTTGTGGGTGCGCCGCCGATCTGTGCTCCTGCTGGGTCTGGGACGGGGCATTCGTCCTGTGCACTCATGATTGTTTTGTCATTGAATTGAATGTAGGTCACTCACACAGAGCAGCGAGCGGCCAGGTTTCTGCAAACACGGGGTACGAGGCCATTAAAACGTGGTAATGACTGGATTCTAATTACAACAAACCACAAGGAAAGACTAAATAAAATGGTTTCCCAAATGTGGTTCCATGGACAGAATGAATATGGCTTATGTAAGTAGATATATAACTGTAACAATCCCAAAGGATATTTTTGTGCCAGAGAGAGCTGTAGAATCACTTAAGTGCTTAAATACATTGATATTAGTAATTAGATACAATGCTTCTAAAACTGTAGCAAACATAGAAGTCATTGATATTTTGTTCTTTACACTCTCAAAAACATGTCTGAGGAATGGGACCAAGAACAAGATTTAGCAACTGCTGCTTTTCTTGGGTTTCCTTAAACTGGCCAGTAGGGGGCGAATGAGCAGAGGTGGGACAACTCAGTTTTCCTCCCATTGAAAATCGTGTCTGTTTTGGAGTCAAAAGGCTCATCCTGTGTGGTGTACGGTTGTTGTAATAATCGGGAGGGGGGACACTCAATTCTAAGGGAGTACTAAAGAATATTTCTCAAAAGATTCTTGATTTTGGGCATTTTTGAAAGAAAAACAAACAGAAGAAATTGCTGCGTTTCATTCGAGCGGCCTGCAGGGGACGCTTATCTGGGAAATCCCTGATCCACCTCGCCCGCCTCATTCCAGGGATTTTTTTCAATATGTTCTCCTTTATTTGAGACCACAGTTGGAACACGGAAGAAACTCTTCTCTTTCTCTCTATTTGAGCGGTTGCTTCAAGCGTACACCGCACAGAAAGATGGCATTTTGACAGAGCTTCTTCTTCTACTGTATCTCTGTGTATAAACCCGGCAGACTGCACCGCCAGGATACGCCCACGCTTATTATTTACGCCACTACCCTGACGTCATATGAAACCCAAGAATACATTAAAAAGAGTGAAGATATAATCCTTCAGTTGTATGTAGAAGCCTGTCTCACATTTTCGGGAAGACTGTTCAAGATCTTAGTTGCCTAAAGTGATGTCAAGGCCTAATCTCTAATAATAATATTGTTGTTACATTGCAAAAATTGAATGGAATGTATCTGAATTTTGTCGTTATCAATGTTGAATAAAGGTATGTAACTATGTTTTCCAGTTCACATTCAAGGTGAGGACCATGGGCTCCCTGTCGCTGGCCTGGGTGGGAGATGGATCAGGGGTGAGTGTGTGTTTATCCATTAAAAGGTCAAAAAAATGAAAGAAGAAAAGACCATTTGATGTTTCTGTTTGTTTTTCAGGTCTTGCTGGTGCTAACCACGTTTCATGTCCCTTTGTTCATGCTGCGTTTGGGACAGTCCAACCTCTACAGAAGGTACACAGCATCATCAGCTCAGTGCCTCTGATCTGTTGTTGGTGAATCGACAACTTTGTAAATCTTTCTTCAAAGGTTCTCTCCTCTTTTCAGTGGACAAATTGAGCTAAAACATATTCCAAACTCAACCACAATTTCTAGTGACCCTTTTTAGAAAAGATAAGCCCCTACTTCCTCCGGCCTCTTCTTGGCCTCTACTCGACCGTGATGCGTTTCCATTACGATTGAGTATCGAGCAACCAACCCAGAACTAACTAGTATCCGGGGAAATTCCTCTGTAATCATGTCTTCCATAAGCTCTCTTGCCATTGTTTTAGTCTTAGCTCGGCCTGGTTAGAACCACGGCCAAGCAAGTACTAAAAATGTGGTGCTGGTGGAAACACTACCAATCAGGGTAGAGTATAGTCAGGTAGGGCTGGTGGAAACGGGGTTATAGATCTGCCTTCTATTGCAGATATATTATACTTTGTTACTTTTACTACTTTTTAAAATTATTTATTTCTATCAATCTACAATGTCAACCAAATATTCGGTTAAATCAGGTCTGAGAAGGAGTATGATGTTATTCTAGTCCCACTCCAGAATCTCAAATCCTCAGACTTTGGCTTCATTTTTAGTTTTTTGCTTCTCCTTCTATCCACATTCCATTGATAAACATAAAATAGCTTTCACAATGTGGAACCAATGATCACCACCAGGCATGTACTGTATCATTGTTCCATTACACAGGCTGTATTTTAAACATTGATTTTCTAGAGCGTTTAGATATGATGCACTGAACCAATAACCCTGTCACAATATTGTATATGACTTACTATAGTTTAATAAATAATCCATGGAACAATACAGTACATTTAGGGCTCAATAAATATTAATTTTCTTATGCAAAATTCGGGAGACAAAACAGCTTTTGATGGTTGAAAAAGTAACAAGGATGTCTAATGATATATAATTCTACATGATGGCATACCAACAGACCATTTCAACTAGTCTTTTGAAGCTAAAACAGAGGTTCAGACTGGAAGACCACATGTGCACAAGCTCACTGCTCTCAGTGAGCAGTATTGTGCAGAAACCTGTCATTCGTGCAGCAACCCTCCTCCTCCCCATGACTGCCTCATCTACCAGACCAGCTCTTTCCCTTCTAACCCTTTTCTTTGTTACCACCACCAGGGTCTAGGCCAAGGGGAATTTCATCTCATAATCTCCATTTTCATTTCCCTTTCTGCATTTGTCACAGTGCTTTACCAGGGTTTAAGTGCCAACTCTTAACTACATTTCATGTCCAGCAGCAATAAATGCCATTCGTGCATATAATGTCCTCAGTCTCATGTGCTAACTCATGTAGTGACAGCTAATGCCAACTAGCTAGTGCAAACTAATTATTTAAAATTCGAATAACCCCGTTCTGAGTCTCTCCAGACTGAATTGTTGCTACTCTCTCTGTCAATGCCAACCTGGAGAACTGAGGTCATGTCCTCCGAAATTGAGGCGTATCCACACAAATATTTAGTCTCATTCCAAACTCCACATTTTGAAGCCGGATCCCAGAGTTTCAGAATGCTGTCTGCATGTTGCCGTTTTGTCTGTGGACACAAGTTTAACTGCTCGACCTTTGTTTCAGTGAAGATTATGGAAAAACATTCAAAGACGTCACTCACCTCATTAACCACACGTTCATACAGACGGAGTTTGGGATCGCCATCAGTCCCGACCACTCCGGCAAAGTAAGCCTCAGCACTCGCCCATCTGTCCCTCTTCTCTGCTAATTTTTCACTCTACAACTCTGGATTTATGTTCACAGGTGATTTTAACCGGAGACGTTGCGGATCTTGGCAAAGTCTACAGATCGCATAACTTCGGTCTCCACTTTGAGGCCAGTGACCTTCCCTTCGAGCCTCTCATCCAGATGCTGTTCAACCCCGAAGACTGCAACGTCCTCCTGACTCTCAGCATCACGGTACAGCACAAAAACAGTGTAAAAAATAAAACATTACATTCAAGGAGAGTTTATTTGTGTTGTGTAGAAGCTGGTATATGAGTAGACGACGGTTCAGCAGAGTCAGTTTCACTTCTAACATAAGAAAACACAGGCCCACACAGAAAAGATGTTGGAGGAATGTTAAAAAAAAGAAATGTCCCAGATCTTTACTGTTGTTAGACCCACCTGCATAGGCAAGGAACAACTAAAAAACCCAGTGGGACATGTCCAAATCTATTATTCCAAATCTAGAAGGCCCATATTGAGAGACAGGCTCCAGTTCCAGATCTGAGGCTGTAGATTATTATTATTATTTCTGGACAGTGGTCATCCCGCTCCATATGGGCCAATGGATCCTATGAGATTGTTATTATTGCGTGTCATGAGGGTTTGATTTTCTGATCTGTTGTTGGTGAATTGACAACTTTGTGACTGTAGATTCAGGACTGAGGCTGTAGATTCAGGACTGAGGCTGTAGATCCAGGACTGAGGCTGTAGATCCAGGACTGAGGCTGTAGATCCAGGACTGAGGCTGTAGATCCAGGACTGAGGCTGTAGATCCAGGACTGAGGCTGTAGATCCAGGACTGAGGCTGTAGATCCAGGACTGAGGCTGTAGATCCAGGACTGAGACTGTAGATCCAGGACTGAGACTGTAGATCCAGGACTGAGGCTGTAGATCCAGGACTGAGGCTGTAGATCCAGGACTGAGGCTGTAGATCCAGGACTGAGGCTCTAGTTCCAGGGCTGAGGCTGTAGATCCAGGACTGAGGCTCTAGTTCCAGGGCTGAGGCTGTAGATCCAGGACTGAGGCTCTAGATCCAGGACTGAGGCTCCCAGGCGGGGGTGCAGCCCATGCAGCCTGGGGGGGGTACAAGTTCACTCACTCTTATTGTGTTTAACTTCTGGATGTAATGTTTCAGTTGGACCTATGGTTGTCTGAGGACTTTGGCGCCACCTGGAGGAAGATCCATGACAGTGTTTGTTTGGTGCGATGGTGAGTTTTTATATCAGCAGCAACACATTTCTCTGAATATAAATTGAGAAAAGATTTGAGAAAATCACTGTGGAAGAAGTATTAATCTATTCAACCACTATACATGGTATTAAAGCAACATTAAAGCTATATGAATGAGAGTGAAGTTGCCTCTCCACAGCTCTGTCCGGTAACTTAAAGGTGCAGTAAGTGATGTTGTTAGCTTAGCCGTAGCACCAACTGGAAACCACTCCCCCCTCCCCTCCCCTCTCCACCAAACCAAACATCCAGCATTTTCTTTTCTTTGTCACAACAGGGAGAGTGGGCGGCAAACGTGAAATTGGCATTCATTCACCAATTTGGTCATTTAAGGTTTTGGAAAATCCGATAACGCACACTCGCGAGAAACAGGAAAAGGGTAAAGGGGGTAAACGCATCCCATTGGTTCGTTGGGGATGAACAAATCCCATTGTTTTTTTTTTTATTGGTCCGCTCCAAAATATGTTTTATTATATTTTGGAGACTACAGGCATTTGATCAATTCCATTACTATTTGAAAACGCATGACAACTTGACTACTTTTAGGGTTTAGGGACTTCTGCTGTCGTTGTGTCCTTGGCAAGATACTTAACCTCTGAGAACACCAGCCACAGTGGGGCGGCTGCGGCTGTAAAGTGCTAAACTGCCGTTGTGTCCTTAGGCAAGACATTTCACCCCCATTGCCTAGAATGAGTCTGGTGTGTGTGAACGGTTGGTGGTGGTCGGAGGGGCCGATGGCACACACTGGTTGCCTCGCTTCTGTCAGTCTGCCCCAGGGCAAGTGTGGCTACAGTAGTTTATGACCACTGTGTATGGAGAGAAAGAATAATGACATGTGAAGCGTCTTTGAGTGTCCAAAAAAGCGCTATGAAAATCTGATGCATTATTATTATTATTATTATTTTCCCACAATATTTAAAAAAACGGACTGGAAAAAATTCCTGACTGCATCTTTAAGTTTGTGGCATCAACAAAAAAAATGCACATTAAAGCTGAGGTACCTACATTTTCAACAGAAACTCTTGTAAAGGTGATGTTTTGAGATTGGCTGAGTGGCTGACTGAGGATGGTTCTCTCTTTTACACTTTTCTGTCTGAAAAATCTGATCTAAAGATGTGACCAGAAATACATGAAAACCGAGAGATTGTTAGTGGTTCAAAGATGGGTTCCCCAGCGTTAAATTGTGTAAATAATAGTTCTTTTGGACGATGAACAAACTTTTTTCTCACACAGGGGTCCAAACAACAACATTTTCTTCACCACAAATTATAATGGATCATGCAGTAAGTACAGACACACTCTAAAACACTACAAACTTCTTGTTTTGGCTAGCATGTACAGACGTTTACACATAAGTACATATTTCTTGCTCTAGAATACACAGTACTTTATACTTGCTTCTTATTTAGCCAAAGGTGGAGATTTTTTAGTTTTTGTACTCATTTTGCTAAAGATAGAGATTTTATACTGCTTCTTATTATGCTAGACTTATTGATTTTTATTTCTATTTAATTAGTATAGCTACTTATTCCTAGTGTTCTATAACTGATGATGCAAAACTGAAATTTCCCCACTGACGAATAAAGGATCTCTCAATCTTAATCTTTTTCTTATTCTTGTAGACGACAAAGGGAGGCTGGAGTTGCGGCGGTCGTCTGATTACGGCAGTAGTTTCAAAACCGTGGCCTCCAGAGTTTACTCCTTCGTTCTGGGCGGACGCTTCGTGTTTGCCTCGATAATGACTGGTTCAGTATGTTTTATTTCTTTAGTATCACCATTATTTATACGTCCGTGAAATGTATTCATCACGACTGTTAACCAGGGATTTGCCAAAAATCATAATCTCAACTAATCTAATTTTTTCTCAATCGCTATTATCAACATGTGTATTCAAATCAAGGGACTTCAATCATGGGGCTGGAGTTCTTTCTCCTGAACTAGACCGGAGAGAGAGACCAGAGAGAGAGAGACCAGAGAGAGAGAGACCAGAGAGAGAGAGACCAGAGAGAGAGAGACCAGAGAGAGAGAGACCAGAGAGAGAGAGACCAGAGAGAGAGAGACCAGAGAGAGAGAGACCAGAGAGAGAGAGACCAGAGAGAGAGAGACCAGAGAGAGAGAGACCAGAGAGGGAGAGAGACCAGAGGGAGAGAGACCAGAGGGAGAGAGACCAGAGGGAGAGAGACCAGAGGGAGAGAGACCAGAGAGGGAGAGAGACCAGAGAGGGAGAGAGACCAGAGGGAGAGAGACCAGAGGGAGAGAGACCAGAGGGAGAGAGACCAGAGGGAGAGAGACCAGAGGGAGAGAGACCAGAGGGAGAGAGACCAGAGAGAGAGAGACCAGAAATAGAGAGAGAGAGACCAGAGAGAGAGAGAGAGAGACCAGAGAGAGAGAGAGAGACCGGAGAGAGAGAGAGAGACCAGAGAGAGAGAGAGAGACCAGAGAGAGAGAGAGAGAGAGACCAGAGAGAGAGAGAGAGAGACCAGAGAGTGAAAGCACTTCAGCCGTCGTTGTACAGTATATATAGTGTGTGAGGGTTTTATAGCCTCATAACTTACAGCTGCTACTTCAAGGATTTCACTTATTGTGGGATATTTGTTAGAACTTAACCTCCACGATAAACCAGGGACCACTGTAGACTCATTACATGCCAAGTGACATATGCCAAGCTCTGGTATAATTTTATGATTATGGCTTACGGTCCATTTAGAAAATATTGGGGGTTTTTTATTTGTTTTTTTTTTACAGAGTTCAGAGTTTCAGAGTTAGAATGTAAATATATGCTATTCTCTCAAATGTCTGAATGGAGCGGTTGTAAACGAGTGTGTGGTTTGGTCAGGGCACCGAGCGGACAATCCATGTGTCTGTGGACGGAGGTGAGCTGTGGAACTCTGCTCAGCTGCCCACGGTCAACCAAGAGCAGTTCTACTCCATCCTCTCAGCCAATCAGCAGCTGGTATTCATGCACGTGGACGACCCTGGAGGTAAAACCCAACCACTTCTCTGTCAATAGTTTCAGTTCATGTTTTTGGAATTGTATTTCAGTGTTTGGGGCAGGTGTCCATATAACTCTAAGGGAAAAGAGCCATTGTTGAAAGTTATCAATTCAATTCAAATAACTTTATTCATTCATGAGGAACTTCATTTACAGACAGAGCACCAGTGGGGGAACATAAACATACAGAAACACAATATAAATACAAAAACAAAATAAGAGCAGAAATGCTATATAAAATACATAAAACAGGTAAACTTTATTGATCTCACAATGGAGAAACGTACATGTCACATTTGGCACAGATAGAATCACTCAGATTGTGCAAAAAGACAGAAGTGTGCAGCATGTTAAAGGTTAAAAACATGTCTGTGCAGGATATAACTATGTACAATAAAAAAGTGGCATTAGCAGTCCTGGTTCAGTCCTAATGCTTAGTGACTTACAGTGACTTATTGTACAGTCTGACAGGAGCCGGCCCTCCTGACCAGCTTGTTCAGTCTACTCCTGTCCCGCTCTCTGCTGCCCAAATCAGTTGAAAAGGCAAATTTAGGTGGGGAGGAAGCTGGATGTGGCTCTTTTTTTTTTTTTGAATGGGAGGGACCTGAACCAACACCCTGATGGGAGCAGACTGTAGTATGAGAGCTGTCTGTGGAAATATCAAACTTTATTATTTTAAATGGCTGTGAGTGAGTTTTGCTGATGTCCAATGATTCTGCTGCTGATTTTAATGGTCTTATTGAGTGAATTCCGATGTGTGAGACTAATGTGGAAAAACAACATGTCTAAAGGTTGTTCCCAGATCATTATTTGATAGTGAGTAAATTCAGGGATTGGATTAGATTAGGGTTAGGGTTAGGGTTTGGCCGCAATATCATTCTTATGCATAATGTGGTCCAGTAGGAAGGACTTTCAGACACATGTTTATAGTGCTGTGAAACAATCAAAATGATGAAGGCGGCCGGGCGCTCTGGTCCAAACTATGACCCACACATTGTTTTGTGACGCGGTATTCAGTCATAATACATTGTGTGTTAATTGCGCAATAAAATAATTGTCGTCGTCAAAATGGGTTTGTGTTAACGCCTTTGTTAACGTGATTATTTGACTTACAGCACAAGTTTTTTAGTGTTGTCCCCACTTTGACCAGGGGTGTCAAACCCGGTCTAAACAGTTGGTAATGGGCCTGGGGTAATGACACCTAACATGACTCTAGAGCACCACCTACGTAAGGCTTCTGACCTAAACTTTTCCAATCCTAACCAAAGTCACAGAGTCAAATCTTTACATCCGTACGAGCAAAATACTACTTTGCGTAGAGGATGTGGTTTGACACCTGCCCTTTCAGTTCCAGAAAGGGCAGGTGTGGCTGCAGGTTTTAGACCATAGTTTATAAGTACTGATTTCAAATTGGCCCAGGAATTAGAGAAATCCATCTTTGTTTTTACAAATTTATATGGACCTTTTTGTGTCTGAAATAAAGACAAGTAACAGTTTTAAAATACTAGAAACGGAGGAATTTTCTATAAACTAAATGTGTTACTTTTACCAGTTACCATAGTTACCAAGAGAGGTTTTTCTTCTGGGTGGAGTTCTTCTTAAAATCCACTTTTATCAAACAGCTTTTAACTGTTAGTTTTAAAATTCACATTTTGTATTTTACTGTTCCACTCTCTTTGTTTGTCTTTCTTCTTGTGTTTGCTTCGTCTGCTTTGTCTTCCTGTATCTACTATTCTATCTAATTACTTTGAGTTTGTATTATCATGACTGTTTTATTGTTTGTTATGCTGACAGTGCCGCGCTTGGTAAACATCGTTTTTGAAAAGTGCTATACAAATTATTATTCTTTTTCATCTTATTATTATTATCGGTTCAGCTCAACACCTGTGCCCTAAAGTATGGAGTTTAAAAAAAATTTGCTGTTGTTTTATGGCAGACTCTGGAGTGGGGACGGTCTACGTATCTGACGACAGAGGGACAGTGTTCTCCAAGTCTCTAGAGCGCCACCTGTACACGACCACCGGAAGTGACACCGATTTCACTGTGGTGTCTTCACTCAGAGGAGTCTACATGACCAGCGTCCTCACAGAAGGTTCGGCTTTTACCGCGGCGCCCAAAGATTCAACCTTTGACCTCTACACCAGCGTTTTAAATCATGTATTATAGGTTTTTAAAAAAGTGTTTAATTTGTTTTGTTGTTTCCTTTTATATGAACTGTGCTATACAAATAACCTTGCCTTGCCTAGTGTTTGCCAAATGCGGAAGAAGCTGATTCAACATAAGCTAGCTGGAGCATATGTCCTTATATGGGATTCTGTTCTCTTCTGTTGACTTTATTATTTGATATTTATGTATAACTATGTTTTATTAGTTGGTATTTTACTTTTATGTATTTATTTCTTTAGTCTGACCACACACACACCTATGGTCAGACCGCACAGGAGCCAGAAAAACTAATGATCCTAGCTTTTTGTAAAATTCACACTTCATTAAGATTAAGAAGTCCTTTATTTGTCCCACTGTGGGGAAATGTCAGTGTTGCATCAGCAGTTACAGAACAGTAGGAATCAGGAGCACACAGTACAAGATAAATGAACAATAATTCTATAATAAAAACAAAAAAAACCTTATCTTTAGCATAAAAAAGATTCAAACGTGCTTGTTACTGCAGACACATAGACTGTATATAAATGGACAATGCTAAGCCCCTCGTTCAATGAAGCCCAATAGGGAAGTGCTCATGGACAAAGTTTGGCTCCAACTTGACTTGCATTTAAAAATCAAACTCCAGCTTTCCATACAGCGGGAAACTAACGCCCTCAGATCAGATGCCCTCTAGCTAGCTTTGTTTAAACTGCATTGAGGCTAACACTAAATGCTAATGTCACTCTTCTTAATATACAGTCTATGGATACACACAGTAAATGTAGTGGCAAAACCCATCTATAATATATGTTTTTACAAATAGCTTGAATCATTTCTCTTGATGATTTTTTTCTGCAGATGGATCGGTGCAGACGGTGATCACGTTCGACCAGGGCGCACGCTGGCAGCCGCTGCGGAGCCCAGAGAACTGTGACTCCGACACCAACAGACCTCACGGGGTAAAAAGACTAACGCATCACCCTCTCTTACTGCTGTGTCTTTGTGTCTTCTTTTGCATAATTTATGGATTTCTCACGTAATCTGGTGTCAAATTGATGCTTTTGACTATAGCCATGGTTCTGGTTCTGGTCTCCAGATGCACATCAGGATCTCCAGATACAGTCTTTTCAGTTGAAGCACATCAGGTCATTTGCGATGCACTTCTGGTCAATGGTGCAGTGTCTCAGTTCCTGTACACAGCTTGTTATGCAGTAGTTACTCTCTATGGTTAAGTCACTTTGATTCTACTTTAACACAATTTCTATTCATGCTGTTGCTAATGACTCTCAGACAAAAGCAAGCGCAGTTTACTTCTCTAATTTGTGTTTTTATCAGATCTAATTCTAATCAATGTAATTACTTCACACAGTATAAAATCAACAAATCAAAAGTGTCAGGACAGACGTCAATTAAGTCCATGACAATATAGAATTCAAACATTTCTGGTCTCAAAAAATACTGATTCAACTAAAGATTCAAGTGATAGACAATTAAAAATATGTGTTTACATTGGAGTAAACTTTTAAAATGCTTTTTTCTCATGTTCTACTTTTTCATGTATCTATATGTAAATGTGAATGTGTGAGTGTATGAGTGTGTATGTGTGTGTGTGTGTGTGTGTGTGTGTATGAATTTTGGGGTTGTCTCTCCAGACTCCACGAACCACCTGTAGGTCTCAAAGGTCACACTGTGGTGATGTAAACCAACTGGACACACTTTCAACTCCCTCTAGGTCTCTCCCTGACGCTCCACCCATCACGTCTCCAGATACCTCTCTTTCATGGCCCCGGTCTCTCTCACACCCACTCAGTTCTGCAGTGGCGTGGGGAGGGGCAAGGAGGTGGCATTTCCCTTTGCTCTTAGCTCTGTGACCTGTGGCTGGGTGGGCTTTGCGCTGTCCAGTGTCCAGCAGTGACCTCTCCCACAGTGTGCCAGAGTCTGAAAAACAATCCTTGAAACAGCCAATTTAAAAAAACAATAGATATCAGTATGCGAATGAGATTGTTTTTCTCTCTGAAGTCAAAACAATTTGAGCGCTCTTGGCTTTCCCAAGCGCTATGTAAATAAAGATTACTTATTCTCTTACTAATGATGACATTTTAAAACCAGAAACTAAAGAAGTTATCAAAACAACAATTATACTCAAAACAAACAACCTTTTAAACTTTAAAACATGTATTATATACTTTTGTACCGTGTGATTAATTATCTATGCGTCCTTGGGTTTCTTGAAAGACGCCATGAAATGAAATTATGAAAAATCTCTATAAAAATGAACATTAATTTGTAAAAACATTTAAAACAAAACTTGAAATCAAACAAAAGATTTAGCTCCAGCTAAACTGGATTTGGTTCAATAAAACTCAATTGTGCGTCGGAGCTGCCTCCTCATGTCTCTGAGCAGCAGCAAGGTCACGCGTGTAGTCAAAACAAAAACAAAAGTCACCGCTTGAATGTGAATTGGGTGAATTGGGTAGTTTAACTTAATAATATAATACTTTTACAGCCTAATTCCCTCTTTCTTTTTTAGACGAAGTCTACAATCATTAATCACTTTTAACAGATTCTAATTTAAATGTTTGAAAAACGGCTTTTGTAACTAAAATAAAAAATACATGAAAAAATTCTCACAAACAGCTATGAAATATATCAGAGATACGATAATGGACTCACAAAATAAGCAGCAGATTAAAAAAAAAAAAGCAAAGCTCTTTGTACTAATCTTTGGGTTTCAAAAACATACTAATTCAAAACTTCTATTCCCTAATGGTGTTTAAAAACATTTAACTGTGTCTAACACAATGTTCAAATGGCAAATTTAGCAAATTTAACGGAATAACAACTATGAAAAGCCAAATTCCTAAAGCAGTAGCTCCCCTTTAAATCAGAGCAGCAGCTCAGCAGCAGCGAGGGCGGGGGGGTTCCTTTCACACAGACGCGCACACACAGGCAGAAAGATACAGAAGAATAACTTTCAAGATTACTTTGTTAAGCGAATATAACTTATGTTGTTCTTTATACTTTTGTCATCCAAATCTAGAAGTGATCACTTTCCACACTAGTAACAAAAGGCACTCTTTAGTGTTTAACGTTTCCCTTTTTATAATTACTTTTAATTCACCATGGTTTCTCTCAAAGGGACTTTAACCCTGAAGCTTCTTCTCAAAGGGACTTTAACCCCGAGACTTCTCTCAAAGGGACTTTAACCCTGAGACTTTCTCAAAGGGACTTTAACCCCGAGACTTTCTCAAAGGGACTTAACCCGAGACTTTCTCAAGGGACTTTAACCCCGAGACTTCTCTCAAAGGGACTTTAACCCTGAGACTTTCTCAAAGGGACTTTAACCCCGAGACTTCTCTCAAAGGGACTTTAACCCCGAGGCTTTCTCAAAGGGACTTTAACCCTGAGACTTCTCTCAAAGGGACTTTAACCCCGAGGCTTTCTCAAAGGGACTTTAACCCCGAGACTTTCTCAAAGGGACTTTAACCCCGTCAGGCTTTCTCAAAGGGACTTTAACCCCGAGACTTCTCAAAGGGACTTTACCCCCTGACTTTCTCAAAGGGACTTTAACCCCGTCAGGTAGCGAACCTGTTTTTAATCTAATCTGATCTATAGATACATGACATTTGGCAGACCTTAAAACAGACCATAATTTAGTTCACTCAATTAGCAGACTTTGAATAAACAGGTGTCCGCTCTTACCTTTTGTCGAACAGGGCCCAGGTACCGTCAAAAGTCCACCAAATATCAGCTTTTCCACGTCCAACCAGGTCTCCAGATCATGAACCAGCGCTCACTAGTACCGGGAACTAGCTTCCATCGGCAGAGACCAATCACCCGTCAAAAATCCCCGGAATGCGGACATGGGAAAACAATTTGAAACGCTAAGTCCAAAAAACAGGACACAAAAAAAATATAGTGAGACAGCGAAAAAGAGTCCCGGAGCCGGTCGCCTCTCCAGCCTGCTGGACCGCTCCCAGGCCCCAGACACTCTCAGCTCTCCCACGCCGAGAAAAAGAAACAAAGCAAACTCCCTCAAAACAATCCAGAGAATGGCACAAACCGAGCCGCGCATTCTCCACCAAATCTGTTAGGATTTAGGCAGAGAGAGACGGATCGTGGTGTGCCAAACTCTGGAAGTTTATTTAAGTTTCTCTCAAGTTCCACTAGTTTACTCTGTTTCTTTTCTCTCAGACAGAATAAAGGCAGTACACAGTTTATATAGTCATTGTCACGTCACACATCGAAAGACATACGTGTCACAAAGAGACAGTCACATCATAGTCATAACATGGAGTCCTTGTAGAGTCCTTGTACAGTCCTGCACGTAGGCCATATTGCTATCTAATACTAATACTCGGTTCAAATTATATAATATATATATATATATATATATATATATATATATATATATATATATATACTAGGGCTGTCAAACGATTCATTTTTTTTAGTTGATTAATCGCATAGTAATGGTGAGTTAGCTCACGATTAATTGCATGTTTAACATTCTATTTCAAATCCACTCCAATTGAAGTTAAATGAGATTATCAAATATAATTACCAGTGTTGGGTAAGTCACTTTGAAAAAGTAATTAGTTATAGTTACTAGTTACTTCTTCCAAAAAGTAATTGACTTACTAACTGAGTTACTCCACTATAAAAGTAACTAGTTAGCAGTAAAAGTAACTATTGCGTTACTTTTTCGTTTGTCGTGGTACCGAGCTTTAGCTGGCTGTAATTTAGGATAACTTCTAAGTAGATTAATTGTTGCAACAACCCCACCCTATTTTAGTATGATATGTTAGTTTAGGGAACTGTCCTGCAGGCAAACAGGTATAAGACAGGCCAAGGTGCCATTTAATTAAATTGCATTTATTTTTATCCATTGATCAAACAAACAGATTACAAAACTTGCAATTGAAAGAGACTATTTTAAAATAATTAGTTCCCAAAGACACACACGAGCAACACTCACGCCTGACAGTCAAGAACCAGGGAGAATACAGTGCGCAGAGCGCGCCTGACAGACAAGAACCAGGGAAAATACAGTGCGCAGAGCGCGCCTGACAGACAAGAACCAGGGAAAATACAGTGCGCAGAGCGCTGAGTATGTGAACGGAGCAATCGCTTGCTGCTGTTATTATAATAGCTAGATCCATGCTTGCAGCCCGTGTAAAGCTTGCACTCACTCACAGCCGCTAACAACAACCAGAGCGGCCACGGAGGAGGCCATCTCACACGCAGCATTCTGAGTGATATTCTTATGGATAAATGGGCGGGTCATCATGCGTTAATGCGTTTAAAAAAAATAACGCGTTAATAAAAAATGTAATTAACGTGAGTCAAAACGATAATTTTGACAGCCCTAATATATACACAAACGGTTGTTGGTGTTATCATCACTCTCTTTACACAACCAAAACATGGGGACTTCACAAACTGAATGCGCATTTCGCGCATGCGCAAAACGCAACGAAATACTTTGCCTGAAGTCGACGGTGGAGTCTCGTGGAACGTGAAGAGAGCACTTTTTTGAATGTACGGTAAGTGTTAAGACACGTTGTTCATTGTTATAAAGGTATAAAGCTAAAGAAGTGTGTTAAGAACGAGTATACATTCGACTATATTATCTTATAAAACTCGTGTGTTCGACCAGCTCAGCGGTGAATGCAGTGACTGTGGCCGTGTTCAGAGCCGCTCTCCCGGAGGCCTGAGAGAGCTCTGTCCGGCCTCCGGGAGTTTATTGAGGACAGCGGTGAATGTAGCTGTTAGTAGCTAACTGTAGCCATGTTCAGAGCCATATTCCCGGCCCTAACTACGCGGGCCGCCGCCGCAAGGAAGTTAGGAATCACATATATATGTGATATATATATCACATATATATGTGATATATATATCACATATATATGTGATTGCTCCGTGTGTGATAACTTTCTGTGAAGCATGGAGCTGCAGGAGCAGGGACGAGGCGCTCAGGGCAGACTGCTTCGAAAGAACCGAAGGAAAAGCAGTTTGGGCTCATGGCAGAGCCTGATGTACAGGAGACTGTGGACTAGGGTTCTGTGGAATATCTAACATATATCATTTGTTTTGCACTGTTCCTGTCTTTGTTTGAGCGCTAAGACTTTCACTTTTATTATTGTACTTTTTCATCTCATTTGTCACTTTTGTCTTTCTGTTCATTTTTATGTTTTGTTTATTAAGTCCATTGCTTAATAATGTTATTGAGTGAATCTAGACCTCCTTTAAACACATTTGAGCAAAAATCATGTGATATTGTTTTATATATATTGATTATTCTTTTTTTGCTTACAGTTGCAGTCCGACAACAAGAAATAGTCAATTCTGCCCTACCTGTGGAAAATGTCAAAGCGCGCTGGCCAGCACTTCATACAGAGAGACAGGTGTGTACACATTTTTTACATCTATGCATTTAACTTGAAGTGTTTTATGGTTTTTTTTGCAGGTCCTGGCAGAATTTAACCAGATCACCAGCTCCAAACTGGGCAATGATTTTGTTGAAGCATTGGATTGCCTAACGACACAGTTCATCAAGCTCTTTAAGGCCAAAAGGGGGACTGCTGGCGCTAAGCTTTCCAAGATTGTCCGGCACCTCGATTCCTGTGTAAGTTCATAAAGCAATAACAAAAAGAAATGACATATGATTGTGTTTGGTGTTGAAATGCACATATGTACAGCAGAGGAGATGGGGAAAGGAGAAAGATAATTACATCCCCCTCCATTTGTCTCGTCTGTCAGGACTAGGGTTGGGCATCGTTTGCAATTTTCCGATTCCGATTCCGGTTCCGATTCTCACTATCGATTCCTGTTCTAAACGATTCTCGATTCCGATTCTTTGAGGTGCAGGAGAGAAAAAAAAAGATAATTTTTTATCAAATTATATTTCATAAGTACTTTTCCTGCCATAAGGCAAGAGAAAGTGCTTTACATAAAAACAAATTAAATTAAAAAACAAGGAACACGAACACACACACACACACACACACACACACACGCACACACGCACACACACACACGCACACGCGCACACGCACACGCACACACGCGGTGTTTATGTGGCACCGCCCACCATCATCTCAGAGCGGCTGAAATGTAAACACGTCTCTGTAAACTGCTGAAAAACGGCTAAAGTGAGAATACTGGAGGATTATCGTTGGACGGACTGACAGATTTGACCAAAGCACAAGGACTCGTGCATCGTGTTTTCAGAGTTTTTTACGGATTATTACATGGAGGAGGAGCAGGACTTTTTGCGGTCCTCGGCAGGTGGACAGCGTGTTTCCCTTCTTCATCATTACAAAGGGCCTGACCAGTAACTTTAAGGTAAGGAACATCAGTTTTGGATGTGTTTGTAAAGCGAGTGATGAAACTGATGTAGCGTGAGTTTGGGGAAACTGCACCGGGCAAGCACGAGTGTTCAACCGGTCAATACGCCCGTTAAACCTCGCTGTCTGGACTCTAACTTAACCAAATAATATCTGAATTAGTCATTTTGACGGATAAATGTTTGCTTCCTTTACCCCTTGACTCAGTTTTATCTGCGTTTGTGGAAAATGTGAAGATACAAGCGTTGAGAGGTTTCTTTGCGATGGCAGGAGTTAACGGTGTGGCTGAAGCTAAATGTGGATGCAAACACGAGCGCGCCGTCTCATAAGAGCTTAATTCACTGAGTTTTTCACAAAGCTGGGTGGACAGCTGCTAAGCATTTTTGAAACGTGTCCCCCCCCCACCTTCCAAACGCTTCCGACGCCGCTGTGCGGGCCGCATCCGGCATTTAGGAATCGAAAAAAGAATCAAAATACAAACGTCTTCTTAACGGTTCCGGAACCGCACTTTAGGAACCGGTTCCAAATAGGAACCGGTTCTCGGTGCCCAACCCTAGTCAGGACAGTATTTTACTACTATGTACAATTATGAAAAAGACACGACAAGCAGTGACACTTGTAGGTGATAACTTACTCAGTACTGCTTTAACAACCTTAACCTCCACCTGAAAAAGCAATTCAAATAATACAGGAAAACAGTACAAGAAAGAAAGTGACAAAAATGAAACTAAAACTTGAAGCTGTTATATCTGCTGTAACCTTTTGGCTAAAGCTAAACTGGGGAAATACACTTAGTTAAGGCAGGTTTATTCTGTCCAGTAGTGTGAATGACATGTAATATATTAAAGGACCGTGACTTTGCCCGGTCACAACACACTTGAAGGTACCTCTACATTTCTCAATATAACGAGTTAACTAGGGTTTGGTAATGAAGACATTTTACTTTTGTGCACAAATAACATGCATTGTTAATGCATGGAGGAAAAATGTGGGTATCCGAGCTTTAAATTCAGGAGTTTTGCTTCAGGAGGAGACACAGGAGACTCACATTTATTTCACATTCAAAATCATGAAATGACAAAGTATTATAAGTAATGGATCATATTTAGATGTTTTATTTTTTTAACAGATCTTTCTCAAATGGAAATGGACACCATCACTTTCAATTGACCTGAACCCATAGTCTCCTCCTAAAGGAGAATCCTCTGTGGCAGTCACAAGGAGATCCAATCAGGACATGTGTGAGAAGGACACAGCAAAAGAGGTCCTGCTGCATTTTGTATCATAAGATTTTTGGTACAATTGTAGATTGTCATTTTACATTTTCCACGTGTTTGTAGATGGTGGGATGCAGGAAAACCCTGGTGACCGAGAGATCCTTAAAGATTATAATTCTGTGAGATCACTAAGTCACCGCTCTCAAAGACAACTTGTCGACCTTCTCGTCAGTGACATGAGTGAAACACATGGGTATGTTGTATCAGTTATTACTCAAAAGTTCCTTCTTACAAGTGGAAGGATATTTACTCAAAATAAAATGAAAATCACTTGAAAGACCTTTCACAATAATCACGTAACAATTCAGTTTCTCTCAGCACTGTTATTGATTCCCCATTGTAAGATAAATAGTACTGATCTCTTTTATAAATGACCTAGGTAGATGTTCTCCTGTAGATTATCTCTTGGTTAGGTCCCTGTGAAAATATGTACTTGTAGATACTATTAATTTAGCCTTTTTATGTAACCATGAAGTCCTTTGACCATGAGTGTTTTTCTTTCCTTAGACAAATGCCTTCCCGAAAACAAAAAAAGCTATGCTCTTAGAATTATCACACTTTTTTCATTGAAGGATCCATTTTCTCAAAAAGGTTATGTAAGTATTGTTAATGTATCCATGGAAATTGAATTTGGTTTACCTACACGTTTTGTGTAGATAATGGATATGTATAGATACCAATCATAACTGTACACTTTGTTTTCAGACTAATCTCGCCTCGTAATGAGACGGTGACCTCCTATTTGCTTAACACAATATCTGCAATACAATGTGAACAATAAGTCCACATTTCCACCATGTTGATAAAGACGACATTGTGTGTAAGTGTTTTACTGTTTCTCCCTTTAACCTGGTTTTAAACATTGTCAGAGAGGAGCTGTCACTTTAGCTGTGCTACAACTGAGGTATTTTATATTTATCTTTGTTAATGTACTGTGATTATTTATTTTAATGCTTTCTTATTTTGCTCAGCACTTCGAGTTGCCTTGTGTATGAATTGTGCTAGACAAATAAACTTGCCTTACCATCGTACTTCCTGGTTCTGGTCAGGACTTGAGCTGCTGCATTTTGAATGTACTGCAGCTGTTGTTACAGTAGTCTAACCTACTGGAGACAAATGCATGGATAAGAATCTCCAGGTCTGCTTTAGACACTATGTTTAGATGGGGAAAAAGGATTTGATTTGGCTAATAATATTTACTGATTCTTTCAGCCGCTGGAATCGAGACTGAGTGTGCTAGAAAGTGACAAAGTGGAACTCTGGAAGTCCGCCACGGTAGACCTAATGTCCAATGAAGAAGAAGGCGTTGTGGACGGTGTCTCTGGGTGGATTGTGCAGTCGCAGTCTTTTCGAAAGCCGGAGTTTTCTGAACTCTGTCAAGCTGCAGTCCTGGTTAGAGGCGGCGCGGAAGTACAAAGCCACGCACATTAAGCGTCTATCTAGAACCCTGCCAAATTACAACCCAGAGGAGGCTATTGGACAGTTTGTAAGGATTTAGCAGACAGAGACGGATCGTGGTGTGCCAAACTCTGGAAGTTTATTTAAGTTTCTCTCAAGTTCCACTGGTTTACTCTGTTTCTTTCTCTCAAACAGAATAAAGGCAGTACACAGTTTATATAGTCATCGTCACGTCACACATCGAAAGACATACGTGTCACAAAGAGACAGTCACATCATAGTCATAACATGGAGTCCTTGTACAGTCCTGCACGTAGGCCATATTGCTATCTAATACTAACACCCTCCCCTTTGATCACATAATCACATGTGATCACTCAAATCGATCAATCAATAAAATGGAAAAAAAAAAAAAAAAATCCAAAAAAAACTTCAAAAAATTATTAAAAACAAAGAAAATGTATGCATTAAACTCATAATCATCAAATCAATATCAGTGGATTTTATCCTCTATCCTGGGAAAAAATAAACAAACAAAAATAAAGTAAATAAACAAACAAAAAACAAATCAAAAATAAAAACAAACAAAAACTATTGGACACACAAGAACTCAGCAGATTCAGTCAAAACACAGACAAAAACGAGCTGAGTCTCAAATTAGAAGCTAATTTCACTTTTATTACTCTATACTTTTATTCTAATGCTAATTGTTTACACTTCACTTCACTTATTTATTTTCACTTTTCAATCTTAGATTGTGTACTTTACTTTCATGATTCACTATAGTTTAAAACTATTCTAATCTATTCACAAATATGTTTGCATATTTGCTTCTATTGAGCCATATTCTTAAACATACATTTTAATCTAATAAATTTCTCTGTGGTATTATACTCTCATTATCAGTGGCTTATTGTTAGTGGGATTTTGCTCCATGTCTATTCTCATTCTCAGGAATAAAACTGTGAACACAGTAAGGCAAATGGTCAACATTTACACTTCTATAGTGGTCAGTGATTTATTACTTTTTATTATCTAAAGATATTATTGTCAGGCAGTTTGGGATGAATGTACATCATTAATCAAATTAGTATTATCCTTACAAGAGCTAATCTATTTTAGCAGGTTTGGGGTTGGGGTCAGTTATTATACAATGGTGTTTGTGCTGGAAACTTCTCAATATCTAAATACTATTGTGTTTTTGTGCTATACACAAATGCATCAAAACTGTACATAAACTGTAAGTAACTTTATCTACTTCTGAAGTAAATGTTTGTGAAATGGTCCCTTTACCATTTGATATTAGCACTGGCTAAGAATATTCTCTATTTTTGAAAGCATCTATGGTTGATGCATTTATCTATTCCTATTTTTACACTATTGTGACTCCAAAGTTTGGCTGCAGTTTGAGCAAAGGCATATTCCTAATTTGTAACTTCTGTCACTTTTAATATCTCTAAAATACTCTGATGCTAATATTATAGCTGATCTATCAAAAGGATAACATTGTAGGGTACTATTTTAACTCTTACGTGGAAATATGTTTATGAACAACAAAGAAAGTCAAATTCTACTCTTTTACTACTATTTAACATCTACTAAAACGCTACAATACTCAAACTTTATCATTTTCAAAGTTTTTAACAGTTGCTCAGTCTACCAGACTAAAAAAGTCAAATTTTTTGTCTGTCAAATGTCTGAATACTTAACATGTATATTGCATTTGTCACAGGTTCCGGTTGTAGCAATAGCATCGGCAATAAACGTTTTCATTGGCTGGTTCTTGTTCTGCAAATGTCTGTGTCCAATAGATCATCAGATGTCCAGAAGCTAGGGACAAACGAAAACAAAAGAAAGAATCATGAGTATCTCTCTCATTTAGCACTCATCAATGTATGATTTCAATAATATAAACATCACTCCCCAGTTTTTCTCTCTCAGGTCCTCAGGTCCTCTGAGGGTGAGTCTCAGTCGTCATCAGGTCAGGTCATCTTGGACATCAGTAGGGTCCAAGCCATAGTTTTGGTCTCTCCAGATGCACATCAGGATCTCCAGATACAGTCTTTTCAGTTGAAGCACATCAGGTCATTTGCGATGCACTTCTGGTCAATGGTGCAGTGTCTCAGTTCCTGTACACAGCTTGTAATGCAGTAGTTACTCTCTATGGTTAAGACACTTTGATTCTACTTTAAAGACAATTTCTATTCATGCTGTTGCTAATGTCCCTCAGACAAAAAGCAAGCGCAGTTTACTTCTCTAATTTGTATTTTTATCAGATCTAATTCTAATCAATGTAATTACTTCACACAGTACAAAATCAACAAATCAAAAGTGTCAGGACAGACGTCAATTAAGTCCATGACAATATAGAATTCAAATGAACATTTCTGGTCTCAAAAAATACTGATTCAACTAAAGATTCAAGTGATAGACAATTAAAAATATGTGTTTACATTGGAGTAAACTTTTAAAATGCTTTTTCCTCATGTTCTGCTTTTTCATGTATCTATATGTAAATGTGAATGAGTGAGTGTATGAGTGTGTATGTGTGTGTGTGTGTGTATGTGAATTTTGGGGTTGTGTCTCAAGACTCCACGAACCACCTGTAGGTCTCAAAGGTCACACTGTGGTGATGTAAACCACGTAGACACACTTTCAACTCCCTCTAGGTCTCTACCTGATGCTCCACCCATCACGTCTCCAGATACCTCTCTTTCATGGCCCCGGTCTCTCTCACACCCACTCAGTTCTGCAGTGGCGTGGGGAGGGGCAAGGAGGTGGCATTTCCCTTTGCTCTTTGATCTGTGACCTGTGGCTGGGTGGGCTTTGCGCTGTCCAGTGTCCAGCAGTGACCCCTCCCACAGTGTGTGCTCTTGGTTCTGGAAAACAACCTTATAGTCAAATTAAAAACAACAGAGATTGTGAATGAGATTGTTTTTCTCTCTGAAGTCTAAACAATTTTGAAGCGCTCTTGGCTTTCCCAAGCGCTATGTAAATAAAAGATTACTTATTATCTTACTAATGATGACATTTAAAACCAGAAACTCTCAATATAAAAAACAAGACTCAAATCTCTTAAACCTTCAAACTTTAAAATATGTATTATGTACTTTTGCACTGTGTGATGTTTTTAATCTTGAACATCTTGGGTTTCACTTTATGGACTTTCCCTTTTACACTTATTTATCTCAGCATCTATTCTACTAATTTAAAATAATTGCAGCATTTTTCAAATGAAGTCAGTATGAATTGGAGCACATTTTAGACCAGTCTCCTCTGCTGTGTTCATCAGCAGCAGCAACAAGGTCAGGCGTGTAGTCAAAACAAAAACAAAAGTCACCACTTGCATGTGAATTGGGTAGTTTAACTTAATAATATAATACTTTTACAGCCTAATTCCCTCTTTCTTTTTTAGACGAAGTCTACAATCATTAATCACTTTTAACAGATTCTAATTTAAATGTTTGAAAAACGGCTTTTGTAACTAAAATAAAAAATACATGAAAAAATTCTCACAAACAGCTATGAAATATATCAGAGATACAATAATGGACTCACAAAATAAGCAGCAGATTTAAAAAGAAAAGCAAAGCTTTTTGTACTAATCTTTGGGTTTCAAAAACATACTAATTCAAAACTTCTATTCCCTAATGGTGTTTAAAAACGTTTAACTGTGTCTAACACAATGTTCAATTGCAAATTTAGCAAATTTAACGGAATAACTACTATGAAAAGCCAAATTCCTAAAGCAGTAGCTCCCCTTTAAATCAGAGCAGCAGCTCAGCAGCAGCGAGGGCGGGGGGGTTCCTTTCACACAGACGCGCACACACAGGCAGAAAGATACAGAAGAATAACTTTCAAGATTACTTTGTTAAGCGAATATAACTGATGTTGTTCTTTATACTTTTGTCATCCAAATCTAGAAGTGATCACTTTCCACACTAGTAACAAAAGGCACTCTTGTCTTTAACGTTTACGCTTCTATTTTATCGAGGTAGCAAACTAATTTAAACTTAAAATCTCTTTCTAAAAAACAAAACAACTGTTGGATACAACCCTCTCATAGCTCAACTGTAGATAAAACTCGGCAAAAAATGTAAATAACTCACGAAAGCTCTCATAGCTCAACTTTAGATAAAACTCTGCATTCTCCGGTGAACTCTGTTCACTCCAAAAAACAAAAAACTCCCTTTTTCTGTATGTAATTTAAACCGTGATCACTGAAATATTGTTGCTTATGTACTTTTGTCATTTATCAGCTTGAAATTCGTCAATTTCAAAGCTTTTGTAACAAAGGCCTCCTTAACACGTTTCCCTTTTTATAAATTGCTTTTCTGTTTACACCATGGTTTCTCTCAAAGGGACTTTAACCCCGAGGCTTTTCTCAAAGGGACTTTAACCCCGAGACTTTCTCAAAGGGACTTTAACCCCGAGGCTCAAAGGGACTTTAACCCCCGAGACTTTCTCAAAGGGACTTTAACCCCGAGGCTCAAAGGGACTTTAACCCCGAGACTTTCTCAAAGGGACTTTAACCCCGAGGCTCAAAGGGACTTTAACCCCGAGACTTCTTCAAAATACAATTTAGAGAGTTTGACAGACCCCAAAAAACAGACCAAAATTTAGCTAATATCCAATTATGCAGACTTTACATATTAAAAAAGGTGTCTGCTTACCTTATTCTTGTCAAACCGGTTCCAAGGACTGTCCGAGAGGTCTGCCAACTCTTTTCCGCGTCGGAATATTCAATTTAAAAAACAAAACAGAGAAAGTGAGGGAGCAAGAGCAAGCCCATCCAAAAGCGAGCCCTTTCAGCGTCCGCTGGGATTTCTCCCCTTCCAGATAACGTGCTGTCGCTCCCACACGCCGAAAAAAAGAAACAGAGGAAATTCTCTCAAAACAATCCAGAGAATGGCACAAACCGAGCCGCGCATTCTCCACCAAATCTGTAAGGATTTAGCAGACAGAGACGGATCGTGGTGTGCCAAACTCTGGAAGTTTATTTAAGTTTCTCTCAAGTTCCACTGGTTTCCTCTGTTTCTTCCTCTCAGACAGAATAAAGGCAGTACACAGTTTATATAGTCATTGTCACGTCACACATCGAAAGACATACGTGTCACAAAGAGACAGTCACATCATAGTCATAACATGGAGTCCTTGTGGAGTCCTTGTACAGTCCTGCACGTAGGCCATATTGCTATCTAATACTAACAAGTTCAGAGTTGTAATTTTTTAATTACCTATGTGTGAGCATAAAGCTGTGTGTGTGTGTGTTTTAATAAAGCTTTCTTTGTATGAACATATTCCTGGAAAATTTTCATTTCTTCTATAAATAATACGAATATTTATATAAATATTATTACATTAATTATGAGGCAGGGTGACCAATAGTGACAGATCTGCCAGCCCAGGGGTGCTCACACTTTTTCAGCAGTGAGCTACTTATAAAAGGATCAAGTCAAAATGATCTACCTACTACAAAAATGCAAATCATATATTTCAAAAAATATTCTTTATACCTACAATGTATGTTTATGTACATGCAAAACAGCATGAGCCAATATAGCACAACACAACACAATTACCTATGTACATTTTTTGTCATTACCCGAGTTTACTGTGATGACTTTCACTGAATTGAATCAGCCAGGGATGCATAGTCCGGAAAATTGGTGGTAACTCGCTGACAAGTTTGTCGTGGTTGAGCTTTCCTGCACTGAGCGCGGTTGTTTGCGCATGTGCAGTCCCCTAAGTGTCAGTAAAACATTACTGAGTAAAACACAGATGTCATTTGACTGTGGTGCCATGTCCATGTGCCATGCCTGTTTTTTTTAAAATCCAAATATTTCCCCTCCTCCGTTTATAAAATAATTTGCATCCACACATCTGCGTTATCGATCACGTTCGTAACATTCCAAACATGTGCGTCTCTCACGTCCTGTCCTGCGTTGGGGAAAAACACAGAAGTGGGCGGAGTTCTGATGCAGACGCCGGTAACGGCACTTTTACAGTCATAGAAGACACTCAGAGTAAAGACGTATGTTTACAAGCACTGACCCCGTCCTCAGCCCTGGTTTAGCCCTGGTTTAGTCCTGGTTTAGTCCTGGTTTGGTTGTTTTTGAGCGTGAGTCCCCGCGATCACTTTGCTGCTCTCTGATGTGGAGGATGTTCGCTGCTGCGAGCATCTCACAGCGAACAGTTTTTAAGGTAGTATGATCCATGCTTGAGTGATCAGAGGAATTTAGGGGGGTACTGTGGCGTGCGAGAACGCAAAACTCCGGTTATCTCTGTCTACACACAAATGCATTAACAGAGTTTTCAAAAATCTCCACTTTGCCCGGAGTTTTTTGTATATATTCGTTTAGAATGTGTAATTTTTATTTATTTAATGCGATCTACCAATACTACCTTTGCGATCGACTGGTAGATCGCGATCGACGTATTGAGCACCCCTGTGCCAGCCAATCACGAGAGATTATACTTATTTGAAAGTAGTGATTTCATCCAATGGGGAGTAAGCTACCAATGGGGAGTAATCCCACGTGGGCTGGCCACGTGTGATTTTTCAGCCAATCACGAGTTTGAAAGTACACTGTAAACCCTGACAAGTAAAGTTTACTTGAAAAAACCATGGAAATAAATTGCGTATTAACTTCACTTGAATTCCTCGAGTACACCCTTTACTTGATATTACCAAGTAAACTCAAGTGATTGCAATAAAGTTTAAATTTCTACCTACGTACTCAGAACCCTGTAGTTGAGAGGTAATGGTGCTCAGCCACCATACCCACTCAGCCACCAGGACACCCTGCCATTGTCACACCTGCCTCATTAAAGAGTCTACACGTCAAAATGTCAAAAGTGAGGCTTACTTGAACAGAAACAGTTCAATTCAAAGAAAACCCTGAGTGACATAGGCAAGCTTTAAATAAACTAACAATAAATGAGTAATATCTACTTACTGGGAAAAATCTCTTTAAAATAACTTTGATATCTGAAGTAGGATTGAAGTTAGGGTTTACAGTGTAGTGGTATCCGCCAATGCTGCTGCATTCATATGCTAAGTAGGGCCATTAGCGCTCGGCCGGCCGCAGTGTTTCGCTGCATTCATATGCAAAGTAGGGACATTAGCATGGTACGGATACGGCAGTTTGGAGGACAGGGCACCCTAACTGCGCCTTTTGAAAACTGCCTGAGATACCCGAAAAAGAGCGTGATTTCCTGCAGTTTAGGGTGACGAAAATCTAACTTTTCATGCAGTGCCAGGTTTATGATCCAGGTTTATAATGAAGGTTTAGATCCAAGTTTAGATCCAGGTTCTGATCCATGTGTGACAGGTCTGGACAGAACTGGGTCAGGAAGTCTGAAAAATGTCCAATTATAGAAAGGACAGAAAAGTGCTGACGGGAGAATCTATTTGAGTAAGTAAGTAAGTAAGTAAGTTTTTATTTATATACCGCCTTTTCACTGCAGATCTGAGTCTCAAAGCGGTTTACAATTGTTAATTTTGGGCATTTGTCTCTCACTTCACACAGAGATGGGAGCGGGGCCAGTACAGGAGGCGCATGCCAGAACTATTGGACATATTTTTAGTGGTAGGGGAAACCGGAGTACCCGGAGGAAACCTACGCAGACACAGGGAGAACATGCAAACTCCACTCAGAAAGGCCCTGGTCCGACCGGGATTCGAACCAGGACCTTCTTGCTGAGAGGCGAGAGTGCTATCCACTCAGCCACCGTGCCGCCCAAGTCCTGGTTCAGACCTAGTTCAGACTTGGTTTAGTCCTGTTCAGACCTGGCTCAGACCTGGCTCAGTCCTGGCTCAGTCCTGGCTCAGTCCTGGCTCAGACCTGGCTCAGACCTGGCTCAGACCTGGCTCAGACCTGGCTCAGACCTGGCTCAGACCTGGCTCAGACCTGGCTCAGACCTGGCTCAGACCTGGCTCAGACCTGGCTCAGACCTGGCTCAGACCTGGCTCAGACCTGGCTCAGACCTGGTTCAGACCTGGCTCAGACCTGGCTCAGACCTGGCTCAGACCTGGCTCAGACCTGGTTCAGACCTGGTTCAGACCTGGTTCAGACCTGGTTCAGGATCTCTCAGTATAAAATGCGTCAAACTTGCTTTGGTGTGTCGTGGGAGTCTTTGGAGCAAAGCGGTCCATGCAGCAGGTTATCTCCGGGTGCTACGGTTCAAAAACATCAAAAATTCATAAAAAGGTACAAGAGGAGACATGCTCGTTCTACAGCGAGGACCAGAGACCAGCTGGACATGCATAGACACAGAGACACCTGGTGGACAGGTGGAGCTACTGCAGTTAAAGCTGGGGTATCCGACTTTTGTTTCATAAATAACACATGAAGTTTGTCCGACAGAGTTTGGTAAAGACACAGGCTTCATCTCATTAGGAAACAAGTCCCTGTGGGCCACTATTTGACTCACAGGGACTTGGTAGAGAGTTAGTAAAACATGAGTTACCTGGTCCCTCTCTCTGGTCTTTCTCTCTGGTCTCTCTCTCTCTGGTCTCTCTCTTTGGTCTCTCTCTTTGGTCTCTCTCTGGTCTCTCTCTCTGGTCCCTCTCTGGTCTCTCTCTCTTGTCTCTCTCTTTGGTCTCTCTCTTTGGTCTCTCTCTGGTCTATTTGCTCTCTCTCTTTGGTCTCTCTCGCTGGTCTCTCTCTCGCTGATCTCTCTCTCGCTGATCTCTCTCTCTGGTCTCTCTCTCTCTGGTCTCTATCGCTGGTCTCTCTCGCTGGTCTCTCTCTCGCTGGTCTCTCTCTCGCTGATCTCTCTCTCGCTGATCTCTCTCTCTGGTCTCTCTCTCTCTGGTCTCTATCGCTGGTCTCTCTTGCTGGTCTCTCTCCCTGGTCTTTCTCTCTGTGGTCTCTCTCTCTCTGGTCTCTCTCCAGTCTCTCTCTGTTCTCTCTCTCTCTGGTCTCTCTCTATGCTCTCACTCTCTCTCTCTCTTTCTGAGGATTTTACAGCCTTCTTACCTACAGCTGCTACTGAGAGGATGTATCTTATTGTGTGTCATGTTTACAACACGTCACCCCTGTCTGAAAGTCACGTACCCCAGCTTTAACTCTGTACAATCAGAGTCTTGTGATCAGAGAGACATGTGACCTGAAGAGCCAGTGCAAAAAGTGAAGAGGAAGAGTCCATAAGGTTCTCATGGCTCCTCCCCCCCCTGACAGCGGAGTCCTTAAGGTTCTCACCTTCCCCAAATGCCCAGACACTAGAGTTTTATAAGAGACGAGAAAGATTACTTACTACTACTTACAGCAACTTGTACAACTGTTACTCATGTGGGACTGAGGCTGTAGATCCAGGACCGATGGCTTCTGTGTGTTTGTTATTATTGTGTCTGATTCTCTGATCTGCTGTTGGTGAATCAACAACTCCTCTGAGGCGACTGCTGATGTGATTTAGGGCCATACACAAATACCTCAGATTAAATATCATTTCAAACCAATTGTTTTGATGCCAATACTTAGTTATGTGGATGTTCAAACTGTCATGCCCTGACTGCAGCTCACAGCCCCTCCCCCCTGTGTGCCTCATAGCCCCCCCCCCCTTGTGTTCCTCATAGCCCCTCCTCTCTGTGTGCCTCATAGCCCCTCCCCCCTGTGTGCCTCATAGCCCCTCCCCCTGTGTGCATCAGGAGTCACCGGTCTGGACACGGTGAAGATGTCCTGCTTCTCGCTCCCCCTGCCTGCTGCCCCTGGTACTGCGGCCTGGTCCTCTCTCTCTCCTTCTCGCCGCTCGTCAGACAGCAGCTGTATGATCATCTGCACCTGTGTCTCCAGCCGCCGCAGCCGACCTCCCAGCGCCTGTATGTCGGTGCGCAGCTGCAGCCGCGTCTCGTCCAGCGCCTCCTTCACCGTCTCCGTCTCGTCGATGCGCTGCTCGCTCTTGGTGATGCCGCTGTCGCACGAGTCAGTCTTTCGCAGATTTTTGCCGTCCGCCTCCTTGTTCGGCGCCGATGCTGATGGCGCTAACATCTCCGCGGACGCCGCCTTCTGATTGGTCAGAGGCGAGTCTCGCCGCGCTCCGTCTGCCGCACTGCCTTTGAGACGCATCCAGGCGCTGGGGGCTTTCGCTGGTTTAGATAAAGTCTGGATCACCGCCTCACTGTTGCTTTCTGCGGCTTTGTGTTTGTCGCTCTCTCTCTGTTTGTCGCTCTCTCTCTTGTTGGTTTCGCGTTTGCCAGTTTCTCTCAGTTTCTCTGGTTCTCTCTCGTCCTCTTGGAGCTTGTCTCTGTTGTCGGCGCTGTACTCTTGCATGGGGGTGATCTGCGACACGGTGAGGATGTTGCTGGTGCCGTTCTGGAAGGATGTGCTCAGGGGGAGAGAGTGCTGTGAGCTGGAGTGACCAAGCTGCTGCAGGTTCTGGGTCTGGTGAGTCTCTGCGTCTGTGTAGCCGCCGTTGTTGCCGTTGTGCCGCGGCTTGAACTTGTGGAGGAGTCTGCGCACAGGGTGGTCCTGCGGGATGCTGAGCTGCACCTCGTTCTTGGCGCGCTCTCGCTCCTCCTCCTCCTTTTGCAAGTCGCTGATTTTACGGAAAATCACCTGCAGCAGAAGGACACGGTACAGATAGAGTACAGAAGCGGCTTAAAGCTGGGGTACCTGACTGCTTTGGTAAAGTCTTGTAAACACAAGTTGTGAACAAATCAGACCGTCTGAGTGGCCCCACCCACAGCAGAGGACACACTCTAGACCTGATAATCACTAAGGGTTAATATCTCAAAAGTAAATGAATCGATGGTCGATTTTGCTGTCGGATCATGTGTTTCAGTAGTAAACCACCAGCGGACCCCTGTTCAGCTCCATTAGAACGGATAGTGGAGTTGTTGGATTTTCATTAAAGTGAATGAATTTATTCAAAGTTTAGACAGCTTTGGGTTAACCTATGGGTGTGGTGGGATGCAGCATTCTCCCATCCCCCAGTCATGAGTGAAACTAGTTTTAATAATAAGCAGGAAGCCGAAGACATCTGGTTTTAGTAGATCTCATGTTTATTTAGAGGGAAGCCACGTCTTCTCTGAGGGAGAGGAAGGTGGGACATATTGTTGCATGTCCATCCATCCATTTTCTTCCGCTTTATCCGTTGTCGGGTCGCGGGGGCAGCAGTCTAAGCAGAGACGCCCAGACTTCCCTATCCACACACACTTCCTCCAGCTCGTCCGGGGGGACCCCAAGGCGTTCCCAGGCCAGCTGAGAGACATAGTCCCTCCAGCGTGTCCTAGGTCTTCCGCGGGGCCGCCTCCCGGTGGGACGTGCCCGGAACACCTCCCCAGGGAGGCGTCCAGGAGGCATCCGGAACAGATGCCCGAGCCACCTCAACTGGTTCCTCTCGACGTGGAGAAGCAGTGGCTCTACTCCGAGCTCCTCCCGTGTGACTGAGCTCCTCACCCTATCTCTAAGGGAGCGCCCAGCCACTCTGCGGAGGAAGCTCATTTCGACCGCTTGTATCCGCGATCTCGTTCTTTCGGTCATTACCCAAAGCTCATGACCATAGGTGAGGGAGGGAACGAAGATTGACCGGTAAATCGAGAGCTTTGCCTTTCGGCTCAGCTCCCTCTTTACCACAACGGTCCGATACAGCGACCGCATCACTGCGCACGCTGCACCGATCCGCCTGTCAATCTCACGCTCCATTCTTCCCTCACTCGTGAACAAGACCCCGAGATACTTGAACTCCTCCACTTGAGGAAGGACCTCTCCACCCACCTGCAGAGGGCAAGGCACCTTTTTCCGGTCGAGCACCATGGCCTCAGATTTGGAGGTGCTGATTCTCATCCCAGCCGCTTCACACTCGGCTGCAAACCGCCCCAGTGCATGTTGCAGGTCCTGGTTCGTTGGAGCCAACAGGACAACATCGTCCGCAAACAGCAGAGATGAAATCCTGTGGTCTCCGAACCGGACCCCCTCCGACCCCTGGCTGCGCCTAGATATTCTGTCCATAAATACAGTGAACAGAACCGGTGACAAAGGGCAGCCCTGTCGGAGGCCAACATTCACCGGGAACAGGTCTGACTTACTGCCGGCAATGCGAACACAGCTCTGGCTCCGGTCATACAGGGATCGAATGGCCCTCAGCAGAGGACCCCCGACCCCGTACTCCCGGAGAACCCCCCAAAGGACACCCCGGGGAACACAGTCGAACGCCTTCTCCAAATCCACAAAACACATGTGGACAGGTTGGGCGAACTCCCATGAACCCTCGAGTATCCGATGGAGAGTATAGAGCTGGTCCAGTGTTCCGCGACCGGGACGAAAACCACACTGCTCCTCCTGGATCCGAGATTCGACCATCGGCCGTAACCTCCTCTCCAGTACCCTGGAGTAGACCTTACCGGGGAGGCTGAGGAGTGTGATCCCACGATAATTGGAACACACCCTCCGGTCCCCCTTCTTGTAGAGAGGGACCACCACCCCGGTCTGCCACTCCATTGGCACTGCCCCCGATCGCCACGCGATGTTGCAGAGACGTGTCAGCCAAGACAGTCCTACAACATCCAGAGACTTTAGATAATCAGGGCGGATCTCATCCACACCCGGAGCCTTGCCACCATGGAGGCTACCAACCACCTTGGTGACCTCAGCCAGGGAGATAGATGTATCCGCCCCAACATCCTCAGCCTCTGCCTCTGTAACAGAGGACGTGACGGGGGGATTGAGGAGAACCTCAAAGTATTCCTTCCACCGCCCGACAATATCCCCAGTCGAGGTCAGCAGCTCTCCACCCGCACCGTACATGGTGTTGGCAAAGAACTGCTTCCCCCTCCTGAGGCGCCGGATGGTTTGCCAGAATCTCTTCGAGGCCGACCGATAGTCATGCTCCATGGACTCTCCGAACTCCTCCCAGTCCCGGGTTTTTGCCTCTGCAACAGCCCGGGCCACGGCACGCTTGGCCTGCCGGTACTGGACAGCTGCCTCAGGAGTCCCCCGAACCATCATGGCTCGATAGGACTCCTTCTTCAGCCTGACAGCATCCCTTACTGCCGGTGTCCACCACCGGGTTCGGGGGTTGCCGCCGGGACCAGCACCAGAGACCTTGCAACCACAGCTACGAGCCGCCGCATCGGCGATTGAGGCAGAGAACATGGTCCACTCGGACTCCATGTCTCCCTCCTCCGCCGGGACCTGGGAGAAACTCTCCCGGAGGTGCGAGTTGAAAGTCCGTCTGACAGGGGGCTCAGCGAGACGTTCCCAGCAGACCCTCACTATACGCTTGGGTCTGCCAGGTCTGACCGGCTTCTTCCCCTGCCAGCGGATCCAACTCACGACCAGGTGATGATCGGTTGACAGCTCCGCCCCTCTCTTTACCCGAGTGTCCGAGACACGCGGTCGAAGGTCAGATGATACGACAACAAAGTCGATCATCGACCTCCGGCCTAGGGTGTCCTGGTGCCACGTGCACTGGTGGACACCCTTGTGCTCGAACATGGTGTTCGTGATGGACAAACTGTGACTGGCACAGAAGTCCAACAACTGAACACCGCTCGGGTTCAAATCAGGGGGGCCGTTCTTTCCGATCACCCCTCTCCAAGTGTCACTGGCGCCTCCCACATGGGCGTTGAAGTCCCCCAGGAGAATGACGGAGTCCCCGGGCGGTGCACCGTCCAGTACCCCTCCCAAGGACTCCAAGAAGGCCGGGTACTCTGCACTGCTGTTAGGCCCGTAGGCCGTCACAACAATGAGAGACTTGTCCCCCACCCGGAGGCGGAGGGACGCGACCCTCTCATTCACCGGGGAGAACTCCAACACATGGCGGCTGAGATGGGGGGCAATGAGAATGGCCACCCCAGCTCGCCGCCTCTCCCCGCGGGAAACTCCAGAAAAGTGGAGCGTCCAACCCCTCTCAAGGAGTTGGGTTCCAGAGCCCAAGATGTGTGTGGAGGTGAGGCCGACTATCTCTAGTCGGTATCGCTCAACCTCCCCCACGAGCTCGGGCTCCTTCCCCCCCAGTGAGGTGACGTTCCACGTCCCAAGAGCCAGATGTTGTGTGTGCGGACTGGGTCGCCGAGGTCTCCGCCTTCGACTGCCGCCCAGTCCTCTCAGCACCGCGCCACCACGGACCCCTCTGCAGGTGGTGGGCCCACAGGAGGGACTGCCCACGTCATCCCTTCGGGCTGAGCCCGGCCGGGCCCCGTGGGCTAAGGCCCGGCCACCAGGCGCTCGCATACGAGCCCCGACCCCAGGCCTGGCTCCAGGGTGGGGCCCCGGCTGCGCCATGCCGGGCGACGTCACTGCTCTCGTTATAGTGCGATCCATGGTGGTTTTTGGACTGCGCTTCGTCTGACTCGTCACCTGAGACCTGTCTGCCATGGGAGGCCCTACCAGGGGCATGAAGCCCCAGACAGCATAGCTCCCAGGATCATCCGAGTACTCAAACTCCCCCACCACGTTAAGGTGGCAGTCCAGGGGGGAGATTGTTGCATGTGTTTCAAATTATCATGGTATAAGACCAGAGCTCCTTGTCCATTCTTGGTCTTTTGCTTTTACATCTGCCGAGACCCAGACTGTAGTCTGTATCATGTCTGTGTGGTGATGTCCAGACAACTGTAGTTTGAACTAGCGCTGACAACATGTATTAAAGAGATTATGTTGTTCAAATGTGACTAGTTTTATCACAAGAACTACCTTCCATTGGAGCTAACTTCAATAGAGCTAGCTTCATAAGAGCTAATTTCCATTAGAGTTAACTTACAAATCTAAAAGTAATGAGTTTTCACAGCTTTTGAAATGACAAGGTTCAAGGATCAAAAACATCATCGTCTCAAATCTGCCATTTATGAGGAAAGTCCTTGAATAAGGTGTTTACTTACAGCTTACTAGATTTATTATAATCAACAACTCATTTCACATGTTTCAGTCTGGCTTTAGACCCCACCACAGACTGAGACTGCTGTCGTCAAGGCAACAAACAATATCCAGCTTAGTGGTCCTCACAGAGACTGGGTGGTCCTCACAGAGACTAGAGGACTGGGTGGTCCTCACAGAGACTAGAGGACTGGGTGGTCCTCACAGAGAAGTACTTTGTGGAGATTGGAAACTGTGTCTCAGATCATATGGCCCTGACCTGTGGAGTACCACAGGGGTCGATCCTGGGACCTCTTCTGTTCAATCTCTACATGCTGCCGTTAGGTCAGTTAATACGCAGAAACAAAGTGTCCTATCACAACTATGCAGACGACACTCAGATCTATGTCTCACTGACTGCAGGAGAACATGGACCAGTGGACTCACTCCTTCACTGCATCACTGAGAGATGATAAACTGGTTCTCTGGTCTCTCATTAAACTCTCTAGTCCAGGCATGTCAAAGTCAAATACATCAGAGGGCCAAAAAAACTAATTTGCTGCGAGCCGAGGGCCGGAGTGGTTCAATGTTTAATAACTCATTGCCTACCAGCCCATTTCAGAACAGGTACTCCCATATTGCCAGCAGTTTCTGATGATTTTTATAGATTTTTCAAGACCCACCGAATATTGTGTACTATGACTATCTGAAATCCGAAACCAGATTCTGAAAGAATAGACTGTCTACTTTCATCAGCAAAAAGAATTTTGTTTCTAGCTGTTTTCAAACCATTCAGAGAGCGCTGCTGCCACCTGCTGGCTCGGAAAACGCAATTGACGTAATAGTGCGTCAATGGCAGGCAACGGGCCATGTAAAATTCATTTGCTGGCCGGATTTGGCCCGCGGGCCTTGACTTTGACACATGTGCTCTAGTCCCTCTCTCCGGTCTCTCCCTCAGAGAGACCGGAGAGAGCGACCACAGAGGATATCCTTTTCACTTTTCTGTCTGAACAACGGAGAGATAACAAAAACACATGCATGTGAAAATTAGTGCGTTCTAGTGTTAGATTGAAAGTTGCATAACTCTGTCTCTGCGTATCTTAGAGACTGTTGATGATTTTAAGTCCCAACTAAAGACGTATTTGTTTAGACAGGCTTTCTCGCCTCACTGTTCATAGGCCTCTGTGAATGTAAACTGTGCTTTTCTGTGTTCTGCTTTTATCTGATGCCGGGTTTTTTTCTGAGTAAAAAAAAAACCCACCAATCTGCCCTGAGCAGCAGCCAGACCAGGCTCCTGCCCTGGCTCCTTCTCCATCCTGATCCCTCGGTCCAACCGGTCTGGACCTTGGGGAGTATGACTCGTGCAACAGCCAACTTCTTCACCCAACACCGAGGATGGTCGGTGTTGGGTGAAGATCCACAAAGACATACCCATGTCTTGTTACCACGGCAACACAACACACACACACTACTGTGTGATGTCACTGCGACGGTAATGTCACTGAAGTTTGAAAAACTTTATTTAAACCAAACAAAACAATCCCAGACCAGAACCTTCTAGAATACCATAGAAGGCTGGTTGCCTAGCAACTGTAGGGTGACAAAAACCACTTTCAGCAGCCACAAACAGACGCCAAAAGAAAACTCCTTAATTCTATTCAGAAGACACAGGACAGTGAGCAGTGTCTTCCCCCACTGAGACAAGGATCAAAGACGTTTTGTGTATCCCTTCAGAGCATCAAAGACATTCCACGCCAGTCTCCCGACGAGGGGGGTTTGACAAACATCACATAGACTGTGGACTCTTAGGACTGTGATCCCTGATACACTGAGAACATTTAAACTCCAAAAATGTACACCTGCATTTCTGTTGTTGTCATTTATCTTTATTGAATTGTGAGTCACGATGTCTTTTGAAATGTATGTAATAAATAACCATTTTTTATTCATTAACATTGTTTAAATAGAAATGCGTTTATGTGTGAAAGAGCCGGAAACAGGAAGTGACCAACGGACACCCCCCCCCCGGAACCAAGGATACAAACACAAGAGCGCCGAGCTCAAGGCTTCTTGTCTTCCCCTCTCGTCTTGTCTGCTCGTCTGTGTTGCTCTTCTCCTCTGGGCTTCTTGTGCCCACGCTCCTGTAAAAATAACTCATCATACTTCTACAAATTAGAAAAAGGCCGGCAAAGAAAAAATGAAATAATTTCATTAATAATAAATGGTATAGAATGTTCTGACCCCAAACTAAAAGCAGGATAAATGTCTTCATTCTATTCTGTGTTATACAGATCTGGTTTTTCATCAACAGACGCAGATTTTTTTTAAATGAAATAAAAAATTATAACATTCCTAAACTAAAAAATGAATCTATCAAACCCTGTGACTCTAACATATCTCTAAATGAATTAGATAAAGCTGTTCAGAAAGTAAAACTAAACAAGTTCCCAGGTTCTGATGGCCTGACTTCAAACTTTTATAAGCATTTTTGGAATGAGTTAAGAGAAATGTTGCTGGAAGTATTTAGAGAATCAAGTGAAAAACAAAACCTTCCACCAACGATGAAACAAGGAGTAATAGTTCTTATACCAAAACCCGGGAAGGATAAAAAACGTATAGACAGGCTCATAGTCCAGGTTTATAATCCAGGCTCATAATCCAGGGTTTATAATCCAGGCTCATAATCCAGGTTTATAATCCAGGCTCATAATTTATCCAGGATCCAGGTTTATAATGAAGGTTTAGATCCAAGTTTAGATCCAGGTTCTGATCCATGTGTGACAGGTCTGGACAGAACTGGGTCAGGAAGTCTGAAAAATGTCCAATTATAGAAAGGACAGAAAAGTGCTGACGGGAGAATCTATTTGAGTCCTGGTTCAGACCTAGTTCAGACTTGGTTTAGTCCTGTTCAGACCTGATTCAGACCTGGCTTAGTCCTGGTTCAGACCTGGCTCAGTCCTGGCTCAGACCTGGCTCAGACCTGGCTCAGACCTGGCTCAGACCTGGCTCAGTCCTGGCTCAGACCTGGCTCAGACCTGGCTCAGACCTGGCTCAGACCTGGCTCAGACCTGGCTCAGACCTGGCTCAGACCTGGCTCAGACCTGGCTCAGACCTGGCTCAGTCCTGGCTCAGTCCTGGCTCAGACCTGGCTCAGACCTGGCTCAGACCTGGCTCAGACCTGGCTCAGACCTGGCTCAGACCTGGCTCAGACCTGGCTCAGTCCTGGCTCAGACCTGGCTCAGACCTGGCTCAGACCTGGCTCAGACCTGGCTCAGACCTGGTTCAGACCTGGTCCAGACCTGGGCCAGACCTGGTTCAGACCTGGTTCAGGATCTCTCAGTATAAAATGCATCAAACTTGCTTTGGTGTGTCGTGGGAGTCTTTGGAGCAAAGCGGTCCATGCAGCAGGTTATCTCCGGGTGCTACGGTTCAAAAACATCAAAAATTCATAAAAAGGTACAAGAGGAGACATGCTCGTTCTACAGCGAGAACCAGAGACCAGCTGGACATGCATAGACACAGAGACACCTGGTGGACAGGTGGAGCTACTGCAGTTAAAGCTGGGGTATCCGACTTTTGTTTCATAAATAACACATGAAGTTTGTCCGACAGAGTTTGGTAAAGACACAGGCTTCATCTCATTAGGAAACAAGTCCCTGTGGGCCACTATTTGACTCATAGGGACTTGGTAGAGAGTTAGTAAAACATGAGTTACCTGGTCCCTCTCTCTGGTCTTTCTCTCTGGTCTCTCTCTCTCTGGTCTCTCTCTTTGGTCTCTCTCTGGTCTCTCTCTGGTCCCTCTCTGGTCTCTCTCTCTGGTCTCTCTCTTTGGTCTCTCTCTTTGGTCTCTCTCTGGTCTATCTGCTCTCTCTCTCTGGTCTCTCTCTCTCTGTTCTCTCTCTTTGGTCTCTCTCGCTGGTCTCTCTCGCTGGTCTCTCTCTCGCTGGTCTCTCTCTCGCTGATCTCTCTCTCGCTGATCTCTCTCTCGCTGATCTCTCTCTCTGGTCTCTCTCTCTCTGGTCTCTATCGCTGGTCTCTCTTGCTGGTCTCTCTCCCTGGTCTTTCTCTCTGTGGTCTCTCTCTCTCTGGTCTCTCTCCAGTCTCTCTCTGTTCTCTCTCTCTCTGGTCTCTCTCTATGCTCTCACTCTCTCTGGTCTCTCTCTCTCTTTCTGAGGGTTTTACAGCCTTCTTACCTGCAGCTGCTACTGAGAGGATGTATCTTATTGTGTGTCATGTTTACAACACGTCACCCCTGTCTGAAAGTCACGTACCCCAGCTTTAACTCTGTACAATCAGAGTCTTGTGATCAGAGAGACATGTGACCTGAAGAGCCAGTGCAAAAAGTGAAGAGGAAGAGTCCATAAGGTTCTCATGGCTCCTCCCCCCCCTGACAGCGGAGTCCTTAAGGTTCTCACCTTCCCCAAATGCCCAGAGACTAGAGTTTTATAAGAGACGAGAAAGAACATCGCCACAGCAACTTGTACAACTGTTACTCATGTGGGACTGAGGCTGTAGATCCAGGACCGATGGCTTCTGTGTGTTTGTTATTATTGTGTCTGATTCTCTGATCTGCTGTTGGTGAATCAACAACTCCTCTGAGGCGACTGCTGATGTGATTTAGGGCCATACACAAATACCTCAGATTAAATATCATTTCAAACCAATTGTTTTGATGCCAATACTTAGTTATGTGGATGTTCAAACTGTCATGCCCTGACTGCAGCTCACAGCCCCTCCCTCCTGTGTGCCTCATAGCCCCCCCCCCCTCCTTGTGTTCCTCATAGCCCCTCCTCTCTGTGTGCCTCATAGCCCCTCCCCCCTGTGTGCCTCATAGCCCCTCCCCCTGTGTGCATCAGGAGTCACCGGTCTGGACACGGTGAAGATGTCCTGCTTCTCGCTCCCCCTGCCTGCTGCCCCTGGTACTGCGGCCTGGTCCTCTCTCTCTCCTTCTTGCCGCTCGTCAGACAGCAGCTGTATGATCATCTGCACCTGTGTCTCCAGCCGCCGCAGCCGACCTCCCAGCGCCTGTATGTCGGTGCGCAGCTGCAGCCGCGTCTCGTCCAGCGCCTCCTTTACCGTCTCCGTCTCGTCGATGCGCTGCTCGCTCTTGGTGATGCCGCTGTCGCACGAGTCAGTCTTTCGCAGATTTTTGCCGTCCGCCTCCTCGCTCGGCGCCGATGCTGATGGCGCTAACATCTCCGCGGACGCCGCCTTCTGATTGGTCAGAGGCGAGTCTCGCCGCGCTCCGTCTGCCGCACTGCCTTTGAGACGCATCCAGGCGCTGGGGGCTTTCGCTGGTTTAGATAAAGTCTGGATCACCGCCTCACTGTTGCTTTCTGCGGCTTTGTGTTTGTCGCTCTCTCTCTTGTTGGTTTCGCGTTTGCCAGTTTCTCTCAGTTTCTCTGGTTCTCTCTCGTCCTCTTGGAGCTTGTCTCTGTTGTCGGCGCTGTACTCTTGCATGGGGTGATCTGCGACACGGTGAGGATGTTGCTGGTGCCGTTCTGGAAGGATGTGCTCAGGGGGAGAGAGTGCTGTGAGCTGGAGTGACCAAGCTGCTGCAGGTTCTGGGTCTGGTGCGTCTCTGCGTCTGTGTAGCCGCCGTTGTTGCCGTTGTGCCGCGGCTTGAACTTGTAGAGGAGCCTGCGCACAGGGTGGTCCTGCGGGATGCTGAGCTGCACCTCGTTCTTGGCGCGCTCTCGCTCCTCCTCCTCCTTTCACAAGTCGCTGATGGATTCACGGTGACGTCAACATAAAAAGGAAAAGTTGAAACTACTCACAAGGCTCTTTCCTGGTACCATGCAACAGTTTTTTTCTAACAAAATGAAGACCACATATTAAACATGTCTCCTTTCACACTTCTATTTACTTTCTAAAATGCTCACCTGAGTCCTGGCCGAAGCAGCTGCTGGAAACCGTCCACCTCTTTGCTGCCCTCTCCTGGAACAAAACAGAACAGCGCCATGTATGATAGCCATCCATCCATTTTCTTCCCCTTAATCCATTTCTGGGTCGGGGGGGTGGCCAGAGATGCCACCCAGTTCACAGAGCACCAGCCCCTCACTGATCCTCCTGCAGGTGGTGAGTCCACAGGAGCTGAGATCTTTCAGTGGGAGCTTCAGGCAAAGTGGGGTTAAGTGTCTTGCCTAAGGACACAACAACAGCAGTCATCAGTGGGAGTCGTGAAGTAGGTCTTATGGTGGGCTTGAACCCACGACCTTCAGACTCAAAGGCCAATGCTCTACCAACTGAGCTACTGTCGCCCTCTCATGTGTTTTCTGCTTGAAATACCTAGAAACTTCAATCATTCTTTGAGTCCTGAAATTTAAACTCTCAACTTTATACTTTTAATAAAAACTATTCCCATTTTCGCCTCTTTACAGACTGTTAAAATCATGTTGCACAAGACAGTGCTAGTGTTTCCCAAAGAGCACAGACAAATACAGTATGGGGTGTCCAAACTTTCTTCATCAGGGGCCCTATATTCAAACAGACTAATGAACTGGGGCACCGAACTATAGTCTCACATCATACATGATGTTTGTCCCAACAGAAAAGAGTCATGTGACAGTGAAATGTTGTGAACAATCAGACCACAATGTGCTACCACCATATTATTAGAAAACAGTGTATCTTTTGCCCTGTCAATCACTATTTGACTCTTTGGGCTGGAGCTGATCGGCTGAATGAGGGAGGTCCTCTATTTTTCACCTTTTTACCAAGTATACATGCATGAGAAAACTAGTGATAGATATGAGAGTGAGAGAGGAACCAGAAAGAGAGACTTGAGAGGAACTAGAGAGAGAGACCTGAGAGGAACCAGAGAGAACCTTTATTAGTCCCACATTGGGGATGTTGCCGCGCTCATACAGGGCAGATGTAAGATCACACAAAGTAGCTGTAAATGCTTCATAAAAGCAGCAAGTAGTGATTTTCAGATAAGGCCCCGCGAAGAAATCAACACTTTCAGCCGAGTCTGCTGCTGGTACATGGACCAATACTTCATAGCAAATAATTTAGTCTATGACGCCACCCTGAGGCCAACATGTAAAATTGCTAAATTTCCATTGCAGCCTCACAAATGTATTTCAAGTCATGTGACAGATAGACCCATCATGAAACATAATATTTGAAAAGGACGCACTCATATAAAAAGAGAATTCAAGTATTTCCGTGTTCACGTTATTTGTGAGGATTTATCCAACTGTAGCAACAACTCTTCACCTGTGGCAACACACGAGCAGAAATCAACGGCACAAGATGTGCCTTCTATGTTTTTAATCAGTTCAGAACGATTGAAACGTCATGGCTGACGTCACCAAAAGCTTTGAGGCAGAAATAGCTATTGGGCATACGCGACACACGTCACAAGCAGTAAGATTTTAATCAGCACACGGGGAGAAATTCCACAATCTATTCTGCCAGAAGGGAGACTAGAGGGTTTCTAATATCACAATTTTCTTTGACCAGCAGAGGGGGTGCACCGTTCCTGGAGGTACTGCAATACCAGGTCGATGCGTGGAGTGGACGGAGCAAGCCCCTATTCCATCTCCCAGTTCCAAAAATCAATTTAATATATGGTCCCCGGGTAGGGGACGTATCAGATATTAAACTGATAAGAACAGATACTACACTTGATCTTAGCCAAAAGGCCGAGAAGCGATAACTACAAACTGTCCGCGGGAGGGAACCCTTTCTCCGCCAGGACGAGCTCAGTCACGGTGCAGAACTCTCCTCCCGAAACCTTTATTATTTTATTTCTTATAGAATTAAGAGTCAGATTATAGAAGACAATCTCATAATAGCACTCGCAAGTTAAATCTGCTATTAGCAATGGACATAGTGAAGATACATTCTGCGCCTGACATAGAGGGTGGAGCTAAACTTTAATGATCGCGAAAGCACAGATCACAAGTCAAATCGTTCCGCACATGTGGAGAAATTTGAGGATAGGGATGCCTTTACTGATCTCTGAGATACTGTCTTTGAATATACGGTTCTTATGTGCTGTATTACTTGTATCATGGTGCCAACCATCTGAACAGTTAAGATCTTGCTTCCGGTATGTTACGGGGATCTTTCACAGGGGGGCGCCGTGGTGCAGGACATTCAGCCTCGTTCTTTGTCTATCTTTAAAGATCCATGTGTAAACTGCAGTGATGTTTCTTGAAGAGGATGACGTGTGGAAAGGGACAGTGATAGAAAGATAGATAGATAGATAGATAGATAGATAGATAGATAGATAGATAGATAGATAGATAGATAGATAGATAGATAGATAGATAGATAGATAGATAGATAGATAGATAGATAGATAGATAGATAGATAGATAGATAGATAGATACTTTATTGTTGCCCTTTAGGAGAAATTCAGGTTAGATGTCCTAATGCTCATTAGGACAGCTAATTACCAATAGGTAAATTATGTTGGCTTTTTAAACAGTGTTATTCAGCTATTCCTCTTATCTGTGAATCCCAGTTAATAACAACTACTGCTGCAGGTTTACATGTTAGATCACATTTAATTGGGTGAAAGTTGCTTATTTTATGGCGTTGCAGGCTGTGCTATAACGGTTGTTTCTAATTACGCTAAACTGAGATTGTAAACCCGCTCATTTACTTTTACTGTTGGTAAAAAAAACACATCCTCAAGACATTGTAAAACAAAGACATATTCTCAATGTGTCTCTTTTCCTCCAACTCTAGTTCAACATTTTGTGTCAATTTCAAATGTTTCATATACACAACATAAAAATTGTGATTAATACGGTGCGAGTATACTGTAATTTTCAACACCTCATTAAATCCCCAAGTGCCTACAACAATCGTCTATCTGCTACGTTACAACATAAAACCTGCGACTTATATGCAGGTGCGGCCAGAATGTGGGCAGCATTGATTTTCTTTTCAGATATATGTGGTGCAGCTTATATACAGGTGCTTCTCATAGTCCAGAAAGATTGGAGCCGACAGATCTGTGGACGCAGATTCAAAACAAGAATGTTAAGTTATATATCCTGTGTGTTGGCTGTATATATCCTGTGTGGTGGCTGTATATATCCTGTGTGGTGGCTGTATATGTCCTGTGTGGTGGCTGTATATATCCTGTGTGTTGGCTGTATATATCCTGTGTGGTGGCTGTATATGTCCTGTGTGTTGGCTGTATATATCCTGTGTGGTGACTGTATATGTCCTGTGTGGTGACTGTATATGTCCTGTGTGTTGGCTGTATATGTCCTGTGTGGTGACTGTATATGTCCTGTGTGTTGGCTGTATATGTCCTGTGTGGTGACTGTATATGTCCTGTGTGTTGGCTGTATATATCTTTTTTGTTGGCTGTATATGTCCTGTGTGGTGGCTGTATATATCCTGTGTGGTGGCTGTATATGTCCTGTGTGGTGGCTGTATATATCCTGTGTTGGCTGTATATATTGTGTGTGGTGGCTGTATATATCCTGTGTGGTGGCTGTATATATCCTGTGTGGTGGTTGTATATATCCTGTGTGGTGGTTGTATATATCCTGTGTGGTGGCTGTATATGTCCTGTGTGGTGGCTGTATATATCCTGTGTTGGCTGTATATATTGTGTGTGGTGGCTGTATATATCCTGCGTGATGGCTGTATATATCCTGTGTGTTGGCTGTATATATCCTGTGTGGTGGCTGTATATGTCCTGTGTGGTGGCTGTATATGTCCTGTGTGGTGGCTGTATATATCCTGTGTGTTGGCTGTATATATCCTGTGTGGTGGCTGTATATGTCCTGTGTGTTGGCTGTATATATCCTGTGTGGTGACTGTATATGTCCTGTGTGGTGATATGTCCTGTGTGGTGACTGTATATATCCTGTGTGTTGGCTGTATATATCTTTTTTGTTGGCTGTATATGTCCTGTGTGGTGGCTGTATATATCCTGTGTGTTGGCTGTATATATCCAGTGTGGTGGCTGTATATATCCTGTGTGGTGGCTGTATATATCCTGTGTGTTGGCTGTATATATTTTTTTGTTGGCTGTATATGTCCTGTGTGTTGGCTGTATATATCCAGTGTGGTGGCTGTATATGTCCTGTGTGGTGGCTGTATATATCCTGTGTGTTGGCTGTATATATTTTTTTGTTGGCTGTATATGTCCTGTGTGGTGGCTGTATATATCCTGTGTGGTGGCTGTATATCTGTATATATCCTGTGTGTTGGCTGTATATATCCTGTGTGGTGGCTGTATATCAGATTCAGATTCAGATTCATTTTATTGGCCATGTGCAGTAAAACTACATTGGAAATACATGCAAAAAGAGGTACTCTGTGTGCACCGACAGAATAAAAAGCACGATACAATGTAATATAAATACACATACACTGAATATAAAATAATAAATAATAAAAAAAACAGCTGACACTGTGGCACCGATCGACAAAACAATACAAGGGGTAAAAGCAGTTTAAAAGCAGGTAAAAGCAGGAATTAAAATGCTCTGTTTAGGCACCTAACAGCCTGTGGAAAGAAGCTGTTAGCATAGCGAGATGTCTTGCATCTCAGTGACCGGTATCTTCTGCCAGAGGGAAGAAGCTGGAACATGGCTTTCCCAGGGTGGCCAGAAGAGTCACCGATGATTTTAAGAGCTTTGTTTAAAAGTCTGGATTTGTAAAGAACCTCCAGAACAGGAAGCTCACAGCCCACGGTCCTCTTTGCAGAGCGGAGCACCTTGTTTAAAGCTCTCTTTTCTTTATCTGTGATGTTTCCAAACCACACAGACACAGAACCAACAAGTAAACTCTCAATGGTGCAGCGATAAAAGTTCAGCAGAATCTAAGAGTTAGTGGTAAATTCTCTAAGTTTCCGCAGGAAGTAAAGACGCTGACGGGCTTTCTTTACGACCCGGTCAGTGTTTTTAGCCCATTTCAGGTCGTTAGACAGAGTTAAGCCCAGGAACTTGCACTCCTCTACGATCTGCACCTGGGAGTTGTCAATAACAACAGGAGTGTGAGAACTGCTATGACTGAAGTCAAAGACAAGTTCACATGTTTTTGCAGTGTTCAGCTGGAGATTGTTTACTTTACTCCACTGAAAAACATGTTCGATCTCTGCTCTATAAGAGGAATCATCATTGTCACTGATGAGACCGATGATGGTGGTGTCATCAGCATATTTGATGATCAGATTTGAGTCAGAGGAGGACACACAATCGTGAGTGTACAAAGTAAAAAGCAGGGGACTCAAAATACATCCCTGAGGAGAACCAGTGCTCACAGAAACAACATCAGAAAAACAGTCATTGATTTTTACTCTCTGAGATCTGTCAGTTAAAAAGCTAAAAATCCATTTACACATGGCAACATTCAGACCAAGGGACATTAGTTTTTCAACCAATATGCTTGGGACAAGACAATTAAAAGCAGAGCTATAATCAATGAACAGCATTCTCGCGACAGATTTACTAGTGTCCAAATGAGTGTAGACAGAGTTCAGAGCAAAGGAGATGGCATCCTCCACACTCCTGTTCTGTCTGTAAGCAAACTGGAGCGGGTCAACACTCACAGGGATCTGGCTCTTAATAAACTCCAGCACGAGCCGCTCAAAAGTCTTCATAAGAACAGACGTGAGAGCCACAGGGCGGTAGTCATTGAGACATGTCACTGGAGACTTCTTAGGAACTGGAATAATGGTGGACCTTTTAAAGCTCACCGGCACCGTACAGCTCCCGAGTGACAAGTTAAAAATGTCCGTTAAAACAGGGGCAAGTTGCTCGGAGCACAGTTGGCTGTATATGTCCTGTGTGTTGGCTGTATATGTCCTGTGTGGTGGCTGTATATATCCTGTGTGTTGGCTGTATATATCCTGTGTGGTGGCTGTATATGTCATGTGTGTTGGCTGTATATATCCTGTGTGTTGGCTGTATATGTCCTGTGTGGTGGCTGTATATATCCTGTGTGTTGGCTGTATATATCCTGTGTGGTGGCTGTATATGTCATGTGTGTTGGCTGTATATATCCTGTGTGTTGGCTGTATATATCCTGTGTGTTGGCTGTATATGTCCTGTGTGGTGGCTGTATATGTCCTGTGTGTTGGCTGTATATGTCCTGTGTGTTGGCTGTATATATCCTGTGTGGTGGCTGTATATATCCTGTGTGTTGGCTGTATATATCCTGTGTGTTGGCTGTATATATCCTGTGTGTTGGCTGTATATATCCTGTGTGTTGGCTGTATATGTCCTGTGTGTTGGCTGTATATATCCTGTGTGGTGGCTGTATATATCCTGTGTGGTGGCTGTATATATCCTGTGTGGTGGCTGTATATATCCTGTGTGGTGGCTGTATATATCTTTTTTGTTGGCTGTATATATAACTTAGACTCTACTCTTCTCTACTTCACTCATAACTAGGCTGAGTGGATAGCACTCTCGCTTCACGGCAAGAAGGTCCAAGGTTTTAATCCCGGTCAAAACAAGGCCTTTCTGAGTGGAGTTTACATGTTCTTCCCGTGCCTGAGTATAGGTTTCCTCCGGGTGCTCCGATTTCCCCTACCACTGAAAAAATGTACAATAGGTACACTGTAAACCCGGATAGAGGGCAAAACTGATGTTTCTTAAGGAAACTCGTTCCCTCAATAAAGATTAGTTCTAGAAATACTTTAAACATAACAATATAAGCTCATTTGACATAGTCGTTACTAACATCCATGTTAGTGCTTTTCAGTTTTAGAATATAAGCTCGTTCGACAGTCTTAAGGTCCTGAACTCTATGACTTTCAGATTGAATTATACAACTCAACCAGAGCTTAGTGTCAGTCAAGTACTGATTGAAGCTCAGTGACCTTATATTAATATTGGAAAATCTTGCAAGAGTGACCCAGATACTAGACTAAGAGTTTGGCTTGGCCCTGTCGATCACGGTTGGTAAAAATAAATACAATGAATTTATTTGGTCAAATTAATTTATTCAAAATGTTGCTCAAGTATTTTGCTTCAGGACTTGCTTCATATTCACTCTCAAAATTAATGCTCAAATGTAGAATTTTTCAGAAGTTTGTTTATCTCTGCAATGCATTCTGGGAAGAGTCACTGCTTCGCCCCAATACATTTGTTTTCAAATCAACACAATATATTTGTTTTGTCTTTAATGGACCCCCGGGTTTACAAAGAACGACTTAAAGAATCTTCACTTAAAGTAATAAACTCAGTATTGTACAGGGAGCTATGATAATATTATACAGTACTTATTTGTTAACCAAAAATATAGAATAATGAAAAATAGTATATAGTGATTACTTTTAAGTATTTTACATCAAAGTTTGGCCTGATGCACTTATTACAGTGCAGGTACTTCTTGTTCTATTCATTAAGAAGACCCCCCTTCTTCTTCCCTCTCTCATTACAATTCTTCTTCATGTCACAATTGTGCAAAATAAAATATCAACGGAATAGGACAGGAAGTATTCACCCTCACAGTCTCAGGTCAGAGGGACCAGCCACATTCTCCAACAAGCCACAAACAACAAACAATCTGTATTTTTGATTTTTATGGTCAAAGAACTGTAAAGATTTGAGTGATTAGCCATCCTTTAAGTTACACATTTTCATTTTAATAGTTTGATTTTTGTCATTCCATTTCTAACTAATCAGCAAATCCTTTGAATCAGAGGGTTGTCAGAGTATGAAATAAAGAAAGGCTCAAGGGGTACGTTATACAAAAAGGCTGGACCCCAATGTATTAATGTACAAAAAAGAAAAATACTTTTACTTACGAACAGTGACCAACAGAATACTAACAGTCTTTCCAGAGAATTTTTTATAAAATGAGTGCATTTTTTGAAGTGCCAACATCAGAACATAACTGTCGGTGACGGTGCGTGATCTGTAGAGTGAGTGATGTCATGACGTAGGCCAAATGTGGAAACAGTGTATGAATGGAGGGTGTCGGTTGGGGGCTTTGATCTGTTTGGTTTCTCTTGATTGTGAATGGAAAAATATCTGATTTCTGAAAATTGTAAAACGCATTGGGTGACCTTGGTCTGTAAATTGCGCTATATAAATAAACATTACTTATTTACTCATAATGCTGTTATAGGCACACTATCCTATTTTGCCCATGCTTTCACGATTATGCAGATATCTTTGTCATCTGCCGCTATGGCCTGGTGTCACAGTTCAGTGGCTCAGTCTGGTTCACATGAGGAGGTCCTGGAGTGGAAAAGACAGACGGAGCTGCAGACACCCCTGGTCCCATTTGTCACAGCCCCTCCCTGCCTGACAGGGGCGGTTCCCTTTCAGACAGGGTGGACCCAGTGATTGGGCACACCTGCACATAAATGTGTGTTTGACTAACTCTCCCTGTTCTGCTCTGCTCCCTCCAGGTACTGGATCTTTTGTTCTTTGTTTTGTCATTTCTTAAGATTAGCTTTGTTTTCACACTCAGACATATGCACACATACACTGGTTTTCATTCACTGACTTGCACACACTGCACACATTCCATTGCTCACATACTCACACCTCATTCTCGTTGATTCTTGTGAGACATTGCACTGAAGCAGCACACGCCGTTCACTGATCTAAACAAGAGCAGATTGTTCCGTGGAGGCATCAGTGTCAGACGACCAACAAGAAAAGATGGAGAGATGCAGGGACCACAGAGACAGACCAGAGAGAGAGAGCAGATAGACCATTGAAAAGAGAGAGAAAGAAACCAGAGAGAACAGTGACCAGAAAGAGAGCAGAAGAGAGAGAAACCAAAAGTGGTGACCGAAGAGAGCAGTGAAAAGAGAGAGAAGAGAGAAGAGTGACCAGAGAGACCTGTGAAAACAGTATAAAACCACTTTAATCAGAATAATGCCCTGAAATATTGACGTAAAATGGCACAAAAACAGAAGCTACAAAAACGACCAAAACAGGACTAGTTCTGGACCCTGGAAATGTTCCAATGTTCCAGTTCTAGTGTTCTCTGTTGTTTTGTCCTTTTTACGGCATTGTCTCTGATCTTCGCAAACACCAGCTGTGCGTTCCCACTTCTTGAGTCAAAACAAGCCGATAAATATCTTCCAGGATTCGGGGAGTTCTAAAAGCTAATTCTAATAAGGAGATCGCTTAAAACAAACACACAACAAATTCCGCCTGTCGACCTATTTTTTACTTGCAGCATTGATGGTAATATGTAAGCTATTTTTAAGCTAATGCCCTCAAGACAACAACCATGTAAATGAATTAATAATATAATATATCATATTTTGTAATTCTAAAACTTGAACCTTATATGTAATCAGGGATAGTAAGTAAAATACATGGCAACCCTAAACCTTAACCCATGGACTATCAGTTTACAATTACAGCCTTTTTCAAGTTTGGTCCTGGTTTGGTTCAATCCAAACAAACTCATTTTTGTTCATAACAGAACATAGTATGACACTCCTGCGAAATAAGAATGATCCTTAAACTGGAGTGTAGACAGAAGACAAAGAGACCAGAGAGAGAGAGGACAGAGAGACAGGAGAGAGAGAGAGACCAGGGTGAGAAAGCAGAGTGAGAGACCAGAGAGAGAGGCCAGAGAAAGACCAGGGTGAGAGAGCAGAGTGAGAGACCAGAGAGAGAGGGACTGGAGAGAGAGGGAGGCCAGGGAGAGACCAGAGAGAGAAAGCAGAGTGAGAGACCAGAGAGAGACCAGGGTGAGAAAGCAGAGTGAGAGACCAGAGAGAGAGGCCAGAGAGAGACCAGGGTGAGAGAGCAGAGTGGGAGACCAGAGAGAGAGGGACTGGAGAGAGAGGGAGGCCAGGGAGAGACCAGAGAGAGAAAGCAGAGTGAGAGACCAGAGAGAGACCAGGGTGAGAAAGCAGAGTGAGAGACCAGAGAGAGAGGCCAGAGAGAGACCAGGGTGAGAGAGCAGAGTGGGAGACCAGAGAGAGAGGGACCAGAGAGAGAGGGAGGCTAGGGAGAGACCAGAGAGAGAAAGCAGAGTGAGAGACCAGAGAGAGACCAGGGTGAGAGAGCAGAGTGGGAGACCAGAGAGAGAGGGACCAGAGAGTGAGAGACCAGAGAGAGAGGCCAGAGAGAGACCAGGGTGAGAGAGCAGAGTGGGAGACCAGAGAGAGAGGGACCAGAGAGAGAGAGGCCAGGGAGAGACCAGAGAGAGAGAGACCAGAAAGAAACCAGAGAGAGAGAGAGAGAGACCGGAGAGAGACCAGAGAGAGACCAGAGAGAGACCAGAGAGAGAGAGGCCAGAGAGAGATCAGGGTGAGAGAGATCAGGGTGAGAGAGACCAGGGTGAGAGAGAGACCAGGGTGAGAGACCAGAGAGAGACGCCAGAGAGAGACGCCAGAGAGAGACCAGGGTGAGAGAGCAGAGTGAGAGAGCAGAGAGAGACCAGGGTGAGAGAGCAGAGTGAGAGAGCAGAGAGACCAGGGTGAGAGAGCAGAGTGAGAGAGCAGAGAGAGACCAGAGAGAGAGCGGCCAGAGAGAGACAGGAGAGAGGCCAGAGAGAGACCAGAGAGAGAGACCAGAGAGAGAGTGAGACCAGAGAGAGAGCGGCCAGAGAGAGACAGGAGAGAGAGAGGCCAGAGAGAGACCAGAAAGAGACCAAAGAGAGACCAGGGTGAGAGAGCAGAGTGAGAGACCAGAGACAGCGACAAGAAAGAGACCAAGGAGCAGAGAGAGAGAGGTGAAAACCAGAGACAGAGATTCGGTAGAGTGACTAGAGAGATACAAAAGAGAGACACCAAAGTCCAGAGAGACCACAGAGAGAGACCACAGAGAGAGACCACAGAGAGAGACCACAGAGAGAGACCACAGAGAGAGACCACAGAGAGAGACCAGAGAGAGATTGGCCAGAGAAAAACCAGAGAGAAACCAGCCAAAGTGAGGGACCAAAGAGAGAGAGAGGGACAAGAGTGGTGAGAAACCAAAGACAGAGACTTGGTAGAGAGACCAGAGAGAGAGACAAGAGAGAGACCAAAGACCAGAGAGAGACCAGACAAGAGTGGTAAAAAAACCGAAAAGACCGAAACTAGACACCATGAGAAACCAGAGAAAAACCAGAGAGAAACCAGCCAAAGTGAGGGACCAAAGAGAGAGAGAGGGACAAGAGTGGTGAGAAACCAAAGACAGAGACTTGGTAGAGAGATCAGAGAGAGAGACAAGAGAGAGACCAAAGACCAGAGAGAGACCAGACAAGAGTGGTAAAAAAACCGAAAAGACCGAAACTAGACACCATGAGAAACCAGAGAGAGAATTCACCAGATAGATAAACCAGAGAAAGACCAGAGAGAGGGACAAGAGAGAGACCAAAGACCAGAGAGAGACCAGAGAGAGAGACCAGAAAGAGAGACCAGAAAGAGAGACCAGAAAGAGAGACCAGAGAGAGACCAGAGAGAGAAACCAGAGAGAGAAACCAGAGAGAGAAACCAGAGAGAGAAACCAGAGAGAGAAACCAGTGAGAGAGATCAGAGAGAGAAAACAGAGAGAGAAACCAGTGAGAGACCAGAGAGAGAAACCAGTGAGAGAGACCAGAGAGAGACCAGAGAGAGAAACCAGTGAGAGAGATCAGAGAGAGAAAACAGAGAGAAAACAGAGAGAGACCAGAGAGAGAAACAGTGAGAGAGATCAGAGAGAGACCAGAGAGAGAGACCAGAGAGAGAGACCAGAGAGAGAGACCAGAGAGAGAGACCAGAGAGAGAGACCAGAGAGAGAGACCAGAGCGAGAGACCAGAGAGAGAGACCAGAGAGAGAGACCAGAGAGAGAGACCAGAGAGAGACCATTAGTTGTTACAGTAGTATTGTGTAGTGATTGTGTCCCTCCCTCGTGCTGCTCAGTCTGGACAGGAGCAGGAAGCGGCAGATGGTCCATTTTTAAACCTTGCATTGTTTTTCCTCGAAACGCCTTTTCTCTTCTGACGCACAAACAGGACACACACAGACCGCATCGCACACACAACACTACATTAATGATGTGATAAAGATAAAGAATACAGAAAACATTTAATAGTACATCACTCTTCATTCATTATTCTACATTCTCTCTATGTCACAATATGGATCTAAAACAGATTAATAAGAAGATTGATTTTCTGCTGGAAACACAAGATTACTCACAAAGAGGCGACTTGATACCAATTGGAACGATGTATAAAAAAAAAAAAAGAGATTTACCGGACTATAAGCCGCTCTGAACCCTGCAGCCTATTCTTGGGTTTCATTAAACTGGCCAGTAGGGGGCGAATGAGCAGAGGTGGAACAACTCAGTTTTGTTCCCATTGAAAACCGTGTAAACCGTGTCTGTTTTGGAGTCAAAAGGCTCTCCTCCTGTGCGGTGTACAGTTTTGATCGGGGACACTCAATTCTAAGGGATTACTGAAAAGTATTTCTAAAAAGGGTCTTGATTTCAGGCAGTTTTGGAAAGAAAAACAGAAGAAATTGCAGCGTTTCATTGGGGTGACCTGCAGGGGGCGCTTATCTGGGAAAGCCTTGATCCATCTCGCCCGCCTCATTCCAGTGATTTTTTCAAAGTGTCCTCCTTTATATGAGACCTTATAACTTAAAGAAACTCTTGTCTTTCTCTCTATTTGTGCGGTTGCTACAAGCGTACACCGCACAAAAAGATGGCATTTTGACAGCGCTTCTTCTTCTACTATATCTCTGTGTATAAACCCGGCAGACTGCACCGCCAGGGTATACGTCACGTCCTGTCCCATGTTTGCTATTCGCACCACTGCCCTAACGTGAAACCCAAGAATACAGTATATAACCTAATCAACCTATGTCTGTTAAATTAAAAAATATATCATTAAATGCATTATAAATTTGTTGTGACTATAATTCTCATTTCCGGCTGTCAGTGTGATCCTAATCCTTTTATATTCTCAAAAATGTATTATTTTTATTGATTGAGAGAACATTCCCGTCCTATATGTGATGGTAATACAGTATGTGCCTTGTGTACATGTGTGTGGTGCTTAAACATGTCTCTGTCCACTTCCACCTGGACAGTGTTTGTCACTGTTCTTCCCCTTGACCCTTCATCCTCTTCCTGCTTCAATTTGTTTGTGATTATTCCCTGCACTTCCTCCACATCGACCCAAATGAAAACACGATTATTACAGACAGCATCAAACCTGCAGGTCAATATTTACCATCCAAAACCTCTTCTAAGCTTAAATTACAGCAAAAACATTATAAAACAACAACTGATTTTGTTGAAGAATGTGTCCTGGCTGCTATTACTTCAAATTGTTCGAATTGAGTTAAAGGTGAAAGCCCAAATAATAAATAATACTGTGTCTTTAGCCTGGTAGAGAGGCGTACAGAAGAATCGCAAACGTCTCCCATCACCAGAGAGGATCTGGGGTCATGAGCTTTGGGTTGTGACTGTTCAAGGAAAAGATTGTGGTCGCACTTTAGTCGAGCCCTCACTAATAAACAGTCAAATAAGTGCTAATTAGTGTAATAATTCATGGCTCTAAATGGCGTTAATTAGCTCTTAATTGGTATTTATTCTGCACGTATTAGTTCTTTTTATACATGGCTTTGTTCAACATTGACATTTTGTCATGTGGGTTAGGGTTAGGGTACACTAATTAGCACTTAATTAGCTGTTAATTAGTGATAAAGATGGTGGATACAATCAGTAAAAAATGTCTTTCGCAGAGTGGTGGCCTGGATGTGGCGTAAAAATGGCGCCGTGGCAAGAGCTCTGGTGTGTGTCGTCTTCTGGTGCACACCGGGGTAGTCTTGCACAGTTTTCCAATGTGGTTTTACTGCAAATGGCAAATAAATGAATCTGAATCTGAATCTGAATCTGATCTGGATCTGATCTGAATCTGTTTGGATGCCTCTGTGGGGAAGTGCATCTATGGGTCTGTGAAACCACAATTTGACAGATATCTGAATTTGATGCTAAAGCAGTAAATATATTTATCTTGATACAAACCCCTCCTCTTCTCCGTCCATCTGCTCGGTTCATAGGTTGTGCACCATGTCGGCAGAGTGGTTAGCGCTCTCGCTTCTCAAGAAGAATGTTCTGCAGGTTTTGAATCCTGGTCAGTAGGACTTTTATGAGAGGAGTTTGCATGTTCCCTCTGTGTTTTAAGGTTACCTTTGTGCGCTCTGGTTTCCCCTATTACTAAGAACATGTACAATAGGTATAATCCACCTGAGATACAATACAATACAATTTATTCTTAAATAGCTCTAAATCACAACATAAGTCATCTCAGAGGACTTAACAAAACCATTGAAATCACCAACACAGATCAGAAAATCAACAGTTAAGACACAAAAAAATACACATGTATTGGTCCATAGGAGAAACCAATGTCCAGGAATGTTGATAAATGTCCATACATACCACAGTCCTTCTTGTTAGACACTAACTTAAACTCTGAAACCCAGTGGGAGAAAAGTGAGAAACCTCGGGGAGACCCACATTGAGAGAGGGATCTGCTCCACATGGACGGACGGGCTGTAGATCCAGGACCTAAGCTACAGAATACAGAGACCCTGGTGGTTTTCAAGGACAGGTCAAAAGCAGAAGACTGATCTCCGTATGAGGAAAATAAAGGGTGAGACTTTGGTGATGATCCAGGACACTCGACATTCAACAACATTTATGAACATTTGTCATCCGCTACTTATGGACCAATGGTTATGTGTTTTTTCACCATTGCATTTCTTGTCTTTGAACTGGTATTCTATGTTTTTATTACATTTTTATTGTGTTTGCTTTGTGCGTAATGTTTTACTTGCGGGCGACAGTGGCTCAGTTGGTAGAGCATTGGCCTTTGAGCCTGAAGGTCGTGGGTTAGAGACCACCATGAGACCTTCTCCATCGACTCCCAATAAGGTCTGTTGTTGCTGTGTCCTTGGGCAAGACACTTAACCCCACTTTGCCTGAAGCCCCAGCTGAAAGATCTCAGCTCCTGTGGACTCACCACCTGCAGGAGGATCAGTGAGGGGCTGGTGCTCTGTGTAATGGGTGCAGCTCTGACTGCCACCCCCCCGACCCAGAAATGGATTAAGGGGAAGAAATGGATTGATGGTTTTACTTCTATTTTATTTTTACATTTATAGCTGGCCAACATGTATATTTAAAAGTTATAATGTAATCCCTGTGCAGCACTTTGGAATCTTGTTTTATAAAATGGTATATAAATAGTATAGAAAGAAAGTGGAATGGATTGTTTATAAAGTTCTCTGAGATAATACTGTTGTGATTTATGGCTATACAAGAATACATTGAATTAATTCAACTGTGCAATTTCACGCAGGAGAACCACATTTGGTCAGTCCGCTTTCTGCATAAAAAACAGCCAAACTGTGGAACTCGCTGCCCACTGACCTGAAAAACATATTAGAATTTAAGGAGTTCACATCAAAGCTCAAGCTGTGGCTGAAAACAAACCAAACATGCACCCGTTTCTAAACTTGTAAATAAGAGTACTTTGTGTGTGTGTGTGTGTGTGTGTGTGTGTGTGTGTGTTGTCCGTATAGCCGTCATTGGTGGGGGAATGTGTTTAATGTTAGATCACTGTTGTAAATATGTGTTTTAGGGCTAGGCCTATTTCATTCATTCTGTATAATGTGTTGCACTGTTGTTGAAAATTAGCATTTTCTATACACTCTGCGTATCACATGAGCTGCACCCTGCAAATATTACTACATTGCCAATGTCAAATAAATAATAATTAAATATAAACAAAATAAATAATTTACACTATCTCTGACTAACTTAGTGCCTCATATTGTCACACTCTTCACTTTCTAACTTCATTTTTGTGACCTGTTGTGTGTTGTTTTGGAAGCTTACACACAGATTCTCACCTACATTTCCAAAGTGCTGGTCCTGGTGGATTGCATTGTGCTTGGATTGACTCTGACCTCAAAGTGACACCAAATATTCCCAAATCTGGTGCATGTGGCACAAAGCTTATGCCAGTCCTCCTCCCAATCCTCAGAATGTGTGACTTAAATTGTAATCTTGTATAGTTTCCATAATGCAGCCGGCATTGATTTTAATCCGTGGTCTTGTGTGTAGAGTGGGCCGGGCATTGTGTACAGTGTCATAAATCTTGTGCAGCTGAGTGGTAATGGGAACAGTCGGCAAAAGAGCCACACGCAGGGGTTAAAATGTGAGGGTTTGGTCCATAAATTGCAGAGGATGTGAAGCAGGAAGCAGAGAGAGCAGGTTCCTGTTATGTAGAGACAGAGCAGAAAACAACTGCAGGAAAACACATCACAAAACAGGTCTATTCAGTCACACTTTATGGGCTGGAGACTGACACATAGTTTAATGTTGATTTCTGAGCTTTTCTGTGTGGACTCCCTCAGTAACACAGAACCTATACCAAAATATATCCAGGGATGTTTAGTTAATACCAGGCAGGGCATCTCTCTGGATCAGCCTGTCCATCTGTGGGAGCGGATCCCTGTCTTAAAATGGGTCTCCCAGATGTTTCTCACCTTTCTCCCATTGGGTTTTTTGAGTGGTTTCTTGCCGATGCAGGGGGGACTAAGGAAAGTGCTGATCCGGGACATTTATTCGCATTTATTCACATTTAGGTACAGTGGTCACCCTGCTCCCTGTGAACCAATGGCTCCTATAATGTTTGTTATTATTGCATTTCTTGTGTTCGAACAGTTTGATTCTCTGATCTGCTGTCAAGGAATCAACAACTTTGTAAAGTCCCTCGAGACGACTTCTGTTGTGATCTAGGGCTATACACAAATGAATGGATTGAATGGAATGAGCATAGAGATGACAGGATGGGTCATATACAGAAGCCAGTATAAGGAACATACCATATATGGACATAAGCATGACTATTTCTGCTTCTACATTTTGCTCAGGTCTAAATGTTGTTGTTTTAAGCTGTCAAACTCAAACATAAGGCAAGGTAGGGCAATTTTATTTGTACAGTTCATACACAAGGCAACTCTGTATAATGGTGTAAGTAAGTAAGTAATCTTTATTTATATACCGCCTTTCACAGACCAGAGTCACAAAGCGGTTTACAATTGTTATTATTATTATTATTGTTATTGTATAATAATATTATGTCACACTGAGTTGTTCCAAGCAAAATGATGTGATGTGGATAATACAGAATGCAGCAGCTTTGGTTGATATCATTACAGGATGTTATTTATTGAGAATATAAATCAGGGTTTTTCAACATTATAGCAAGGGCTGAATCTTTTGTGAAGTAGTTGAACAGACCAGACATACCATAATGGCCGGATGATAAGCCTCTTCTTTATAAATATATTTGCCTTGCCTTACCTTGCCTTACTTTCAACCCGGCTGCCTAGTGAAAACACATACATGTATCTTCAGACTGGCCTCTTCACTGTGACCCTATTCCACCATAGCAACATTTTGACTATTTTATCTCATCAAAAAAATTATCATTGTTAATTTATTTAAATTTTATATAATGATTAAAATTATTATTATTATTATTATTAATTAATGTACTTTCTTTTATAATGTGCCTGGTTTATAAACGGGTGCGCTTAATGTGGTCACTTTAAACCTGTCTATATCAATCTCCCTTCCTAGATTCATTCAATATCAGGCTTACAAAATTGAATGAAGGTAGAAGTATACCACCTGTCAGGTAAGTAAGCAATACTGGCTTCTTTACACGTTTGTCTTGTCCACCTGAACAAAGACATAATGATTTTTTTTGCATTCATTCAATTCAATGTCTTTTTGTACAGCCCTAAATCACTACAGCTCAGAGGACTTTACAAAGTTGTTTAATCGCCAACAACAGATTAGCAAATCAAAAAATTTTAACACAGGAAATACAGTAATAACAAACACATAGGAGCCATTGGTCCGTTGGAAGCAGGCTGACCACTGTCCACAGATGTGCATAAATGTCCCAGATCCCATCACGGTCGTCCCTTCTGCATCGGCAAGGAACCACGCCGCAAGATTCATAAATTGTTTCCCAATTTTTCCAAAGTGCGTAAATTTTGTTTTAACTCTGCATCAACAAACTAAATTTACCCCTTTTCCTCTCCGTCACACCTGCGGCTCCCGCTGTGATGGTGGCGCACTGGACTTGGACTTAGAGGAAGAAGAGGAGGAGGATGAGGGGAGAGGAGAGGTAGGAGGGGGGAGAGGAGGAAGAGGGAGGGAGGGGGCTTGTGATCAGCTGAGCGGCTCCTCCACACACAGTCAGATCGGGGCGTGAGGAGCAGAGCGCTGTGATCTGAGAGGATCCCAGACCACACATGGATTTGGAGAGACTGTGGACGACATGACAGAGACCGAAGACTCAGAATGAACTCTGGTGAGATTTCACATTTTATTATTTCTCTAACATCTCTCACATCAATCACAATCATCCAGCAAGAGATACATTTACTCTGTGCAATTTCTCAGTCACAATATGTTAATTGATTTCAACTTCCTAATTTGGGCAGACGTTTTTTGTTTTGTTTTAAATGGTTATTAAAGTGAAAAATTCCATTTGCCGGTCATTCAGAAACTCATGGGTTACGATTGGCAACAAACACAAGATAATGATAGTTACACAGCTAGTTATAAACAACAACAACAAAACATTTAGCCCAACAGTTGGTCAGTTTGAACCTCATATAGACCATAGCAACAGATTTTATCCCATTCACAATTATTACTATTATTAGCAGTAATATATCTATGCATCATGTATTGATTGCAGTGTGGTTTTACAGCAAATGGCAAATAAACTGAATCTGAATCTATAATAAAAAGAAAAGAAAAATCTGGGTATTTATTGATGTCATCAAAGAACCTCAAATGTACTGTAACTGTACCTGACTTGAGGAAGAGTGGGGATATGTTTCTGGTGGATCCGGCCCGGTTCTCTGCACTTGTGAACTCACTGATGTCGGACGAAAACGTGGTCTTATAGAAATTATTCTTTGTATATGTCTTTAATTGGGACTGATACAGAAAACATGAACAAACTGTCGTAGACACTTTAACATTCTACATCATGTATGGACATTTATCAACATTCATGGACATTGGTCTCTCCCTATGGACCAATACATTTGTGTTCTATATTTTTAGTATCTTAATTGTTGATTCTCTGATCTGTGTTGGTGATTTCAATGGTTTTGTTAAGTGCTCTGAGATGATGCTGTTGTGATTTAGGGCTACAGAAGAATAAATGGTATTGTATTGTATAGTACTGTATCGTAGTCTGATGGAGGCATCCTGTGCTTGTAGCCGAAGCTAATTCACAGCGCTCCCTAGAGAAGCATTTGACATTGAAAAACAATAAAAAAACATGACAACTAAGCACAATGTTAGAAACAGAACAGAGAGACAATAATAGAATACACAGTAGAATCGGATCACAGTGTTAAGCAATGAATCACAACACCAGGGTGAATCCTGGGTGGCAAGAAAATTTACACAGTGTAACTTTGACGCTACATAATTCGTTGTAGGACAGTTATCCTTCATACAATCATTAGATAGTCCACGAGAAGTGTGAGAATGTGATCCTTTTTTTCATTTGTTCGTTATTGTGAGTATTTTTGAGAGCTTGCCCTTTTACCGAAGCCTCCATTCTTCTCAGGTTCATAAAAGCAGCCGAGAGCCCTGTCCGGCTTCAATCGCAGGAAGTGAGTCAGGGAAATCCCTCAATGTAATGTACTTTTTTTTAGCCCGGACAATGGGATACACAAACATAAAACAGCTTTATAATGAGGTTAAAAAGAAGCTGCAAGATTAGACCGAGGAGGGAGTCATAAAACTATATATGTAACCTGTTGGGATGAAATATGCTGTATTGAATCAAGATTGATTCACTTAATAAAGTCAGGGGTGGCAGCTGAAATCCAACTATTTTTATAGTCTGCATTATTGTGACATCACAATATTCCAAAGAGCCAATAGTTTCACATTGTGGTCGAGGGCAGTCGTAGAATATTTCCTGTTCGCTATGTTAAGTGTCAAAAGTCAGTCAGTCATGAGTTTATATCTCTCTTAATCTTGGATCAATCCACACGAAACAAAGACTGTCATGAAGTTCTACATCATATTTGTAGCACATATCAACTATGATCTCTCTCTGGTCTCTCTCTATTCTCTGTCCCTGCTCTCTCCTCTCTCTGGTCTCTCTCTACTCTCTCTCTCTCTGGTTTCTCCTCTTCTGGTCTCACTTAGCTCTCTCTCCCTGCTCTCTCCTCTCTCTGGTCTCTCCCTACTCTCTCTCTGGTGTCACTTAGCTCTCTCTCCCTACTCTCTCCTCTCTCTGGTCTCTCCCTTCTCTCTCTCTGGTTTCTCCTCTCTCTGGTATCACTTAGCTCTCTCTCCCTGCTTTCTCCTCTCCCTGGTCTCTCTCACTGCTCTCTCTCTCGTTGCTGGTCTCTCGCTCTGGTCTCTCTCTGGTCTCTCTGTCAGGTCTCTCTCTTCTCTAATTACTTTCTTATAAAGGTGTCTATAAGTAATAACAATTCAAAAACATATGAATGATGTTGTCCAGTTGAAAGGACTTTCAGACTTAAGAATAACATGGAGACTTTGTGAATCTAATCACTATCAAATAATGATCCAACAACATTTATTAAAAGCTGCTTCTTTCCCATACATTTGTATTGGCACCTTCCCCTTCAAAAACAATTCTACAACATGAATGCAACGTATTGGACATTACTAATAGCAATTCATCAAGCACTAGTCTCAGTAATATTCTTTCTCATAGTTAACCAGGCATAAAACAAGCCTAACATGTTGGTCTAAAGAAGTGGGACCACAATACCAATGACCTTAAGCTATTTAAAAGTTCACAATCTTACAGTTTCCTTTTTCCTGTTGTTGTTTCAGACTGCTGCAAGCCTTCTCCGCCCGGCCTACTCAGCCCTCACTCCCCACTGATGTCTTCGTCACGGGGTCCCAAGCCATCTGTCGCCCCTAAACCCAAGAAACTCTTCCAGAACGGGACGCCAACACCGCTCCGGCAAGGATACGCCAACGGCAGCTTGAAATGCGTCTTTTTTGACAAGGGAAATGGTCTAAAAACGCAAGATGTGGTGCATATAGTGTTGAAGAGCGACGACGGTAACCACATCGACGAGGATTGGAGGTTGAGTACTCTGACGGAAAAGACTGATTCATTGGAGACTTTGGACACGGTTGAGGAAGTCGATTCTAATGAGGATGTTCTGGAAGTAGATGTTTGCGATGCAGGGGAAGCAATGGCAGACAGAGACGGTATATCTATGGGTGATATTTCGGTGAATAGCATTGACCCAGAAGCAGAGGGCCATGCGGATGATTTGGACAGACAGCCTGGACTTGAAACAAAGAGCTCCGACAAGCATTGCAATCAAATAGACAAGGTTTTAAGAAAGGATTTAACCCTTACGAGCAGTGACGCATCGCCGAAACACAAACAGTTAAAACTACAGCAAGACGGCTATGGAAAACAGGCCACAAAGTTATGCAACAAACTGGACGATTTTGATTCTACCCCATCTGAACATGTGGCAGATAACTTGAACCTTGACCTAACCGAAACAGCGCAAGTTTTTGGGAAAGATTTTAACAATACAAACATTAATGCATCACCACAGCTTGTTTGTGTCAATGTTGATAGAGTTGGATCTTTTAAGAGTCAGACAACTGTGTATGAGAAAATGAGGGCAACCCAATGCAACGCTAACCTCCATGCATATAATCATGGTATCCAACTTGAACTTGAGGACCCTAATTGCAATTGCAGCACATTAGAACATATTACAAGCGATTTGAGCGTGGAGAATAACAATGCATTAACGACGCATGTGGCTCTAAACATTGACAGGGTCGGCTCTTTCAAATTTCACCAGAACACTTACAGGAATGCAATGGGAGGAGGAACAGATGAGTCCGACTATGTTTTGACTGAGGACTATGTCAAGATAGATAACAAAGATATAACCGGCGAATCAAGCAAGTTTAGCACAAGCCCAAACAGGAATTTTGGAATAGATAAGCAACAAAATGCGCCCTTATTGGATGGTTGTTCAAACAGTACAGATTGGCAGCCAAGATTCAGACTAGTGTCCATTTCAAAAGTAAAGGAGACAAAGCTATCGTCTTCACTGTCTGAGTTGCTCTTTCCCAGTGACTTGTTTGAGAAATTGGACTCTCCTATTGCGCCTTTCGACATGGATTTCAGCGAAGAGCACATTTACGACACGCCTGGACGCAAGACATCCATAGGAGCTCGGACCAATTCCCAACGGAGTAATGATTTTCGAAGCTATAAAAGCGGGTTTGCTGGACATAGCGGTAGCCCGATGCTTGTAAGACATGCAGCATATCAAAAACCTCATTATTTACCATTGTATCCCAGATCTTTGTCAATGGAAGGACCAGAGATGCAAGGGTCTCCGATGCGAAGTCGTGCAGTGTTTGCAAGTAACCAGAGTTCTCCACTTTCAACGCCAACCTCAGCAGTGGATATACCGCCGCCGTTTGAGCTAGCTTACATTACCAAAAAGCCTATCACCAAGAGTTCGCCGTCTCTACTCAGCGAATCAGACTCTTCTGAAAAAAGAAACAAGAAATCCTCCCTGAAACGATTTTTGATGTTGAAGTTCAGGAGGAAAACAGACAATAAGCAACCGGCGAAAATCACTTCATGCAGATCGACCGATTTGGATACGCGTAGCCTGACCGACTCTCCGATCCTTAGCACACGGACAAGTCCACAGCAAGAGCAGGCGTTCCTACTTTACGACACCAGGAAAAAGGGTGATTCAGTGACTTTTTTGAATCGTAGCGTAGTCCGAGTCGAGTCTTTTGATGACCGCTCCCGTGTGCCTTTTGTGCCCATTCCTCTCACAAAACCTAGGTCCATCTCGTTCCCGATCACGGATAACTCGGATTACGAAAACATACCCGCAATAAATTCGGATTATGAGAATGTGCAGATGCCGCAGAGAAGGCCTGTCAAACAGTTTCCCTTCACAGAGTATTACGAGCGCTCGAATAGGAAAAGGGCGACAGTGAACGATACGGACGGATATGTGGACATGAGCAGTTTGCCGGGGTTTGAGAAGAAAATGCAACCAATGCAGGATGAAACGGAAAGGTAAGACCTGCGTTATGTTATACAGTTTTATCTTTTGCAGGCCTATAAGCTGAGCTATTCAAACAATTCAAGCCAACACAGGACTCATCTGAAATTAAAACCCCATTGATTTCTGTTCAGCTTGGTAGACTTCTGCTTAACACTAGGAATTATAAAAACAAAAACAAAAAAACTCCCAGAGCTGTCATTCTGACTACTCCCATTTAAGTCAAAAGAATTTTGAGAAAATCATCCCAAAAATGTTAATTGTACGGGTCTTACCTCTACTCACTTTTAATAAGTGCTAAAATTGGTGAATAGAACTTTGGAATACACCAAACACAATAGGTTGAAAGGGGACTGAAGGGTAACTGCTGTCAGTAAACAGTGTGTTGCTATTCCAATTAGTACTCGCTTTTCTCTGGTGAAAAACTGAGGACCGGTCCAGGATCCAGTTTGGGACATTTCTAAGTTGTAAGCAATGACACCTCTATCAAAATACTTAAATGTATCAACTCAGACGGAGAGTCAGATCCAGGACTGAGGCTGAAGATTCAGGACTGAGGCTGAAGATTCAGGACTGAGGCTATAGATCCAGGACTGAGGCTATAGATCCAGGACTGAGGCTATAGATCCAGGACTGAGGCTGTAGATACAGGACTTAGGCTGAAGATCTAGGACTGAGGCTGAATATCCAGGACTGAGGTTATAGATCCAGGACTGAGGATGTAGAACCAGGACTGAAGAGGTTTCCAGGCGGGGAAGGGGTGCATGAGTCCGTAAGTGAAGAACATGTATTAGAGACAGTTTAAATAGTTTGCTAGACCTCCAGCCCTTATTTCCCTCACTTATTCTCTTGCTGCTGTTTGAATTGCTCGTTCTGTTTCTAGTTTTAGCCGTTATTATGTTTATCATGTGGAACGCCTTTGCTAATGTAATGGAGCAGAATGCTGATGATGGCCATTGCTACTTTTACACAAATGACTACTGTTTTTCATTTAAGTTAACTAGGCTCCATGGGGAGAGGATTTACGAGCGCTCTCGAGTTCACAACAAGTTCAGTATGAGGCCACCTCAGACACGACAGAATAAAGTAAACACATTTAAAAAAAGAGTCTATTTAGTTCCTGATTGTGTTTGGGTCAATCCATCACCATTGTCCTGTTGTGCTGCAGGTCTTAGTATTAATGGTATTTCATGTGTGTGGTGTGTGTATGTGTGTGGTGTGTGCATGTGTGTGCGTGTTAAATGGCTTACCATCATTTGATATTAATATTAATTGCCATTGTTGTAGTCCTGTGTATTGCATTTATCTTTTGGTGTGAAAGCTTGAATTTACTAATTACTGTTCTATACTATACTTTATACAGGTTTTGGGAAAGAAAAATCAGACAGTTATTCTCAATTTTGCAGAGCTGAAACCTAAAGGTATGATTTTAGGAAATCCACTTTTTGAACAAAACTCTCTCGTCTTATTTGACGAGCACGTATCACCAGAATGATTGACAGTTGGGAGGACCAATAGTCTTGACGATCCGCCCGGAAGTAGAAAATCCGCCTATATACCTTTAAAGGAATTTTAAAAAGGAACTGAAAATGTGTTACCTCATGCTCTATATCAATATTTTTAATCTTTGGGCTATGAGATTTCATAACACTTTGAAGCAACTTTTGTTAAAGTTAAACTCATCATTCTATCAATGTGCAGAAGCCAGTACTTTTCCCTTGTTTTGTCTATCTGAAGGCCAAGCTACAAGCACACCGTGGAAGCTGCTGATTGGAGGTCTCCATGCCTCCGCTCTGTATAATACACTTGCATACTATTGTTTCTGTGCTCGTGTGCTTTGTTCGTGCTGTCTCTACCATTGACAATAAAACATGTCTTCTGTCTGAATTAAAGACGCGATCCCAGACTATGTCATCTTCTTCAGGTGGTGGAAGGATGCGGGCCTTGTCTGTAACATCTACAGAACAGAAGACTTTTTTTTTTTTACACAAAAAGTGTTTTTTTTGTAAGCCAAAACTGAAAAACCTCAAGAGAAACCATGCATCTGGATCAGCACATGGACAATCTGCACAGCCCCTGATTCCAGTCAGGCTGTGAGCTGCTGAGACATGGACAACACCAGCGTCCTCTTTTGCATGGACATAATTTGGAACAATCTGGATTTCTGAATTTGGACATAATTTGGACTGAATTGAATTGCTGAATCTGGACACTGAAGCTGAAACGTGTGATTGAAAGACACGTCACAGAAGAATTGATGGCTCGACACAAATGCAGCCTGAAGAAACCAACACGGAGAAGTGGGAGAGACTGTTTTCAAAGCAATATCTGGAATCACCATCGACTGATGAAGTTTGGTATTTTACTGAAGATTGTTGACAAGTTTTATGAAAGATCTGAACATGTTTTATGAGTTTTCTGAGTTTTTGAAGTATTCCGAGTTCTGAGTTTTTTGAAGTACCGAGTGAAGTATGAGTTTTGAAGTATTGAGTTATGATGTTATGTTGCTGTTTATCGATCCTGATGGTCACACGTGAATGTATGACCAGAGGGGGGAATATGAGATTTTCATAACACTTTGAAGCAACTTTTGTTAAAGTTAAACTCATCATTCTATCAATGTGCAGAAGCCAGTACTTTTCCCTTGTTTTGTCTATCTGAAGGCCAAGCTACAAGCACACCGTGGAAGCTGCTGATTGGAGGTCTCCATGCCTCCGCTCTGTATAATACACTTGCATTCTATTGTTTCTGTGCTCGTGTGCTTTGTTCGTGCTGTCTCTACCATTGACAATAAAACATGTCTTCTGTCTGAATTAAAGACGCGATCCCAGACTATGTCATCTTCTTCAGGTGGTGGAAGGATGCGGGCCTTGTCTGTAACATCTACAGAACAGAAGACTTTTTTTTTTTTACACAAAAAGTGTTTTTTTTGTAAGCCAAAACTGAAAAACCTCAAGAGAAACCATGCATCTGGATCAGCACATGGACAATCTGCACAGCCCCTGATTCCAGTCAGGCTGTGAGCTGCTGAGACATGGACAACACCAGCGTCCTCTTTTGCATGGACATAATTTGGAACAATCTGGATTTCTGAATTTGGACATAATTTGGACTGAATTGAATTGCTGAATCTGGACACTGAAGCTGAAACGTGTGATTGAAAGACACGTCACAGAAGAATTGATGGCTCGACACAAATGCAGCCTGAAGAAACCAACACGGAGAAGTGGGAGAGACTGTTTTCAAAGCAATATCTGGAATCACCATCGACTGATGAAGTTTGGTATTTTACTGAAGATTGTTGACAAGTTTTATGAAAGATCTGAACATGTTTTATGAGTTTTCTGAGTTTTTGAAGTATTCCGAGTTCTGAGTTTTTTGAAGTACCGAGTGAAGTATGAGTTTTGAAGTATTGAGTTATGATGTTATGTTGCTGTTTATCGATCCTGATGGTCACACGTGAATGTATGACCAGAGGGGGGAATATGAGATTTCATAACACTTTGAAGCAACTTTTGTTAAAGTTAAACTCATCATTCTATCAATGTGCAGAAGCCAGTACTTTTCCCTTGTTTTGTCTATCTGAAGGCCAAGCTACAAGCACACCGTGGAAGCTGCTGATTGGAGGTCTCCATGCCTCCGCTCTGTATAATACACTTGCATTCTATTGTTTCTGTGCTCGTGTGCTTTGTTCGTGCTGTCTCTACCATTGACAATAAAACATGTCTTCTGTCTGAATTAAAGACGCGATCCCAGACTATGTCATCTTCTTCAGGGCCTTAAATCTGCTGAATGAGAGAAACCCTCAGCGGAGCCTCCTCATGGATCATCTCTGGTCGCTGTGACGTGTAATGTAGTGTGCTGTGAATGCAAAGATGTTATCTGCCTGTGGTTTCTGTCGCTGCAGAAGAGCGATGAGTCCAAAACATTCTCGCGATTAATCACCAGGGGACGGTCTGTGTGAGGGTGCATCCCCCCAGGAGAGAGGCTGAGACGGGGGCATACAATCACCCACGATATGTACTGTATGAACACTGAATCTGCTTAAATGTTCATTGTAAAAGTAGAAATGTATATACTGTACTCTCTGGACTACTGTATAAATCACACCAGCTACATTTACCTCTGGTTTTCATGCTGTAATGTAACACAATCAACACCAAATGGAGCAAAAAAAAGAACTTCACAATTAAGTGTTTTTAGCACTCTCTCTGGTCTCTCTCTATAGTCTCTCTTTCAGGTCTTTCTCATCAGTCTCTCTTTCAGGTCTCTCTCTGGTGTCTCTCTAGTCTCTCTCTCTGGTCTCTCTCTGGTCTCTCTCTGGTCTCTCTGGTCTCTCTCTGGTCCCTCTCTGGTCTCTCTCTGGTCTCTCTCTGGTCTCTCTCTATAGTCTCTCTTTCAGGTCTCTCTCTATAGTCTCTCTTTCAGGTCTCTCTCTGGTCTCTCTCTAGTCTCTCTCTGGTCTCTCTCTGGTCTCTCTTTTTGACATGCCCGAACTGAACTTCCGGACGAATAATGTTTCCGGGACGAATCCAGCAGCCACACTCCTAGTGGTTGTTGCCGGTCCCAGCAGGCCAACACCTATTGCAATATAACCTTGCCTGCAAGCTGAATTCTCGCGGTATTTGTGAGTTCACAAACACTCGAGAATACATCTTGCCCCGCTCCCGCCAACCCTTTTCGAGTAGTACATCTAGGTGTTCAAGCCAATCACGTGCCAGTCTGGGGGTTTAGGGCGGGATATCCGGGTTTGATGAAAGCAAGAAATGCCGGGCCGAAGCAAAACAAACATGGCTACGCAGGAGCAGTTTTAGCAGAATCTCCAATTTCTTTTTTGAAAGATGAACAGCGAGAGGCGCTTTGTGCATTTCTGGACGCAAAGATGTTACCGGGATTGGTTCAAGTCAAACCTTGGTAGGCGGGCACACAGCGTCACTTCACCCAATCAGCTTGAAGTATTCTGCTGCTTATCCCTCCTTTCCCCGAAAGGATTCTCCTGCAGAAGTCCCAGATTGATATTGTGGAGAACGCATTAGAGTTCTACACAATCATCAATCTGGCTCTTGCCAGGTTAATTGCAATATGCCGTTATAACAAAAATGGCCACATTTTTATCGCATCCTGCTTATACCGTTTATATCGCCCAGCCCTACAACAATCCTTATCACAATAACAAGTCCTGTGTATTTCCTTGCACTTTGTTGTGTCTCTGCCTTTCACATAAACACACATGAAGCAGGAATGCGTACTATGTCATCGGCTCTATGTGCTTTTCTAGCTTGTTCTTCCCACCAAAGTTTGATGACTCAAATGGTACTGTTTTTCTGGATTACCGTTATGTCAAACAAATTACATGACAAGGCAAGTATATTTTTATGGCACAGTTCATACACAAGGACTGAAAGTGCTTCACAAAACAGAATAAGAAAAATTAAAATCATAAATAATGATAGTCATGGTGCTGCCACTTGGATTGGAGTTTATAGTGGAGAGTAGATTCTACCCGTTCTGTTTCTGCTCGTGCGGCTGCAGCCTGAAGGGACATTGTTATTGCTCTGTTCACTTCAATGCTGCTTTCTCCAGAAACGACAATAAATGAGACAGAATTAATTCACTAAATCTGATCTGATCTTCATTTGCATGTTCAAGCCTATTAATATTTAAAACTCTAGAAGAAGAAGGTGGAAGAGTGAGGACTTACGCTCAGAGGGGGCAGTGGGAGAGAGGTGTAGGGTCAGAGAGTGATTGGGCCTGTGTCGTGTGTATGTGGGTGTGTGTGCGCGTGTGTGTTGTATGGGAGAGAGGTGTATGGTCAGAGAGGGTTTGGGGCTGTCTTGTGTGTGTGTGTGTGTGTGTGTGAATGTGTGTGTGTTGTATGGGAGAGAGGTGTATGGTCAGAGAGTGTTTGGGTCTGAGTCCTGTGTGTGTTTGTGTGTTGTATGGGAGAGAGGTGTATGGTCAGAGAGTGTTTGGGGCTGTCTTGTGTGTGTGTGTGTGTGTATGTGTGTGTGTGTGTGTCTGCTACCGTCATAACTGTGTGTGTACTCATATACCAGAAACATTGTAAACCTCTTTGTGTGACGTTGGTCTGTGAATTGTGCTGTACAAATAAAGATTACTTACTGCTAACTTACTTACTTACAAATAGAGTCTTAGACAGTCATAGCATGGCCACATTTTCACATGAGGAGCATATCACATTAAAATAGAGGACTACAAGAAGAGCCAACCAAGTCTTCACCATGACCTAAACTGGATCGAACAGGACAAATCCAGAAACGTTAAATATCTCAGATATTTATTGGATTAGCACAATGCTCAGAGATGCATTAGAGCCATTTAAAGACGTGCATCTTACTTTTTACAGTTTTTTTTACATTTCTAGACATACATTGTATTTCCTGAAGCCCACCTGTAAATAAACCACAGCAGCTACTGTACATTAGAAGAGAAAGTATATATTGTTCACATATAAGCTTCACCTGAATAGAAGCCACAGGGTTTCATGTTGTCATGTTACTTTACCAACAGGTTACTGCTTTAATGGAGCAAAACAAATCTGATAGACAATTGTTTTAACTGGACATGTATTAATGAAGCAGTTTTAACTCACTGTGATGATCAAGGCACTTTGGTGAATCCAAACTATTCTGACCATAACATTCCTACTAAAGCTCGATGGAGTCAAAACAATAGCTCCATAGACTCTGTTCTGACACCATTAATCCACAAAAAATGGGATTTACTTTTTTTTCTTGCCCGATGCAGAAGAGTCTAGGACAGTGATGATCCAGGACATTATTATCGCATTTCCTGTGAACTGTTTGATTCTATGCTGGCTTAAGGAATCAACAGCTTTGTAAAGTCCTACGAGATGACTTCTGTTTTGATTTAGGGCTGTACACGGATAAATAGTCAGACATGGAGATCCACAACACATATTCTTGGGTTTCATTAAACTGGCCAGTAGGGGGCGAATGAGCAGAGGTGGGACCATTCTGTTTTGCTCCCATTGAAAACCATGTAAATCTTGTCTGTTTTGGAGTCAAAAGGCTCTCCTCCTGTGCGGTGTACAGTTGTTGTAACAGTCTTAATCGGGGACACTCAATTCTAAGGGAGTACCAAAAAAAAATTCTCAAAAGAGTCTTGATTTTGGGAATTTTTGAAAAAAAACCCCAAAAAAACAGAAGAAATTGCTGCGTTTCATTCGGGTGGCCTGCAGGGGGGAAAGCCTTGATCCACCTCGCCCGCCTCATTCGAGGGATTTTTTCAAAGTGTACTCCTTTATATGAGCCCACAGTTGGAACACGGAACAAACTCTTGTCTTTCTCTCTCTTTGTGCGGTTGCTACAAGCGTACACCGCACAAAAAGATGGCATTTTGGCAGCGCTTCTTCTTCTACTATATCTCTGTGTATATCACGTCCTGTCCCACGTTTGTTATTCGCGCCACTGCCCTGACGTCATATGAAACCCAAGAATAGCTGTATCCCAACAAAATAAAGATACACACATTCACTAAATTGCTATAAAAGGCCACAAGTTAACAGGAAAACAAGGGAAAAATAGCGGCGTATAAATACAGCAAGTGCTATATTTACTTTTAATGTAATGTTGACATTTCCGGATTTATAAGAGAGTATAAGATGCTTTATGCTGTATGTACCGCAGTGGGGAAATTTCCATGTTGCAGCGCACATACAGGACAGTAGTAAGAGCACACATTAGCATACACACATAAACGCAGACAAATAGCTATGAATGCTAAATAGGGGCAATAAACATATGTCCATATTTCTATTCATATAATGTAAGTATTTTTAAGGTTTAGCCAATATCTAATAAACTCAAATCATCAAATATTCCCAGAACAGAAAGGCAAATGAGTGATATCAACCCCTCCTTCCTCCATAGTTTCCCTCTGGCCTCCATGCAGATTCAGAGCTTGTGACACAGCTCTGTAATAATATAGAAAGCTGCAGGCGTGACGTTTGAGGCAGAGCAGAGCTAATGATCCGTGGAGCCTAAATGCGATGAATGCAGAGAGCTGAAATGTGCCCATATGTGGTTCTTATAGAGCTAATTCCTCTCTCAGTCGGGCTGCATCCATAGTAAAATCACAATGTGACAAAATAGACAGAAAGAGAGAATTGTTACTGTAACTTTAAACTCATCTTCTCACACAGACATCCCACTGAGCTTAGTCCTGTAGAGTTTTCATTTGGTGCAGATCATTAGAGCCGTACAAGCCGCTCTGGGCTGTGTGGCTCGATAAGGACCTGGTTATTGGACTCTTGTTGGGAAGATGTGTGATGTCAGGGTTATTTCAGAGTAAAAGTTGAAAGTTAAAGTAAGTTAGTAAGTTTTTTATTTATATACCGCCTTTTCACTGCAGATCAGAGTCTCAAAGCGGTTTACAATTGTTAATTTTGGGCATTTGTCTCTCACTCCACACAGAGATGGGAGCGGGGTCGCCAGTACAGGAGGCATATGCCAGAACTATTGTACATATTTTTAGTGGTAGGGGAAACCGGAGTACCCGGAGGAAACCTACGCAGACACGGGGAGAACATGCAAACTCCACTCAGAAAGGCCCTGGTCCGACCGGGATTCGAACCCAGGACCTTCTTGCTGAGAGGCGAGAGTGCTATCCACTCAGCCACCGTGCCGCCCGCAATTAAAGCAATTACAGAGAGCAGAAATGAAAGCTTTCCTGGTTTTGATGAGCAAGATGAGGCCCGAAACATCTTGGAAGATAAAAATAGTCATAATTTTTTGCTTTGCCGATGCAGGAGGGTTTAAAGACAGTCATGATCCAGGACATGTATGCACATTTATGGACAGCATTGGGGCAGGTGTTCAATGCATGTCCCCTCCAGTAGAGACCAGGGGAAGACCCAGGACAGGCTGGAGGGACTGTGCCTCCCGGCTGGCCTGAGAATGCCTCAGTATTCCCCTGCATGAGATGGAGATAGTGTGTATGGAGAGGGAAGTAGTCTGGGCGTCTCTGCTTAGACTGCTGCCCCTGCCACCCGGCAACGGATAAAGCAGAAGAAAATAGATGGAGAGATGGACAGTGGTCGTCCCGGCTCCTATGTTTCTTGTTCTTGCATTTCCTGTATTCCAACTGTTTGATTCCCTTTGTTGTTGGCAACTTTTTCTACAACATGTATGGACATTTATCAACATTCATGGACATTGGTCTCTCCCTATGGACCAATACATTTGTGTTCTATCTTTTTTGTCTTAACTATTGATTCTCTGATCTGTGTTGGTGATTTCAATGGCTTTGTTTAGTCCTCCAAGACGAATGCTGTTGTAATTTAGGACTATACACAAATAAATTGACTTGAATTAAATTGAACCAGACTTGGTCCAATTAAAAAGGCCCAGACCTAGTGAACGGGCCTCTCTCAGCTGTCCTGGAAACACCTCTCCCCCTTTCGCTGAAAGAAGTGTGTGTGGATGTTTGATGGTGATTCACTTTGAATTCGTTCATGCAAAATGTCTGTAAACATAGAATTTTACCTGGACTTGATCTTCATGGTGTTTTTTTAAGATGCACATCCCGGGTTTGTCTCCACGTGTTGTGTTTCCAATGCCATGTTTGTGTTTTTTTAGTGCGTACACAGAGGCGTACAACGTGTGTCCTGTGGCTGTGGCTCCGGTCCGAGACGAAGACCAGGGACGCACTTCAGAGGAGGACTGCGTCTACGAGAGACAGGTGCACTGCTTTCATCTATAACAAAGCCATGGACTGTTTAAAGTGGATTAGCCTGCTAGCTCAATGTAGTCCAAACGTGGACATTTTGCTCCACCTCGCTCTGGCTCCTATTGACTCACATTAAAAAGCAAACTCACCATTTTGGGCTTAAATAATCCAGTGGTTTAACTTTCCCTGTGATCCTGGTGTTTATATTGTCTTTTTGAATCCAGTTATGAGCCATGTCGGGATTTTGCAGGGGAAACTACAGCTTGCCTTAGCAATCATCTTAGCATTAGCAACACGTCTGCCCCTGTTATGGAAAGAAAATATTGAAACAAATTTCCATAACATATAAAGAAGAAAATAAATCCGAGGCACTCCTTTCAGTGAGTAAAAATTATTTAAAAAGCAGGGACTCTTCAGGACATTGTTCAAGGGACTTTTTTGGTACATACCCTAAATAAGGCCTTTGGATTGTTCTTGATCTTGTCTCACATTTTCCCAGTTGTATTTTGTTAAACATTCTGTATTGTTTTCAGCCTGACGGTCACTCCAGAGCATATTACGTGGCCAAAGAGCTGCTGGACACAGAGAGAAAGTAAGATTAATTTCAGATTTCATTATTAGTTTTTTTTCATTTTGGATTTCAATAATTGATAATTACTGTATATTCTTCTGCAGACACATCAAAGTCCTCAAGCTTCTTCATGAAGTAAGTTATATACAGTATTACCCTAAATAATTACATACATTGTAGATTTGAAATATATTTGCATTATTTTATTGTTGAAAAGTGTGTGACTTTGGTATGTTAAATGTGAAACTAGAATATTAGGTATTATTATTTTGGAAAGACACAAACACATAACGGTACAGACCTGGCCTGTCCAAACCAAGGCCCGCGGACCAATTGCGGCCTGCTTTGTTTTTTTTACGTGGCCCTCTGCTGCCAACACCGCCAACTTCAGCTCCACCAAAATAGTCATGCTATAGTGGCTACAGAGCAGTAGCCACTATAGCAACTGATGTAAGTAAAGGCGCCATGCTAGCCTCCCATTCAGCCGCCGGGTCACTACATACTCAGAAACTAAAATATGCACTTTTGTTCCCATAAAACGTATTGTAATGCCTCTTTATGCCAAATATAAATATTTCACATTCTCAAGCCTGAAACACTAGATATCCTTAAGATCACGTTTAGGGGAATAATGAACAGAAATGATGCAGAGTGTGTATTTAGTTGATGTGTGACTCTACTCTTTGGTGCCAGGACTTCCGTGAGGCGGTGATGTCGGTGGTGGATGCAGAGATGAAGCCGGTGATGGAGGAGGACAGACTCAGGGAGATTCTCATCGAGTTACCGGACGTTTACAACCTCCACCGCAGAATCCTGTGTGAGCTGGAGGGACGCGTCAGGCTGTGGTGAGAAAAGACCAGCACCTTTTACATATTCACTCCATTCAGGGTTTTTAGGTAGAACTTAGAATAATTATAGAGTATTAACAAGAGCATGTAAACATTAGATTGTGGTTCATATGGGCTGTCATTAAAGTGATTGTCTGCAGTTTGTCAGATAAAAGACAGAGGTACTTGATTTGAAAAAAACGACGCAAGCTCCTCCCCCTTCCTTTCTGATTGGTCTACGCCTATGTTTCCGTAACACGTTTAAATGTTAATCGGAAAATACATTATACATATACATTATTAATACACATGCAGGGAGGTTTTTAGAATTATTTGTTAACGTTTTCATGACAAAAATTATGTTTTAATGCACACATTAAAAAGATCGCAGCAAACCCGGAAGTAGCTATTATCATTAATTGCACATTATAGGACACATCTGCAGAGGATCTGATTATGGATATAGGTTCAGTATATAAATAGGTAACTCAGCGCGGATGTTCAGAATTCTTTGTTCAGTTTTCGTTTAGTTTCAGAGTCTAATAGAAGCTTGATTCGGAGGCTCCGAATCAGGAGGTCAATTTAATACAATTCTTAAAATTTGTAATTCATTTAGAGTTCCAGACTATCACTTTAAATGTAATGCAGTGGTACCTGGTTTATTGCAGAGGTCAGGTTCTAAAAGTCACTCACAATAAGCAAAATTGACGCAGCAGCTCTATGTTTTAAGGATGGAAAACCCCTCACACACACTTTTATAACCACGTAAGAACATTTAAGGGAATTATTTACATATTTGGACAGTGGTCGTCTCGCTCCCCTTGAATCAATGGCTCCTATGTGTTTGTTGTTACCGCAAATTCCTGTTTTTTCCTTGATTCTTTGATTTGTTGTTTGCCAAAAACCAACTTTTTAAACATCCTCATCGACGACTGCTGCTGGGATTTATGGCTGTACAAAAATACATTTCAAGTTTAAACGTGTCGACATGGCAACCTCCTTTTCATTTACAATTATATCATGATTGATTTCAACTAATTTGACTACAGTACAATTATCTCTCAATGGAAAGATTTTAATATTTCAAAATGTCTTGCACGGGGGAGGCTCTGGGACACTTATCCGTACGGGTATTTTGTGGCACTAGTACAAAAATACATTGATTGAAGCCTGTTAAACTCAGATTGTGTAATGGCAGCTAATTATGTCGTGTTAGCATGGATGAAGCTAATCAAAGTCCATGTCCATGTCTGTCTTGTAGTATGAGTATGAATGAGCAGATGTAATTTTATAATCTCCATTTTGTGTGTTGCCAGGAGCGACAGTCAGAAGATGGCGGACATCTTCTTGTCGCGGAAGTCCGAGTTCTTGGTGTTCACCACGTTCATTGGACATTACGACCGCAGCGTGGCTCTGCTGGAGGAGAGCTGCCGGACCTCACCCAGGCTCTGCGCTGTGGTCCAGGACTTCGAGGTAATTCACACAAACACACACATATATGCACACATACACACACACGCGCGCACAGAAACCAAAATGCGGCAAAAATAGAATTAAATGATTTGATGAATAGAAGTCCACAGTAAAAACAAAACCAATCCAATGTCCACACCACGACAACCACAAATGAAAAAGACCACATCAAATTAACAGACAACTGTGAAGAAAGTAAAATGATACACACTTTTGTGAATAGTGGTGCCTGCATCAGTGACCATACAGCATGGATTATACTCTCACAACAGCAAGTCTTTTGGGGTATAACACATCCAGAGACTAGAGAAATACAACTAAAGCAGAAATTCAGACTGGAAGACATGGTTCTCACCTCCGCATTGAGTTGCACGGACGGACGGACTGTTCAGTAGAGACGCACAGACTTGGCGGGAAAGTCAAAGGGGAGGAGCAGGAGCGAAAAATTGACGCCCACAGGAGATGGATTCTGCTCATCCTTTCCTTGGGACGTTCGTGCGACAACCAATCAGAGAGCCGCAAAGTGGTCACGGGGACATTAGCAGACTGAGCGAGCAGACTGAAAATACTCGTAAACAGCCAAAACAGGACCCACACCAGGCATCACCAGAACTCAAACCAGGGTTGACAATGGGGGACTGTGCTTGTGAATATATGCGTTGTCATGCTCCCGTGACCTTATGCAACTGCTTCGAGTGTGTTTGCCGATGCGGCAATACCGTTTGATAATACAAAAAAAGTGCGCACCTCCGTGAACACATACTACTGTTATATAAAGCCCGTGGAAGGTTTCTGAACAAAGACACGCTGCAAAGCTGCATATTGGAGAAGATCTGTACACAAGAAGCAAGCCCCGGCGATCCAAGATGGCGCCCTATTCAAATGAATGGTTTTGCTCAGTGGCGCTTTGTGACGGCACGGGGGCTGAAAGATTAGCGGAAGTTGCCTGAAACTCGCAAAGATCTATGGGAAACTCCCCTGTATTTGGGCATTGTCTGGTCCTCCCGGTTCTGTGCAGTGGATGATCTCCCATAATGCGTTGCGCCAAACACGCGTGTGTGGGTCTCACACCGGGTCTCACGCACGTGCACAGAGGGGCTCGGCCGCGCTCTGACCAATCAGAGCAGTTCATCAGAGCGGGAGTTAGAGCCAGAGCCAGACGAGCAGAGTTTGTGGCACTAAAGTGTGGATTTAAACAAAACCGAAGGATTTAAGAAGAAAAAAAGTTCAGGATGACAAGGGACACTAAAATCCCCACACAATCCGACCTTTATGAAAGCCGTAGGTTCTCTGTCAGCTGAGGTTGAGCTGTTTTAATATGCATTGAGTTCTATGGGGAAAATTTCTGGGTAGCCCACGTGAATTTAGTCTGGTTCAGTCTGCAGTACCGCGAGAATCCCCTGAGCACGTGAGTTATTCAGCTACAAGCTAGTAATACCCTATCCAGTTAATATAATAGATCCATGACAAGAAGCCACTAGCTAAACTCTGTTAGCATCAGAGCCGGCCGGCTACTTCCGGTACTTCCGGTGCGCGTCAGGACGTTCTGGTGTGAAATCCTCTGCGTCTGAAAACTAGAGAATGCGCGTCTGGTGAGCGGGGCTTCAGCGTTTCAGCGTTGGCGGTCTGAAAGCACCATTATGCTCACCAGAAACGCCCTGTATTTAAACAGAGCCTCTCAGTCCTCCCATCAAGCTGCTATTTGTGCAGCAACCCACCTCCTCCCCATCACCTTCTCTTCAGAAAAAGAGAAGGTGATGTTCATAATCTCAATAAGGTTCCTCCTGCAAACTTCATGAATTATTTCTTCCGGGGTCTATTTGCCAAATCTTAATCAACTCTCCATGTTCAAACGCAATGAATATAATAGTACCTCTTCCTGTTTCATGCAATAAATGTAATTCTAACGCAATCTTTGTCTTAAATCAGGTCAGATTATAAAAATAAAGGCATATTTTTCTATGGTACCTTTTTGTACCAGTGCGTAAAGGGTAGGAAAGCACTTTTAAAGGTACAGAAAATAAGGTACAAACAGGTTACGTAAAGTGACACAATGTCCTTCACTAGAGAACAGTGGGAGCTACAGACCTTTCTACACGTGGCTTTGATAATCCACTTCACTGCAAAGAAATGATTATAAAATCTTATTACCGACTGTAAATCCACACTTTCTTCCTCAGAATCGTGTAAAGTCGTCGTTGAAGCACCAGCTGCTGCAGGTGGTCGTCCGCGTGGCTCAGTACAGGATGCTTCTCACCGGTCAGTGCGGAAAGAAGAGATTTACTGGTTTAATTCAAGGCCTTCTGGTTTTCACGGTTTATCATGTGTTTTTATTTTCAGATTACCTCAACAACCTGTCCCCCGACTCCCAGGAATATGAGGACACCCAGGGTACGTGCGTCTGTGTGTGTCCGTGTAGTAGGTTGAATAACACAAAAATCCCACCGTACCATAGTTTTTTTCTTATCTAGCGATGTGACTAATGTATGTGTTTTCATTGTGAGCCCAGAAAAATCTGGACATAGCTCTATCTGCTGTCATTTATGTTTATGTGAACAGCAGAGAGACCCGGGGGATGCAGGAAATACAAGAACTTTTTATGTGATTAGGGCTGTTGTCAGAGCAGAGTGTATGGACTTATTATCCTGAAGTTTGGGTAGGCATAGGATTAGGTTTATTGTCAACAAGGATGCTAACAGTTAATCTAAGCATGCTAACATGAAGTAATGTTTGCCTCCTTCTTACTTTATCATTAAATCATGTTGTGTCCAGTTCAAACAGTCTGTCAGCGTCTATCTGCTTTGTTTTGCTCCATCAGCTGTTGGTTAAGTTACATCTCCACATGAAAACATGCAGTTCTCAGTGAATAGCAATGAACAGACTACAGCTGAAGCCATAAAGACGACAGATGAAGTAGGAGGGAGAAGAGAATAGTGCTTAAGTTACCATATTCTCTACCAAAGTGTCTCCATATGCAGCATCTCTGACAATCTGTCTTTTTTAAGATTGAATTTGTAAGTCTGATGTACCAGGCCATATGGTGAATTAAAAAGGAATCATCTCTTTAGAGAACAGGAGGAATGAGTGCTACAGGGTCCAAAAAAGTAATTAAAATCAGGTGCTCTTCAGGAAGAAAAATGACATTGAAAAACAAAAATATCCTTTTCCAAAGAAGACAGGGTGAAATCCGAGGCACTCTGATAAAAGTCCTTTATTTGAGAAGGGACCAACGTTTCGGCCACGCAGGGCCTTCTTCAGGGCAGTGTAAAAAAACATACTAAATTGACAGGTTTAAAATAGACTCATGACGTCCACTGAACTCGATACATGACGTAAAGGAGCAACCACTATTGGATGATACATAGAAGATAGGCGTTTAGAAAAGACCAATGACGTCCACAGGACTCGTCACATGACAAAATAAAAATTCCTCATTGAATGAAGGGAGGATATTTAAACATGAAGATACTGCAGTATCTACACCAACACACATTATACTGGAGGGGCCCCCAATGAATACCTTGGTCTTTGGAAAAAATAGACATACTCATAAAAACACTGAAAAGTCAACATCATCATTTAGCCCTGGAAAGACAGTGGCTTTAAGTTTATCAATCCAGAAAGTTTCTCTTTGTGCGAGTCTTTTAACTCTGTCCCCACCTCTCAAACTCGCAGGGATGACCTCAATAACCATGGCTTGTAAATGACTAAAATTGTGTCCAACTGAGGAAAAATGCTTAGCCATGGGGTAGTTTGGATTTTTTGTTTTGATAGCATACTTGTGTTCTGACAGGCGGTCTTTCAAGCGGCGCTTTGTCATTCCAATATAAAAACATCCACAAGAACAGTTCAATTTGTAGACTACATGGGAAGTATTGCAAATTGCTTCGGAATCATCTCTTTGTTTGGTGTCATCCGTGTCCACTGCACTCTGCTCCTCCACAGCTCTAAATGGCGGACACATGCATTCACTAAAGAATCTCCCTGCAGACCCATAGAAGCCGCTGCTTGTTGTGTTGTGTTGTAGTTATTTGCACTCATTCGACACGGAGCAGCAATCGCGGAGCCAATTTAGCAGCACAGCCTTCGCCCTCCCAGCAGTCAGTTCTATATGAGACTAATGTTTAATGCAATAGGGGGCACTAGCACTTTCTAACTCGTATGTCTGATCAGGGAGCCTCACAAAGCCTGGGTTTGTTCCTGCTCCCTGGCTTGTGGTTTTTGGCTTTTAAAACATGAGACTATTTACTTTACTCTGTGTTTTGGAAAATTTGTCCTTATTTTATTGAAAATACACAATCCATGGATAAACCTGTGCAAAGAATGAGATACAGGTGATAATTACAGTACTTCCTGGACTATAATGTGCACCTGTACACTACATTTAAAGTACATTTTTCCACGATGGCCTCACATGAATATACGCATGTTGTAATGTTACTTAACCAACAGCTGATGGAGCAAAACAACGCAGAGAGACAGCTGTTTTAACTGGACACAACATGAATTCATGACGATGGAATTTTAACATGATCAAAGCACTTGAGTAAATACTATTTATATTGACAATAACATTCTACTAAAACATAATGGATTCATAATAATAAGTCCATAAACTGTAGTCCTAATCACATAAAAACAAGTCTTGTGTATTTCCCTTCACTTCCCTCATTTCTCTCTGCTGTTCACATAAACACATTGAATCAGGTACAGTATATCATCAGCTCTGGAGATCACTTTTCCACAAAAATTGGAAGAAATAGTCCAGTAAGTACCATTATTGCCTACTTCTGCCACCAATTGGAGGTGGTAAATTTTTCTTTTCATTGGAGATATTGCTCTCACTGATTTGAAGGCAAAAAACCAGATGTAATAGTGTGAGAATTCATTGTTGTGTCAAAGGTTTGAGACATGAGCATTTAAACAGAAGGGGGAGGGGGATGTGTTTGTGCCAGAGGTTCCTGAGAGTTAAAACTTACAACATAATTTATCTCTGATTGTTTTAGCTGCTGTGACGATCGTGTCCGACATCGCGTATCAGGCTAACGACAGCTTGGAGAACGGGGTAAGATGGAAAAAATTAAGCATTTTAAGTTTGTGGGTTCAATCCATAGAATGTACTGTATATTGATGGACTGTGCTAACCCGCTAGCTCCGCTAATGATGACCAATAGGGAAGTGCTCATGGACAAAGTTTTGCTCCAACTCGCTCTGGTTTCTATTGGCTTACATTGAACTCCTGTAGCTCAGGAACTGTTTATGTCACACTAACTACTTTTTGGCTTTAAAAATCAATGGTGTTACTTTGTGATATTGTCTTTGTAAATCCAGACATGAGCTACATAAGGATTGAGCCGTCAGATGCCTTCATTGAGTGGGGAAACTAGCTTGCCTTAGCTAGCAAAATGTCTCTGCCCCTATTACAACGCAAAGCTAATGTACAAAACTTTCGAATCAAACAAAATGGAACTATTATAATCCTCTAAGACAGTGTAACTTTGTAGCATGGCTTAGTAAGTATCAAAGAAACATAACCACTTGTCTGTCATGATGCTTTTGGACGTCACTGAAAACACTCTTTCCACAGATTCGACTTTCTCGCCCAAAAGTTTCACGTTTTCGGACCCTTCATTGAAATCTTGCATTTTTTTTTTTTCAGGAAAACTTGTTACGTCTGGTGAACATCGACTACAGCGTGAGGGGCCAGAGTGACCTGCTGCAGCCGGGACGGGTATGGACTTCAAACCCACCATAGTCTCCATCCTCACTTTCTCATAATCAACTCATGATTAACAATGTCTTCAACAGGTGTTCATAAAGGAGGGCACGCTAATGAAAGTCAGCCGCAAAAGTCGGCAGCCTCGTCATCTGTTTTTGGTAAAGATTTTAATGTTGAATTAATCTCAATCCTAAAAACAGCAGCAAAATGTGATTAAAATTATTTTGAATTTATTAAATTTTTTTGTTTGTTTAATCCACTAGTTTAGTTTATTAAGTTAAAAGGGACCATGTACAATTGGAACATAAATGTTTCCATTTGATGCATTGTACCAGAGTTAGCCTGAGGCTAATTTACATCTGCAGTCCCTGGCAGGGGGGCGGACAACCCAGAACAAGAACAAGACAAAATTCACAAGACACAGGGTTGACCAAGACAAGCAAACCACAAACAACAGATCTGAATAAAAACCCTACACCCTCCCCACATATAATCAAGACGAGACACATCAACATCACCAAAACAAACAAACAAAGTCAGTAGCGTCGGGAGAGTGAGACCAAAGAGCCACATTGGTGCTAATGTGTGCATTTTTGGCTGCTTTTTAGGTGTTTTTTGAGTTCTGTTTTGAAGCCCTTGTTAATATGCAAGACATTTTGCAGGTCGACTGTCACTTCCAAAAATCAAACAACAACAGTCAAACAACTAAGTCCGTGAGGTTTTGAAGCTAGAAAACTGTTTAATCCATTTGAGCAGTGCATTTGGATGGGAAAAATGAGAACAAATTATACAGCGATTGCTATTGTTCAAACTAATTTGTTATATGTGATTGTTGGTGAGGCTGTGGCACTGGTTAGCCACACCCCCTCCCCATGACAGCTTCCTCATTTGTCAAAATGAATTCAAATTCTTGAGGCCCTTTGTTGTTTGTTTAACTATTCTCCTCCAGGAAATCTTTCTGGTTAGTTTTGCAAACGGGAGGGATTGTTTTAATTATATTTTTCTTGAAAAATACTTACTGTATTATACTTACTATAATATGTCAGTGTCACACAGGCAGAAATAATGAAAAAGAAATACAATGTATGTTGCTGACATTACCGTTAAGGATGAGGTGTTGACTCGTGATGACCAAAGCACTCTAGAAAAAAGTCTATTTTGACAATCATATTTTAAAACTAAAAACTATGGATGGCAACTGCCCAAATCACATAAACAAGTTGTGTATTTCCCGGCCTTTCCTTGTGTCTATATGCTGTTCACTAAAACACACCAGAAAGCAGGAATGAGACAAACAGCTCACAGAAAAATATATGTATTGGTTGCATCACTACACAGGCTTCAGAATAGAAGGAGAAACAAGAGCACACACATCATACATCAGACAGGATCTATTATTTAAGGTAATAAATTATACATAGTGAGATAATAAGATAACAGAGAATGATGTTTATTTGGAGGTCAGACAAACAACATTACAGAAGAGTTCACAGACACCAGTCACAGTAAAAACATGGATCTGGACCAGAGACATGAAAATAAGATTTTGTTTTCCCTGCGATTAAACTACAGCGTGTAGTAAAGTCAGGGTCTTGTCAAAGCTGTTTAGCCACACTGCCCTCTAGTGGACTATTAATGTACATGCAATGGAACAATCGTCAATTAACAAGAATCATTCACAATTGTATTCATGTTTTTATCAGAAAAGACATAACGACAATGTTTTAATGCTTCATATTTTAACACTGAGGTATGGAACTTTTACACCACAAAAAAATTAATAAATGTAATAAAACCCATCAACCCAACTAGTTCCTCGCCCAGAAAACAGTTTTGCTTCTGACTAGTTTTCACATGCATGTATGTCTCTCTCCATCTCTCTCTCTACCTGTCTCTTAATGTGTCCCTCCATCTCATATATCTCTATCAGTTTGGTTCCATCTCTAGTGTTCAAATGCATGTATGTTTTGGCCAGCTTTTTCAGAAGGAAGAGTGAAAAGGAGAGCACCACCCTCACTCAGCCAATCAGCATCAGCTCAAAGAGTCAAATAGTGGCCCACAGGGCTCTTTTTTACATGTATGCTAGCGATGCAGAATTTTGTGGTATGATTTGTTTAAATAAATAAAAAAGGTTACTTTTACCAGACTGTTTTTTTGGACAAGATAAAATGTAAAAATGGGGTACCTCAGCTTTAATCCTGCATTTTTATTTATACCCTTTCAGATGAATGACATTCTCCTTTACACATTCCCTCAACAAGATGGAAAATACAGGCTGAAGAACACGCTCTCTCTCGATGGACTCAAGGTTGGTCTCAGTTTATCTAATTCTTTTAAACAACAAAACATAAGCATTTGTTCAAGTGATCTGGAATCGTGATCTAGCTTCTCTCCATGTTTTTAATGACATTAATCTCCCATTTGAGCCTCGATCCTGAATATACAGCCTCAGTCATGGTTCTACAGTCTCAGTCCTGGATCTACAGCCTCAGTCCTGGATCTACAGTCTCAGTCCTGGATCTACAGCCTGTCCGTCTGTGGGAGCTGATGCCTCGCTGTCTCACTTTTTTCCCACTGGGTTTTTGAGTTGTTTCTTTGTGATGCAGGATGGTCTAGGGACAGTACAAGACATTTATGAACATTTCTGGACAGTAATCATCCCGCTCCCTATGAACCAATGGCTCCTGTGCGCATGTTATTATTGCATTCCCTGTGTTTGCACGGTTTGACTCTCTGATCTCTTGTTGGCGAATCGACAACTCTGTATAGTCCAATCAGACGACTGCATTTGTGATTTATGGCTATTCAAACATAAATGTATTTGAATTTACAGGTGACTAAACCCATTGTGGATGAAGTTCAAAACGCTCTGAGGATTGACTCAGAGGAGCTCTCCATCACGCTGTCTGCGAGGTGTGAGCGACACTAACTCTACATTATAGACATTACTTCCTGGTTTCTGTCTCGTTTTTTAAAGGTTTAATTCTGTTTTTCTAGTTCGTTGGTGGAGAGGGAGGAGTGGTTCTTGACTCTGAGTCACACAGTCAGTGAACACGCCCGAGGTTCAGCAGCAAACAGTGGATCTGACGTGAGTTTTTTGTCTCAATATGAATGTCTCTATGCAAAGGTTTGGGCTCTCAATTTGAGAATCAGAATTTTTTTATTACCATGTGAGTAACAAGTCAAAAACTTGGAAATTGCTTTGGCTCTTGGTGCAAACAAATTTAAAAGTAGAGAATAGAATAAGGCATTCATAGATAAAATAAATAAATTAAAAAAACTATGTAAACTTTCTTCAAATTACTACTACATCTAATTTTTATAATTTTTCTTTATACATCTTTGGTTGTTTGGATGCATTCCAGTTGAATTTAACCAAGATATATGTACAAAAATGATTTGAACCAATTTAGAAATGTGCATAAATTTAGCCACCACAAGACATTTTGGATTTCTTCTGAAGTTCAGTCAGGTTTGATGGGCTCTGAGCATGTGCAGAACGAGGAGTGTGTGTGTGTGTGTGTGTGTGTGTGTGTGTGTGTATACTGAGACAGATGTCTGTATGTACACTGAGATCTGTATGTATACTGAGACAGGTCTCTACAGTATGTATACTGAGGCAGGTCTCTATGTACACTGAGACAGGTCTGTATGTATACTGAGACAGGTCTGTATGTACTGTATGTATACTGAGACTGAGGTCTGTATGTATACTGAGACAGGTCTGTATGTATACTGAGACAGGTCTGTATGTATACTGAGACAGGTCTATATGTATACTGAGACTGAGGTCTGTATGTATACTGAGACAGGTCTGTATGTATACTGAGACAGAGGTCTGTCTGTATGTATACTGAGACAGGTCTGTACAGTATGTATACTGAGACAGGTCTGTACAGTATGTATACTGAGACTGAGGTCTGTATGTACTGTATGTATACTGAGACAGGTCTGTATGTATACTGAGACAGGTCTGTATGTATCCTGAGACAGGTCTGTACAGTATGTATACTGAGACTGAGGTCTGTATGTATACTGAGACAGGTCTGTATGTATACTGAGACAGGTCTGTATGTATCCTGAGACAGGTCTGTACAGTATGTATACTGAGACTGAGGTCTGTATGTATACTGAGACAGGTCTGTATGTATCCTAAGACAGGTCTGTACAGTATGTATACTGAGACAGAGGTCTGTATGTATACTGAGACAGGGGTCTGTATGTATACTGAGACTGAGGTCTGTATGTATACTGAGACAGATCTGTATGTATACTGAGACAGAGGTCTGTATGTATTCAGATTCAGTTTATTTGCCATTTGCAGTAAAAAAAAACACATTGGAATACATTAGTAAAAGGTCTCCAGTGTGCACAGACAAATACAGACATAAAACAACATTAAAAGACAAAAATAAAACAAATAAAACAGTAAACCAAATGTCACTGCGAAATCGATCGAGTAAAACAGTTTCAAAACAAGTGCAAATCATTAAAGTGCTCTGTTCACACTGATAACAGCCATAACGAGATGTCCTGCATCTCAGAGAGCGATATCTTCTGCCAGAGGGAAGAAGCTGGAACATGGCTTTCCCAGGGTGGCCAGAAGAGTCATTGACAATCCTAAGAGCTTTGTTTAAAAGTCTGGATTTATAAAGAACCTCCAGAACAGGAAGCTCACAGCCCACGGTCCTCTTTGCAGAGCGGAGCACCTTGTTTAAAGCTCTCTTTTCTTTATCTGTGATGTTTCCAAACCACACAGACACAGAACCAACAAGTAAACTCTCAATGGTGCAGCGATAAAAGTTAAGCACAATCTTAGAGTTAGTGGTAAATTCTCTAAGTTTGCGCAGAAAGTAGAGACGCTGACGAGCTTTCTTAACGACTCGGTCAGTGTTTTTAACCCATTTCAGGTCGTTAGACAGAGTTAAACCCAGAAACTTGCACTCCTCTACGATCTGCACCTGGGAGTTGTCGATTACGACAGGCAAAGGAGAACTATTGCGACTGAAGTCGTAGACCAGTTCACATGTTGTTTTCGATGCGTTCAACTGGAGGTTGTTAGTTTGACTCCACTGAACCACATTTTGTATCTCTGCTCTATAAGAGGATTCATCATTGTCACTGATGAGACCGATGATGGTGTCATCAGAATATTTGATGATCAAGTTTGAGTCAGAGGAGGACACACAATCGTGAGTGTACAAAGTAAAAAGCAAAGGACTCAAAATACATCCCTGAGGAGAACCAGTGCACATACACTGAGACAGGTCTGTATGTATACTGAGACAGGTCTGTATGTATACTGAGACTGAGGTCTGTATGTACAGTGCCTTCGGCCCCCTTGAACCTTTCAACATTTCGCCACATTTCAGGCTTCAAACATAAAGTTGACATACATTTTTGTCATGAATCAACAACAAGTGGGACACAATCGTGAAGTGGAACAAAATTTATTGGATGATTTAAACTTTTTTAACAAATAAAAAACTGACTCCAGAAGTTCAGTGAGGATCTTTGAATAATCCAGTGTTGTCCTAAATGACTGATGATGATAAATAGAATGCACCTGTGTGTAATCAAGTCTCCGTATAAATGCACCTGCTCTTTGATAGTCTCAGGGTTCTGTTTAAAGTCCCTCCAAACTTTCATATCAAACAAGGAGAAGACTGATCAGAGATGCAGCCAAGAGGCTCATGATCACTCTGGATGAACTGCAGATAACTACAGCTGAGGTGGGAGAGTCTGTCCATAGGACAACAATCAGTCGTGCACTGCACAAATCTGGCCTTTATGGAAGAGTGGCAAGAAGAAAGCCATTTCTCAAAGATATCCATAAAAAGTCTTGTTTGCCACAAGCCACCTGGGAGACACACCAAACATGTGGAAGAAGGTGCTCTGGTCAGATGAAACCAAAATCGAACTTTTTGGCCACAATGCAAAACGATATGTTTGGCGTAAAAGCAACACAGCTCATCACCCTGAACACACCATCCCCACTGTCAAACATGTTGGTGGCAGCATCATGCTTTGGGCCTGCTTTTCTTCAGCAGGGACAGGGAAGATGGCTAAAATTGATGGGAAGATGGATGGATCCAAATACAGGACCATTCTGGAAGAAAACCTGTTGGAGTCTGCAAAAGACCTGAGGCTGGGACGGAGATTTATCTTCCAACAGGACAATGATCCAAAACATAAAGCCAAATCTACAATGGAATGGTTCACAAATAGACGTATCCAGGTGTTAGAATGGCCAAGTCAAAGTCCAGACCTGAATCCAATCGAGAATCTGTGGAAAGAGCTGAAGACTGCTGTTCACAAACGCTCTCCATCCAACCTCACTGAGCTCGAGCTGTTTTGCAAGGAAGAATGGGCAAGAATTCCAGTCTCTCGATGTGCAAAACTAATAGAGACATTCCCCAAGCGACTTGCAGCTGTAATTGCAGCAAAAGGTGGCGCTACAAAGTATTAGCGCAAGGGGGCCGAATAATATTGCACGCCCCACTTTTCAGTTTTTTATTTGTTAAAAAAGTTTAAATTATCCAATAATATTCGTTCCACTTCACGATTGTGTCCCACTTGTTGTTGATTCTTGACAAAAAAATTATGTTTTATATCTTTATGTTTGAAGCCTGAAATGTGGCGAAATGTTGAAAGGTTCAAGGGGGTCGAATTCTTTTGCAAGGCACTGTATACCTAGACTGAGGTCTGTATGTATACTGAGACAGGTCTATCTGTAAACTGAGACAGAGGTCTGTATGTACACTGAGACAGAGGGTTGTATGTATACTGAGACAGGTCTGTATGTATACTGAGACAGGTCTGTATGTATACTGAGACAGGTCTGTATGTACACTGAGACAGGTCTGTATGTACACTGAGACAGGTCTGTATGTATACTGAGACAGGTCTGTATGTATACTGAGACAGGTCTGTATGTATACTGAGACAGATATCTGTATGTACACTGAGACAGGTCTGTGTGTATACTGAGACAGGTCTGTGTGTATACTGAGACAGGTCTGTGTGTATACTGAGACAGGTCTGTATGTATACTGAGACAGGTCTGTATGTACACTGAGACAGGTCTGTATGTACACTGAGACAGGTCTGTATGTATACTGAGACAGGTCTGTATGTATACTGAGACAGGTCTGTATGTATACTGAGACAGATATCTGTATGTACACTGAGACAGGTCTGTGTGTATACTGAGACAGGTCTGTGTGTATACTGAGACAGGTCTGTGTGTATACTGAGACAGGTCTGTATGTACACTGAGACAGATATCTGTATGTACACTGAGACAGGTCTGTATGTACACTGAGACAGGTCTGTGTGTATACTGAGACAGGTCTGTGTGTATACTGAGACAGGTCTGTATGTATACTGAGACAGGTCTGTATGTACACTGAGACAGGTCTGTATGTATACTGAGACAGATATCTGTATGTACACTGAGACAGGTCTGTGTGTATACTGAGACAGGTCTGTATGTATACTGAGACAGGTCTGTATGTATACTGAGACAGATATCTGTATGTACACTGAGACAGGTCTGTGTGTATACTGAGACAGGTCTGTGTGTATACTGAGACAGGTCTGTGTGTATACTGAGACAGGTCTGTATGTATACTGAGACAGGTCTATATGTACACTGAGACAGGTCTGTATGTATACTGAGACAGATATCTGTATGTACACTGAGACAGGTCTGTGTGTATACTGAGACAGGTCTGTATGTATACTGAGACAGGTCTGTGTGTATACTGAAACAGGTCTGTATGTACACTGAGACAGGTCTGTGTGTATACTGAGACAGGTCTGTATGTACACTGAGACAGGTCTGTATGTACACTGAGACAGGTACAGTGCCTTGCGAAAGTATTCGGCCCTCTTGAACCTTTCAACATTTCGCCACATTTCAGTCTTCAAACATAAAGATATGAAATTTTAATTTTTTGTCATGAATCAACAACAAGTGGGACACAATCGTGAAGTGGAATGAAATTTGTTGGATAATTTAAACTTTTTTAACAAATAAAAAACTGAAAAGTGGGGCGTGCAATATTATTCGGCCCCTTTACTTTCAGTGCAGCAAACTCACTCCAGAAGTTCAGAGAGGATCTTTGAATGATCCAATGTTGTCCTAAATGACTGATGATGATAAATAGAATGCACCCGTGTGTGATCAAGTATCCGTATAAATGCATCTGCTCTTTGATAGTCTCAGGGTTCTGTTTAAAGCGCAGAGAGAACCATGAAGACAAAGGAACACACCAGGCAGGTCCCAGATACTGTTGTGGAGAAGTTTAAAGCCGGATTTGGATACAAAAAGATTTCCCAAGCTTTAAACATCTCAAGGAGCACTGTGCAAGCAATTATATTGAAATGGAAGGAGTATCAGACCACTGCAAATTTACCAAGACCCGGCCATCCCTCCAAACTTTCATCTCAAACAAGGAGAAGACTGATCAGAGATGCAGCCAAGAGGCCCATGATCACTCTGGATGAACTGCAGATAACTACAGCTGAGGTGGGGATGGTGTGTTCAGGGTGATGAGCTGTGTTGCTTTTACGCCAAACATATCGTTTTGCATTGTGGCCAAAAAGTTCGATTTTGGTTTCATCTGACCAGAGCACCTTCTTCCACATGTTTGGTGTGTCTCCCAGGTGGCTTGTGGCAAACTTTAAGAGACTTTTATTGGATATCTTTGAGAAATGGCCACTCTTCCATAAAGGCCAGATTTGTGCAGTGCACGACTGATTGTTGTCCTATGGACAGACTCTCCCACCTCAGCTGTAGTTATCTGCAGTTCATCCAGAGTGATCATGGGCCTCTTGGCTGCATCTCTGATCAGTCTTCTCCTTGTTTGAGATGAAAGTTTGGAGGGACAGCCGGGTCTTGGTAGATTTATAGTGGTCTGATACTCCTTCCATTTCAATATAATTGCTTGCACAGTGCTCCTTGAGATGTTTAAAGCTTGGGAAATCTTTTTGTATCCAAATCCGGCTTTAAACTTCTCCACAACAGTATCTGGGACCTGCCTGGTGTGTTCCTTTGGCTTCATGGTTCTCTCTGCGCTTTAAACAGAACCCTGAGACTATCAAAGAGCAGGTGCATTTATACGGAGACTTGATTACACAAAGGTGCATTCTATTTATCATCATCAGTCATTTAGGACAACATTGGATCATTCAAAGATCCTCACTGAACTTCTGGACTGAGTTTGCTGCACTGAAAGTAAAGGGGCCGAATAATATTGCACGCCCCACTTTTCAGTTTTTTTTTTTTTTTTTTTAAGTTTAAATTATCCAATAAATTTCGTTCCACTTCACGATTGTGTCCCACTTGTTGTTGATTCATGACAAAAAATTTAAATTTTATATCTTTATGTTTGAAGACTGAAATGTGGCAAAATGTTGAAAGGTTCAAGGGGGCCGAATACTTTCGCAAGGCACTGTATGTATGTATACTGAGACAGGTCTGTATGTACACTGAGACAGGTCTGTATGTATACTGAGACAGGTCTGTATGTATACTGAGACAGGTCTGTATGTATACTGAGACAGAGGGTTGTATGTACACTGAGACAGAGGGTTGTATGTATACTGAGACAGGTCTGTATGTATACTGAGACAGGTCTGTATGTATACTGAGACAGAGGGTTGTATGTATACTGAGACAGGTATGTATGTATACTGAGACAGAGGGTTGTATGTACACTGAGACAGAGGGTTGTATGTATACTGAAACAGGTCTGTATGTATATTGCTTGAGCCACTTGTTTACCAAGCTGCTCCCCGTGTGTCTGGGAGAGGAGGCGGTCTCGTGGTCACACATCGTGAGATCTCGAAGGTGCTGACCGTGAATTTGCGTCCCTGTCATTCATTTGGGACCACTGTTTTAAAACTTTCTGGACACATCCTCACAGTCCTCGCCACAGTCTACCGTCTACCGACAACCAAAACCAAACAAGGATTTCATCACAGACATTTCTGCATTTCTGACTCACCTATCTGTAATGGGGGGGCTTATGAATATTGTGCAAAGTAGTGAGCGAACCAGAGGGGGGGGGCTATTGTAAATAGGTCAGATGACCAGGTGAGAGCACACACTGTTTGCCAAGGGAAGACAGGAGGACTGGAAGTTAAATAATTTATTACAAAAAATAAAATTGTGCACCTCCAGATTACACTACTAAAATTCCATAAAACCAAGGCGGGCTAAAATACTTAACAAAGAGTGCACGTGCTACGGGCTGTCCTGGGGAGCGGTCCCTCTCCACACGCACACCGGGTCACCTGGGAACACCAAACAAACGCCAAATCCCTCCTCGCGCCTGACACAGGTGTGCGCAATTGTGCATTGATTGGACAAAGTCTCGTGGCTGGGTTGAGCGGGTGGTGGGAAGTCTTAAAATATGTAAATAAATATACTGCAAAGATAAAACCAATATAAAACACCACAAACACAGCACACAATAATAAAAAATAAATATATACATAAAATGCCACTCGTGCCGGATCACATCTACACTTTCAACCAACGTCATTCTACTGGGAGATTTCAATATCCACATGGAAAAGACCAATAACACACTCACACAAGATTTCACCTCCTGTCTGAACAGTTTTGGATTTCAACAGTTGGTATTTAATTCCCCACTCACAATAAGGAACTTATTCTGGACTTAATCTGTGGCTCAGGAATAACACCACCGGACTTTCAAACTGATAAGCTCCCATACATAGACCACCTCCCCCCATTCAATATCAACCTGTCTTTCACCAAATGCAACCCGCCAGGCACAACACATTTCTGTAAAATCCTCTTCCCTCTCTTCTGTATTCATCTGGTTCTGCAATACCCAGCACATCCACCAGGAACTCTCTCCATCTTCTCCCAATTCTCCTGCTCCATCCTTCCCAGCTCCAACCGACTTCTTCTCTTCCTTTATCTACCCATCTGTCAACCAAATCTCCACCTACATCCACAAATCCAAGTCCTCCTCCTATCAACTTGACAAGTATAGGTAAAGGTAAAGGTGCACTTTATTTATACCCATAGGGAAATTCATCCTCTGCATTTGACACACCCTGATGCCACTGCAGTGTCTATCAGGAGCAGTGGTCGCCGTAGTCCAGCACCCGGGGACCCATCTCCAGATGTTAATGCTCGGCTTGGTCAGGACCAGAGCTGGAGGATTTACCTATTGTGCAAGTTATTTTTTTGTGTACACCTACACAGGCATAGGGAGAACATGTAAACTCCACTCGGAAAGATCCTGTTCTGACCAGGATTTGAACCCAGGATCTTCTTTGCAGTCATTATGACTGTATTAAAGCTGTGAAAATGTATTATTATACAACTCCATATTAATATAAACAATTGCAAAAAGAAAATTAATTGAAAAGTAATCTGATTACTAAAGTAATCTGATTACTAAAGTAATCTGATTACTAAAGTAATCTGATTACTTTTCCGGATGAGTTGGACCAACACTGCTCACAACATTGGCTTGGTTACCATGGCAGCAATCTGTGATGTGATTGGAATTCTGGAATGAAATGACTTCAAAGCTCGTTGCTAGGCAACCTCTATGTCTTGAACACATATAGGTCTGGCCCTGCAGAGAGAGTCCTTTGGGTGTCCGTCTTGGACAGAGACTTCTCTGCTTCACAGTGGGTGGGGCACAGACAGCCGTAGGCACATATCTCCGTTGATTTAACATCAGTAGTCATGGAGAGTAATAGCAGTACATGTGTACAACACAAGATTGATATTTATATTGCGAGGATCAATGTGCTCGAGTACCAGATCGGAAAATTGAGAGAGGAATGTGCGAGGACCCACATCACCAGAGAGGAGCAGACGACATCTCAGCAGCAGGAGAGAAAGCAACAGGAAAAGAGTCAGGCCTGTGCTGCTAAGCTCCTCTCTGAGATGAAACAAGACTTCAACAGTGTTAATGAAGAGGTTTGTGACATTCTCAAAGACTGTGTGGTCAAAACGAGGGAACTTCCATACAAAGCTGAGAAGCTAATGGAGAAAGTTGTGGCACAAGAACAGCTACTCGAGAAGCTGCAGCAGTCGTTTTTGATAAGGGACCAATTCATTGCGACAAGCAAAAGCAAAAGGTTAGAACTCGAGGAAGAGGTTAACACTTTGAGGGGCCGTAACACTTCTCTCACAGCAGAGATGGCCCTCAAGGATCAGGGGCACGTGGAGGAAAGGACCAAAATAACCAAAGACTGTACCTTAAAGGTCACAGCTCTTCAGGAGCAGATGGAAGGGCTGCAGCAGTCCTTAATAAATAAGGACCAAATTATTGCAGCAAATCAAAGTAGAACATTAGAACTGGAGCTAGACAGGGAAACTTTGAGTGACCGTATCACCTCTCTCACAGCAGAGATGGTCCACAAAGATCAGTTGTATGTGGAGGAAAAGGCCAAAATATCAAAGGATTGTACCTTAAAGGTCAGAGCTCTTCAGGAGCAGATGGAGGGGCTGCAGCAGTCCTCAAGAGAAAAGGATGAAATGATTTCATCAACTCAAAGTAGAATGTTAGAACTCGAAAATAACATTAAGGCTGAGGTAGAGTCACTAAACCTGGCCACAGAACTTCCCTTTGCGAATACAGATGAACTGGAGGATAATCCGACTGTAGATTTACTCAGAGTTCATATTCACAAACTCCAGAAAGACATGAAGACTTTGAGAGACCGTAACAGCTCTCTCCAGGCAGAGATGGTTTTCAAGGAGCAGTCCTCTGTGGAGGAAATTACCAAAAAATCCAAAGAGTTTATATTGGAGAGAAGCAACCTTAAGGACCAGATAAAGGAGCTGCATCAGTGCCGACTAGAAAAGGACCAAACAATTTGTGAGTTGAGTACAAAGTTGGAGTATCAAAACTATCAGCTCACAGAACTGGAGGATAGTCCGGTTGTAGTCTCACTGAGAGAATGTATTCACAAACTCGAGATGGATGTCAACACTTTGAGTGACCGTAACATCTCTCTCACAGCAGAGATGGTCCACAAGGATCAGTTGTATGTGGAGGAAATGACCAAAATATCCAACGACTGTATCTCTAAGGTGAGTATGCTTCAGGAGCAGATGGAAGGGCTGCAGGAGTCCTTAATAAATAAGGACCAAATTATTGCAGCAAATCAAAGTAGAACGTTAGAACTGGAGCTAGACAGGGAAACTTTGAGTGACCGTATCACCTCTCTCACAGCAGAGATGGTCCACAAAGATCAGTTGTATGTGGAGGAAAAGGCCAAAATATCAAAGGATTGTACCTTAAAGGTCAGAGCTCTTCAGGAGCAGATGGAGGGGCTGCAGCAGTCCTCAAGAGAAAAGGATGAAATGATTGCATCAACTCAAAGTAGAATGTTAGAACTCGAAAATAACATTAAGGCTGAGGTAGAGTCACTAAACCTGGCCACAGAACTTCCCTTTGCGAATACAGATGAACTGGAGGATAATCCGACTGTAGATTTACTCAGAGTTCATATTCACAAACTCCAGAAAGACATGAAGACTTTGAGAGACCGTAACAGCTCTCTCCAGGCAGAGATGGTCTTCAAGGATCAGTCCTCTGTGGAGGAAATTACCAAAATAACCAAAGACTACACCTTAAAGGTCAGTTCTCTTCAGGAGCAGATGGAGGGGCTGCAGCAGTCCTTGATAGATAAAGACAAAATTATTACGACAAATCAAAGTCTGATGTCAGACTTTGAGATTTACAGGAAAGCTTTGCAGGACCGTATCACCTCTCTCACAGCAGAGATGGTTTTCAAGGATCAGTCATACCAGGAGGAAAATACCAAGAAGGATCTGGAAAATGAGTCTTTCTTTGATGCCCTGGACTTTGTTTCTGAGGAGAAAGGTGTGGAAACATCTGCTTACAGAACAATAGGCAAATATCTCATCAGGGGACTCATCGGGTTGAGTGCAGTGACTGTGTCTGCCACCGGGGGCTTCCTTCTCGGCCGTTCGGTCTGGAGTGAAGATGCGTGCTGTTACTGTGGCTTTGATGAGACTCCTGCTTTCTTCTAAACCCTAAAACACTGTAATACCATCGCAGCACAGAACAGTGGGGGAAGAAGGTATTCACCAGTTACTGACAATCAGCAATTGTCACATACCTTTGTGGTCCACTGTCTCTTGGTCTGCAGATATTAGGATCTTCAAGGCAGGGGTAATATATTTATTGCCACATACTGCCAGCAGAAGACCGTGGTTCAAAGTGTTGACGTTGGACCACAGTTGACATGTTTGTCTCATGGAAAAAGAATTCCATGATCCAAACCATCACCAAAGCCTCTTCTCTCTATCCCAGACGTGGCATCACGCAAAGAGGGCTTATCTCTCTCATCTCAACCGGATCATTTGTGTTTACATTTATCTGTCTTGTTGCCCTAAATGTTGACATAAAACTCAGCACTAAAATGCATTGAATGTAATTGTCTTTCTCAAAACACAATATCCATAAACTTGACCATAATCAGTTAAGTTGATGGAAGTGTATACATGAATTGTAAATAAAGATCATTGAATTGCATAAGTATTCTCTCTCTTTTTTACAGGACTGTTGTGTTGTGTTGGTCCACTATATTATTGCTGTTGGCAATAACACTAATGATATACATTTATTCATTTGTAATCATAAAACGCAAAGTGGCTTGATCACATTCATCGTCATGTGTTCCTAGATTATGATTTTTTTCTGTTGTTGAAAAGTAAAGAATATAATATGTTGATTTGCACCAAAGGCTCAGCGTTCGGTTTCTGTGCAGCAGAATCATAGTACAATAGTCATGTTTCCACTGCTGGAGGTCCATTTCTCTGGTCCTCATGGTTCTGCGCAGTGGACGACCTCCCATGATGCTTTGTGCCAAATACAAACGAGCGTGTGTGTGTGTATGGCTCTCATACATGTGCACAAAGGAGCACGCCCACGTTCTGACCAATCAGAGCTGCTGATCAGAGCGGAGCTAGCCTGGCCTTATCTATCCGTAAACTCCACTCAATCATATTTTCACTGCATGTAACGTCTGGGTCTGGTCCCTGTGTTAGCGAATACAATCGGTCGTATTTCGACCGGCTAATCAGAGAGCGCGGAAGGCGGGGGTTGTAGGTCGGTGCCGGTGACGTCAAGAGTTTGCGCCGAACGGGCAGGTTGTAGTTTGGCAATGGCGAAGAATGCGATAGTAAAGTAATCCGGTCTGGTTCTATCAAGGAATTGAATGTTTAGCAAATGTAATCGTTGGGAAAGATTGTGGCGCTACTCCCCACGGGCTCCGTTTGTGGCAAAGGAGATGGCTAGGCTAAATGCTAAATGCTAACAACACACTCGGGCGCATTACATACGTCACGGTGAACTCTGATCCAATCGTTTCAATCTGCAAAAGGAGTTAACCCCTCCCACCTGTTCACGGAGCTCAATGGAGCAAATCCAGACCTTAGTATGAAATGTAATTTGTACTAAGGTGTGGTACGACCAGGCTAGAGCGGACCTGGAGCGGGGAGAAAACAAGCAGAGTTTGTTGCACTAAAGTGTGGATTTAAAGAAAACCGACGGATTTGAAAAAAAGTTCAGATCCCCACAAAATCCAACCCTTTATGAAAGCTCTAGGTTCTCTGTCAGCTGAGGTCGAGCTGTTTTTGTTTACTTTGAGTTCCATGGGGAACATTTCTGGGTAGCCCACATGAATTTGGTCTTAGGCTGCGGTCACATGAACACCTTAAAGTCCGGTTAAAGTGTGCCTGGGGCCCACTTTGCGATTAGTTCCGGGCTTTAGGTGCTATGTGACCGCGGCAACTGAGCTTTGGCACGGTTGCTGCAAGTGGGCCTGAGCACGGTTGAGAGAGGTGGGCCTGAGCACGCTTCTAAAGCTCAGATGAGGGGGGTCAGTGTGGCGGGTGGTGGGGAGTGGGGGATGAAGTGTGGTGGGGGACTTGATATTGTGTGTCAAATTACAGTATGTGTTGCACAGGAATAAAAAAATCTTCATACAGTATATATGTGGTGGTACACCTGTTTTTCGTGAGCGCTCCTATCAGCGCTCTGGCTCGCAGTATTTAAGGACAGCCCTTTTCCCATGCACTCCTGTTTTGCCTCGCCTCTGACGTCGGGACGCTGCTCGCTGGTGGCGTCCAAAGCACCTGTTTGCTTTGGATCCAGCCCCTACACCGGCTTTGTGCCCCAGCGGGCACGCTGATTTCAAACTGCGTTCCGGTGAGTGCTTGCGGCCGGCCTTGTGGCTTTATTTGGCACAATATCTTAATGTAGTCTCTTTTAGATTGTCCATGATCCCGGCACAGCTGTGGAGTAGGGACAGAGCGTGGCGATTGCGCAACCCCTCCACAGGTGCAGCGCTCTGATCTCTTGGTGAGTGTTAGAGCCGGCTTTCTAACTTTGTTTTGAGTCGTTATTGAAATGTAGTTGTTCTTAGGGACACGGGCAGGCACCCTTTACTGCAGACGCAATCCTGTTCTAGTACTGGTAAGCATTTAAAATAAATCTAGTTCTTATTGTCACCTATAAATATATATCCTGTCTAGGCTTTGTATGTGCGCGTCTCGGGCCTCTGTGGCTCCTAGTGGCTTGTACGCGGGATCCTTGGAGTGCTGCATGTGGGTATACTGCACCACTCATATAGGTTTATTATTTTAATTCATATCAAATTTAATTATTTCATTTAGCTCTGCGCGGGTCTCCCCTTCTGGAACCTGGAGAAACGCACCACCCTCACTGCTACCACAGACTATAACCACGCGCGCCCTACGGGCCTCAGTGCGGGGTCACGGAGGCGCGTGGGTTCTTCGGAGGCGTTTGGGCCTGGCGGGGGCTGCTGCGGGATCGCTGCTGCTGGTTGGAGCAATGGGCCTCAGTGTGGCCAACGAATAATAACTGAGTCACATTTTACAGTGAGAGTGGAGATTCCGGCGTCGTTGAATGATCTGTCCTTTAAAAAAAACTGTCAAATAAATTGTGTTTTTGTACTATATTGCCTCCTATTCCTATCAGTCCACGAATCTGTGTGCCCTTTATTATTTCTGTCCTTAACGGGTCCCAGTCCCCGTATACTGGGTGGCGTTGCTAATAATATTCTATTTAATTAGGCTAACTTCCCAAATTCATAGTCTCGACTATTACAAACGTGGCGTTGGCTGGCAGGATGGACTGACGTTGGATAGAGGCATTTTATAAATTTAAGCATTGTTGGTCTTTGTGAATAATTGTGCGTGGTGAATATTTGTATGCATGCAGCAGCTCTGGTGCATTGGGTTTAAAGGGCAATCGCTACAGTGGGAAAGGAAAGTATTATATGTATAGTATTTTTTTTTCATTTGATGTGACATTTTTTGTGTGCCTAATTTGCATTGCATGAAGTGTTTGTGATTTTGGTTTTCTATATTTTTGCATGTTTCTGATTTAATTATATGCATAGAAGTACTTTATTTTTTTTTGCTACTGTTTAGCTTGTCTATTTATTCTCCTGCATCATAGTTGTTCCATTAATGTACATTATTTATTCACCTTTTATCTGTCAACAGAATTGGAGTTTTTGGGAAGCAACCAGCAGCAGCAACCCCCTAGAGCATTCATCTTTTTGCAGCCATGGATAACGAGCAGATTAGAGAACTGCAGGAAGCGCTGGCCGAATTGAGGGCCGACAATGAACGCTTGCGACGAGAATGTACCCAGTCTTCCTCTAATTCAGGGGCTGGGTCGTCCACTTTGTCGACTGAAACTGTTGCCCCTCCACATACTAATGTGAGCGCAGACCGCCTCGTGTTTGTTCCACGTGACCGTAGATGCCCAATGTTTCGGGGTAGGAACGGTATAAGCCTAGGCGAGTGGTTGGAGGAGGCAGAAGCGTGTATGAGGGCCAGACATTTGACTGCAGCTGACCGCGCGTTTTTCCTTTTTGACCATTTGGAAGGGGAGGCTCGCGAAGAAATTAAATATCGCCCGGCTGAAGAACGGAGCGACCCAATAAAGATCACTGCTATTCTGCAGGACTTATCCTCCTGAGACCCGAGCATTTGTCTGGTGTGCATTTTATATATTTTTTTGCTATTTAGGATAAGTAGGACCCAATAAGTATAATACCTAAATTGTGATTTTGTACAGGAAGTAGTTTTTGAGAAAAAACATGTCCTCGTATGAGGACAGTGGGTCTCTCATAACCTAAAGAGAAAATGTATGCTCTTTGAGGCCGGAAGGTCCTAATTAGTTGAAATTCAAAATTTCAGCGTGATCCAATTAGTACTTCTCTCAAAAATCAATGTCCTCATATGAGTACAGTGGGTCGACCTTACTATACAATACAAATAGACTCCATTGGTCTAAAATAGTATATAACAGTTTATTTGAAAAATGTAAACATCAAAGTTAGACATAAAATCCAAACAGCTCTATCTTCAAAGCCTAAAAATGTCATGGTGTGGACATTTTGACCTGGTTGAGTTTGAATCCTGCCTGTCCTGTTGATTGTTGCCCCGCCCTAATGTGATTCACCTGTGTGTCCCTGTGTGTGTATATATACCCTGTGCCCTTCCTCACTTGTTGTCCGTCCATTGTCTCCACAACGTTTGTCCTGTCTTCAGTTCTGTTTTTACATTACCTTGGATTTATTTTATTAAATTTAGCTTGATTTTCAGTCCTGCAATTTGGGTTCCCTTTTTCTTCATTCATCCACATGACAAAAAATTGGCTATACATAAATAAAACCGCAAAATACTGTGTAAACTGTCTATTTTAAGCCTTCAATATGGCTGAATTGAATTGATAAATACAATACTAGAACAAATAATGGCAAATATTATTAATAGTCCTAAAACAGTAAAATTCTGCTGAACAGCTTATGAACTGGGGCTTTTTTCAAACTAGCTCCCTCTCTTTTTCTAGAAAGCAATCTGTCTGCCTGTTTGGAAGAGCCCTATTGGGAAGTGTGAAATGCTGCAAAGCAGTTGCGTTCACTTTGCAAGCACAGGTACACATTGCATGCCATGCATCGGACACAGGATTTTGCAGTCTTGTGCTCTGCAATGCATGGGGTTTTTCAAGGCTACCATCTCCGGGTTAGGATTAGGATTACAATATCCCCAGTCGAGGTCAGCAGCTCTCCACCCGCACCATACACGGTGTTGGCAAAGAACTGCTTCCCCCTCCTGAGGCGCCGGAGGGTTTGCCATAACCTTTTTGAGGCTGACCGATAGTCATGCTCCATGGACTTTCCAATGCTCCCAGTCCCGGGTTTTTGCCTCTGCAACAGCCCGGGCCGCGGCACGCTTGACCTGCCGGTACTGGACAGCTGCCTCAGGAGTCCCACAACCATCATTGCTCGATAGGACTCCTTCTTCAGCCTGACGGCATCCCTTACTGCCGGTGTCCACCACCGGGTTCAGGGATTGCCGCCGGGACCAGCACCAGAACGTTGCGACCACAGCTACGAGCCGCTTTATTGGCGATAGAGGAAGAGAACATGGTCCACTCGGACTCAATGTCCCCCTCCTCTGGGTCCTGGGAGAAGTGAGTTGAAAGTCCGTCTGACAGGGGGCTCAGCGAGACGTTCCCAGCAGACCCTCACTACACGCTTGGGCCTGCCAGGTCTGACCGGCTTCTTCCCCTGCCAGCGGATCCAACTCACGACCATGTGATGATCGGTTGACAGCTCCTCCCCTCTCTTTACCCGAGTGTCCGAGACACGCGGTCGAAGGTCAGATGATACGACAACAAAGTCGATCATCAACCTCCGGCCTAGGGTGTCCTGGTGCCACGTGCACTGGTGGACACCCTTGTGCTCGAACTCCGCTTGGGTTCAGATCAGGGGGGCCGTTCTTCCCGATCACCCCTCTCCAAGTGTCACTGGCGTTTCCCACATGGGCGTTGAAGTCCCCCAGGAGAATAATGGAGTCCCCGGGCGGTGCACTGTCCAGTACCCCTCCCAAGGACTCCAAGAAGGCCGGGTACTCTGCACTGCTGTTAGGCCTGTAGGCCGTCACAACAGTGAGAGACTTGTCCCACCCGGAGGCGGAGGGACGCGACCCTCTCATTCACCGGGGAGAACTCCAACACGTGGCGGCTGAGATGGGGGGCAATGAGTATGGCCACCTCAGCTCGCCGCCTCTCCCCGTGGGAAACACCAGAAGATGACTGACAGGTATGAGCTGATGATACAATCATCCCCATCTGAGAAGTCCTCTATCTCAGAGTTGTCTGCAATTGCCAACAGCAATTGTTCTGCTCTTGATAATGAAAGTGTGCCTGTAATGATAATGTTAAAAACCAACATCAAAATCTACAGTATATCAGTGACACATCATAGCTTGGCTATCATGTGCTAGCAATAGCCTAGCTATATTGTTTATGATTAAGCATTTAGCAACACTAAACAATACTTAGCATATACCACTTAGTACTTAAATATACTATTTACAACTGTAAACCACATAACTAAGCAAATGTGTGATTCAAAACAACTATTTACAACTGTAACTTCATCTAAATCTTCCACACGGTTAGCTAAACAGATAGCGGTACATAGTCCTAGCGTCCTCAAACGAGTGCTTCACTTTTACTGACATCCTAGCCTGCTACTACAATCAAAATTTGTCAAATTTCAAACTCCATATGAAGCTAGAGACATTATTGTGCATAAATAAATTGATTTCATTCATAAAATGTTGATAGAATTTTTACCTGAGGCATTTTTCTTCTGTAAACTCTTGTAGAAGTCTTTTGCTGATATTCCCACCATTTTTTTCCTACTGCCTTAAGTGTAATTCTATCATATCACCACAAGATGGCGCGGGCAGTGTCCCTAAATGTGGCCATCAGGTCAAGGATGTAAAAAATTGAGTATCATTGTGCCAAGAGGCAAAAATGTAATGTCCTCGTATGAGGTCGCAGGGTCTCAGGAGGTTAAATGGGTGTGCAGAGTCATATGTAGCACTTCAAGAAGCATTCTTTTCCCGTCGCCAACAGGAGGGTGAGACCCTGTTGGAGTTTTCTCTCGCGCTCATGTCACTAATGGATAAAGTTAAACAGCGTGCCCCGAACGTAATGCCAAATGCAGAGAATCTCTTGCGTGACCAGTTTGTCGAACAGGTCTTAGAGGGAGGGTTGCGCCGTGCGCTAAAACAGTACGTACGCGGCCAACCTGAAGCAACATTACGTGACGTCAGGAGTGAGGCTATGCAGTGGGAGCGTGAGGGGTTGCCCGTGAGCATGCGTGGCCGCAGTAATTCCGTCCCCTCCTCTTTTGGAATCCAGTACGCTGTCCAGGGAGGGTATCAGCGTGGTGTCAAACCTCCTCAAGCTACGGAGGTCAGTGAAGTTAAGGAAATGTTGCGGCGTCAACAAGAGCAAATTGATAGATTGTCGCAGAGCATTGCTTGCTTGCAGGGTCCCCAGCCGTTTAACCAGCGTAACTTTAACCGTAATGGGCCCCGCGTTTGCTGGCGCTGTCAGCGACCGGGGCACATTGCGAGGGACTGTGATGGGCAACGTGTCCCCCTTCGTTCGCAGCTGCCGATGGACGGGCACCCCCAATCATCCCGGCCGGCGGAAAACTAGCGCCCACCGTGCTGAATGGCCACAGTTCGAGTGGGCCTCCTTCTGGCCCCAACCATGCTTTGCGAAATCTGGAAGATGCACCCAAGTTGATTTCTTCATGTCCGCACATTGACGTTAGTATGAGCGGTGTTTCAGTACCATGTCTGGTGGACACGGGCTCAATGGTCTCTACCATAACGGAGAGTTTCTTCTTAGAGCATTTTGCACCTTGGGGGGAAGACAGACTTAAGGCTTGCCATTGGCTCAAACTTAAGGCAGCGAATGGCTTAGCGATACCTTATATTGGCTATATGGAACTGAATATCGCCTTGTGTGGGAAGCTAATACAGCAGTGTGGCATCTTAGTCGTAAAGGACCCAGTAGGGGAAGCACTCTCAGTGGTACCTGGCGTCTTAGGGATGAATGTCATCCGCAAATGTTACCAGGAGCTGTTCGGGGAACATGGGCTCTCCCTTTTTGGGGCGGAGTCGTGCTCTTACCCCACCACTCTCATGAAGGCCCTGCAGCGGTGTCACAGAGTGCGCCTGCAGGCCCCATTGGACCATCCAGGTAAGGTGCGGGTACGGGGAAAGCAGGCTCACCACGTCCCTGGTGGTTCCATGAAGATCGTGGCAGCAACATGTTCAGAACAGTTTTCAGAGGGAACAGTTTTGTTCGAACCTCCCGAGTATGGTCTACCAGCTGGTTTGCTGTCTTCGCCAGCCTTGGTACAGGTTGTGCGAGGGACTGCTTATATCCCGATTGTGAATGTGGGTACCACTGAAGCGCTTCTTCACCCCCACACTGTCATAGGTACGTTGGATTCTGTTCGGGTCGCCAGTATGCCCACATGCGTTGAGCAGAATTCAACAGTCACAGCACAAAATTCTTCGCAAATTGCATCTGCCGAGGTGGACCAAATTGATGCAGTAGACCTGTCCAGTCTACCCCCGGAGGAGCAAGGTGCTGCGAGGACCCTCCTCCGGAGGTATGTTTCAATTTTCTCCACTTCAAACCAGGACCTAGGATGTACAGATCTGATCACACATGACATTCCTTTGTTGGATGACATCCCTGTCAGACAACGGCATCGCAGGATTCCCCCATCGGAGTTTGAGCTAGTAAAGGACCACATCAACCAGCTTTTAGAGGCTCGTGTCATTCGCGAGAGTTCAAGCCCGTACGCCTCACCAATAGTTCTGGTTCATAAAAAGGATGGTAGCCTTAGGCTTTGTGTGGATTACCGGCAGTTAAATCTGAAAACTCGGAAGGATGCGTTCCCTCTCCCGAGAATAGAGGAGACGTTGGATAGCTTGTCAGGCGCCTGTTGGTTTTCCACCTTAGACTTGGCAAGTGGGTATAACCAGGTGCCGGTCACTGAAGCCGACAGGCCCAAAACTGCGTTCTGCACACCATTCGGGCTCTTTGAATGGAATAGAATGCCCTTCGGGCTATGCAACGCGCCCAGCACCTTTCAACGACTCATGCAAAGGATCTTCGGGGAACAGCAGGGTCAGTCCCTGCTCCTTTATCTTGACGACATAGTGGTCTTTTCCACTAACATCCAACAACATCTAGAGAGGCTTGAGGGGGTGTTGAGGCGTTTGCAGCTTGAGGGCTTGAAGGTCCAGCTACGCAAGTGTAGTTTCTTTCGCCGTGAGGTCCGATACTTGGGGCATATTATTTCGGACCAGGGGGTCTCCACTGACCCAGACAAGGTTGAGGCTGTGGCGAATTGGCCAGTACCCACCAATGCCACGGAGATCCGCTCGTTCTTGGGATTCGCGAGCTATTATCGCCGCTTTGTGGAAGACTTTGCCAAAGTAGCAGCGCCACTGCACAGGCGGGTGGCAGTCTTATCCGGGAAGTCGCAGAAGAGAAAGCCGGAACCGAACATCGGACCTTGGAGTGAGGAATGTCAGGAGAGTTTTGACTTGATAAAGGCCAAACTGTCGACCGCGCCAGTGTTGGCCTATGCCAACTTTTCATTGCCTTTCATCCTGGAAGTTGACGCGAGCCATAACGGCTTGGGAGCGGTGCTCTCTCAAGAGCAAGGGGGAAAAGTGAGGCCAATTGCTTATGCGAGTCGCGGGTTGAGGCCCACCGAGCGGAACATGAACAACTACAGTTCTATGAAACTTGAACTGTTAGCGCTCAAGTGGGCCATGACAGATAAATTTCGCGAGTATCTGTTGGGCCATAAATGCGTTGTATTTACGGACAACAACCCGTTAAGCTACCTTTCTCATGCAAAGTTAGGCGCAGTAGAACAGCGTTGGGCAGCCCAGCTTGCCTCGTTTGATTTTGAGATTCGTTATAGGTCAGGCAAGAGCAATGGCAATGCGGATGCCCTGTCGCGGCAAAGCTGTGTTGGTGCTGACCAGCTGGCAGTGGTGGTTCCAGGCACCTCTCTGCCCTTTTGCTTGAGAGACCTGGGACAAACCCAAGTGGAGGTTGTCCAGGCCACCATTCAGGCTGCCATTGCTGCTTTCCCTGGACACACCTTATTGGACATTCAGGATTTGCAAAGATCTGATTCTGTCACCCAGGAAGTGGCCCGTTTTTGGGAGCTTAACCGTCGCCCCACTTATGAAGAACGTTGCCGGATGTCCCACTATGCTTTGGTGTTGCTCCAGCAGTGGGATCGGTTGGTAAAAAAAGATGGGCTGCTCTACCGGAAGGTCGACCGTCCGGATGGTGGGGAAGGGGTTTTGCAGCTTCTCTTGCCGAACAACTTGAGGGAGGAGGTCTTGCATCAAGTTCACCAGCAGCACGGTCATCAGGGTGTGGAACGCACCTTGTCCTTGTTGCGGTCCAGGTGCTATTGGCCTGGAATGGCCAAAGATGTGGCTCAATGGTGTAGGGAGTGTGTCCGCTGCCAGGTCGCAAAAGACACCCGGCCTCCCGCCAGAGCATTGATGGGCCATCTCTTGGCGTCCATGCCCAATGAAATCATTGCTCTTGATTTCACTTTGCTGGAGCCTTCTCAACAAGGTTTTGAGAATGTTTTGATTCTTACAGATGTGTTTAGTAAATACACCCTCGCTATCCCAACTCGAGATCAACGAGCTCAGACTGTTGCTCAAGTTTTGGTTTCGGAGTGGTTCTCGAAGTTTGGTGTTCCAGGACGCATCCATTCTGACCAGGGGCGCTGTTTTGAGAGCCGTGTGATACAGCAGTTGTGCAGTCTCTATGGGGTCGAAAAATCCAGGACCACCCCATACCATCCGGCCGGAAATGGCCAGTGCGAACGGTTCAACCGGACAATGCACAACCTACTTCGCGCCTTGCCAGAGTCCCGTAAGCGGGACTGGTGCTCGTGTTTGCCACAGGTTTTGTATGCTTATAATACTACCCCGCACCAGTCTACCGGAGAGTCTCCTTTCCTCCTGATGTTTGGTCAGGAGCCAAGACTCCCAGTGGATTTCCTTTTGAGCAGAGTCGTGGAACCGACAGCCGGAGAACCTTGCGAGTGGATCGCGGAACATCAGACACGGTTGCAACTAGCATTTGATGGGGCAAGGTCCCGCATGCGACAAGCTGCAAACCGTAGGAAGGAGCATCACGACCGGTGGGTGCGAGATGTTCCGCTGGCAGAAGGTCAGCGGGTATTGTTGCGTAACTGGGGGGCAAAGGGCCGTTGCAAGATTAAAGACATGTGGTCTTCCCAACCTTATCTTGTGGTGCGTGTACCACCCCCAGGGGGCGCGGTCTACACGGTTGCTCCAACACATAACCAGACTCTTCTTCGTCAGATCCACCGGTCTTCCATCAAACCGCTATATGGTGGGGTTCCCAGTCCTCCTCCTTCGGGCCCACCGCCACCAGTGGCGCCACGTGCGCCGGAGGAGCTGCCCGAGGGGGATTTGTTCATGGTGGTACCAGGGCCAGCCCCTCGTATCGAGTCTGCCGCCCCAGCCGCCCACTTACCTCCACTTGTGAGGGATGGTCCCGTGGTTCACCCACCCCCACAGGAGTCGATTGCTAGCTTTGTTTTACCGGTCGGGAACCTCGAATTGCGCCGGACGAGGCGTGCTACTGCAGGTCGCCATCCAAATCCCCATCGCTTACCTCGAGCCCCAGTGGCCGACCTGCACTCCGCTGCTTTCATTTAGGGCTAGAGTGGGTTGATCGTCGGGGCGACGATTCAGGGAGGAGGGGCGGAATGTGGTGGTACACCTGTTTTTCGTGAGCGCTCCTATCAGCGCTCTGGCTCGCAGTATTTAAGGACAGCCCTTTTCCCATGCACTCCTGTTTTGCCTCGCCTCTGACGTCGGGACGCTGCTCGCTGGTGGCGTCCAAAGCACCTGTTTGCTTTGGATCCAGCCCCTACACCGGCTTTGTGCCCCAGCGGGCACGCTGATTTCAAACTGCGTTCCGGTGAGTGCTTGCGGCCGGCCTTGTGGCTTTATTTGGCACAATATCTTAATGTAGTCTCTTTTAGATTGTCCATGATCCCGGCACAGCTGTGGAGTAGGGACAGAGCGTGGCGATTGCGCAACCCCTCCACAGGTGCAGCGCTCTGATCTCTTGGTGAGTGTTAGAGCCGGCTTTCTAACTTTGTTTTGAGTCGTTATTGAAATGTAGTTGTTCTTAGGGACACGGGCAGGCACCCTTTACTGCAGACGCAATCCTGTTCTAGTACTGGTAAGCATTTAAAATAAATCTAGTTCTTATTGTCACCTATAAATATATATCCTGTCTAGGCTTTGTATGTGCGCGTCTCGGGCCTCTGTGGCTCCTAGTGGCTTGTACGCGGGATCCTTGGAGTGCTGCATGTGGGTATACTGCACCACTCATATAGGTTTATTATTTTAATTCATATCAAATTTAATTATTTCATTTAGCTCTGCGCGGGTCTCCCCTTCTGGAACCTGGAGAAACGCACCACCCTCACTGCTACCACAGACTATAACCACGCGCGCCCTACGGGCCTCAGTGCGGGGCACGGAGGCGCGTGGGTTCTTCGGAGGCGTTTGGGCCTGGCGGGGGCTGCTGCGGGATCGCTGCTGCTGGTTGGAGCAATGGGCCTCTAGTGTGGCCAACGAATAATAACTGAGTCACATTTTACAGTGAGAGTGGAGATTCCGGCGTCGTTGAATGATCTGTCCTTTAAAAAAAACTGTCAAATAAATTGTGTTTTTGTACTATATTGCCTCCTATTCCTATCAGTCCACGAATCTGTGTGCCCTTTATTATTTCTGTCCTTAACGGGTCCCAGTCCCCGTATACTGGGTGGCGTTGCTAATAATATTCTATTTAATTAGGCTAACTTCCCAAATTCATAGTCTCGACTATTACATATACTTACAAGTTGTGTTTCTGTGTCCAGTGCAGAGAGCCCGTGGGGCCGTCTCTGGGGGAGAAGGTTCCCACGTTTGTGCCGCTGTCGGAGGCTACGATCTGCATGAGCTGCTTCTCCGACTTCAGCCTCACTTCTCCGAGTCAGCACTGCCACAGCTGCGGGAGGGTACGGCACTTTGAACACGCCTTTCTCACATTTAGGTTTTGTTATTTGTGCTCCCTTGAGCATATCAAGGTGTGATGTCAGTGCAGCCCTCGCTGATAGTCGTGGGTAATATGGCATGTTGTACATCATTTTAAATCTACTTTTATCAAGAAAACAACCACTGTATTCATATTATCAGAAATACTGAACCCTGAAGGCAAGAAGTCAGAATTCCAAGTGAATGAGTACACATTAGGCAGCCCAGTCTTTAATACAAAGACAAGACTACACTCAAAGAAATGATTCAGGTGGTTAGTATTTTGAACTCAAAATACATACTAAACTAAACTCAATAATTGATTTTTGCCAGTTTTACTTAAATTAGTGTGGTCGCAACTCATTTTAAACATGCCCGCCTCAATTAAAAGTTAATACAAGAATCCTAACTCATTTTTGTAACAAATTTGAACTTGATAATCTGGCAGAACTGGACAACGGAGAAGTATTGAGTTTGCTCAACATGAAAATCCTCTTGTAAGCCTGGTGGCCCATTAATGAAAAAACAAATATATTGAGTTGATTCAAAATAAATATATTGAGTTGATTCAAAATAAATATATTGTGTTGATTGAAAACAAAATGTGGCGAAGCAGTGACCCTACCCAGAATGCATTGCAGCGAAAAATATAAACTTCTTAAAAATTCTACATTTGAGCATTAATTTTAAAACTGAATATGAAGCAAGTCCAAAAGCAAAATACTTGAGCAACATTCTGAATAAACTAATTTGACCAAATAAGTAATTGTATTTATTTTTATCAACCATGATCGAGAGGGCCAAGCCAAAGCAGTCCTATACTCCCTGTGTCACCCTTCAATTTTGAACAAATACTTTAAGGTGGACATGTTTACCAGTGACTGTGCTGGCCCACTCTCATATATATGTGGAGTGAGAGACTACTGCCTAAAATTAACAATTGTGAACCATTGTGTGAATCTAATCTTTGAAAGATGGAATTTGAATAAAGATTACGTGTTCCTGACTGAAAATCACTTGTTGAATATACTCAAAAAGATTTATTTTCAATGTAATTATTTAAGTTGGTAGTATTGTTAAAATTGAGTTGAACTGATGCTAAAACACTTGCTGAATATACTTAACAAAGTGTCTTTATAACTCAATTATCCAAGTTGGTGGTATTGAAAAAATTGTGCTGGACCAATGATAAAAGACTTACAAAGAATACTTAAAACACAGTCTTGTTCGCAAAACTTAAAAAGATGCATGCAAAATGCTGCCTCAATTTTATTAAGTTTTGCCAATGCATTTTTTTTTAGAGTGTAAAGAATAAATATGTATATTAAAACATAGATAAATACTGAAATGTAAGTATTTATTCGGTAAAAGTGGCTTCATGATTGTGAAAAGCCACAGAATAATGCTTGTTTTCATCTCTCTGTTTTACAAGCACAACAGGTATTTACTTTCTCTAGTGTTATTATTAAAGAATGAGTCAGTCCAGGAGCTAAACCGAGTGTGCAAACGGAAATAGTTTGAGCAGTTTTAGTAGTTTAATTCTTTCTCTGCAGGTGCATGGATCCAATACACATATATTCTGCACAGACACAAACATGTGATAAATACACCCCTTAATGTGGCCCAGCTTCCCCCAGACTTAACCTAACGTCAGACCCCTGATTTGGACCCATGTTCGGTATCATTATATGATTGTGTTTCAGATCATTTGCCGAAACTGCTGCAAAAACAGATTTCCCCTGAAGTACATGAGGTATCGAATGTCCAAAGTGTGCGACCGCTGCTACAGTGAGCTGAAGAAGAGAGGTGAGATGCACAAACACAGCCTGAGGATAAACTGTATCATTCACTTTTAATACATTTAATGTCAATAAGAGATAAAGCACTGGTTCCCAACACCTGGTCCGCAGCCTGGGACCGGGAAGCAAAGGAAGAATTGTTCTCTGAAACTATTTCCATTTTTAATATCAAAGACTAAATGATGCTTTGTTTTGCTTTTACTTTTTATTGTATTGTTTTAGTATCTAGTGATTCATCTGAAGGAGCTCTCTGCACTGGGAGCGGTGTCGGCTGAGGGTCTGGCTCTTGGACCTCTGGGTCCTCTGGGGTCTGGCTCTTGGAGGTGGTTCTCTGCTCCTGGTGCAGACAGCTCCTTGGATGGCGCTTCTTCAGCTGGCTACACCCAGCCCTTTTTTTTTTTCATAGATTTACCTATTTTAACTATTTGACGTGCCCCACTGGCACAAAAGTGGCCAAAATGAGTGGCGGGACCACTCGCTGCCATTTTGGATAGCTCCAGTAGAGCACTATTTTTGGCCCATTAACGGCGGAGATAGGCCTGACTCTGTCCGTTAATATAAACAGTCTATGGTGTTTGTGTGTAATCCTTGTGCTATCCCCGCCACAGTGATTGAAAAATACAAAAAAAGTGATTGGTGGATTGATTGATGAGCTCGTAATGAACTGTTTGTCTAATGGAGTCCTGATCCGCAGCAGAGGAGCCGAGTGCCGTCAGTCCGCGGCCGTCCCGCTCGAGTCGCCCTCTGTCTGCGGTGTTCCAGAACATCCACGCTCCCAGACACCTGTGGAGACACCGCAGAGGAACGCTCTCTTTCAACCAGGTTTGTGTTCTCTTTAGCCTCTTCTCTCTTTATTGTGGTCTTGATAATGTTTTAGAATGTGGATTTTTTTTTTTAAATAACTATGTTTTTGGTAAGGACATGATGTTGTAACATGATTTAGATTAAGATATCCTTTATTCATCTCACAGTGGGGAAGTTTCAGAAAAAACGTTGGAAAAACACGGCATGTCTCACGTCCTATGTGGGCAGTAGCTTCTCCCAGCTGTATTATGACAGCAGTTGCAGAAAAAGAAAAAAAATAGAGTAAAAAGTAAGAAAAGTGGGAAGGAGGGAGAGCGATGCAACTTGCAGCCGGCACCCGCCCGTGAAATGCAGTGGTTTAAATTGTAAAAATAAAAATAAAACCCTCAATATTATGTGTCTTTTTCAGCAATTTATAGTGACACAGAAAAAAGGTGGAGCCCTGAAACTTTATAAGAAACAGAGGATTCGTACAATCATGAAAGATTAAATTAAGGAAAAGAAGTACAATGTCGCTGTATAGAAAGTCTGCTTTTCCATTGTCTGTTTCATGACCTGATGATGGAACCTCTTCTGACCCTCTTCAAACTGACAATGTTATAGTCAGTTCTTCTTCATTCTAGTGCTCCAGACAAATATATTGAATTGAACACAGATTATGGGCTGAAATGTAATCCCTTCATCAGTTTTGTCAGTTTCATTCCCGTTGCTATAAGTTTGTCTGTTCTTATTTGGTCCTCAGGTGATGGTCTGTGAGGAGGGGGCGCTCAGTGGGACTCTTCAGCGCAGCAGAACCAAGAGGAACTGGAAACGACTGTGGTTTCTGCTCAAAGACAAAGTGCTGTACACCTACAGAGCTCGAGAGGTGAGGAACCATATGTGTGTAACAGGAGCCGACTCACCATAGAGTACGCCTCGATTGAGAAGAGGCTGATTTAAACACAAGCTGATGGAAACAATTTATTTACATGGAAGTGTGATGTTCCTTGCAGGAGAAAATCGCGGCGGAGACTTTGCCGCTGCTGGGATTCACAGTCAAACCTCCCGACAGAGTTGTGGGTGACGACGAGCCCACGGTGTTCCAGCTGTATCACAAAAACACACTTTTCTACACGTTTAAAGCAGAGGACAACTTCACCGCACAGAGGTGAGGAGAGAACAGTCCCTCGAGCATCAAATGGAACAGATTCAAGCTGAGGCATGGAACCGTTCTCCATAAAGTACACATTTTGTCATGACTCTTATAAAAGTTGTTTATTTGTGTAGCATAGTTCCTACACAAGGCAACTCAAAGTGCTTAACAAAACAGTTAAGAAACAAACAAACAAACAAGGAATTAAAATTATCTTTTTTTATGCACTGAGAAGTTACAGTACATTAAAAAGAGTGAAGATACAATCATTTCATTGTATTCACAGCTAGAAAGAACTGTTTTTACAGATAAATAGAATGGGTTTCATCCTTTTGTGGCACAAAGGCTGAGTGGTTTGCATGTTCTTCCTGTGTTCAGTCCAGTTCATATTTTTTATCTGAGCTCAGAGCAATACACAGAGTTGATACAGCAAATACAATTTTGTCCAAGTGCTATAAAGAGCTCCAAACAAGAAAGCAGGAGTAAAACATTTTGTTCATCCAAACAGAATCTCTGAAGAGGACAGAGTTTTGATCATTGAAGTGGTATAGTGCCATAATTTTAAACTGTTTAAAACTAGGAGACTTGAGTCTGGCCGAAGACGCTAATGGCAAGGACTGGGATAGGGTCAGCGTGCCTCAAGTTTTTTATTAAACCAATGCATTATGCAAACCAGGATTATTTTAATTTCCAAAAATATTCAGATTCACATTCATTTTATTTGGCATTTGCAGTAAAACCACATTGGAATCCATGTGCAGAAGTCCCCAGTGTGCACCAGACAAGTACATAAATAAAACAACCTACAAATGTCACAGTGAAACCAATTAATAAAAACCGTTTCAATACAAGTGCAAGATTACAGTCCTTTGTTCAGCATATCGAGATGTCTGCATCTCAGCAAACAACATCTTCTGCCAAAGGGAAGAAGCTGGAACATGGCTTTCCCAGGAGTCTGAAAAGACAATAGTTATTTTGAAAGCTCGAATTCATAATATTTTTTCTTTAAGCCACCTAAACCATCTGTTTGTGTCTCCCACAGATGGGCCAACGCCATGGAAGAAGCCACGGTTTTATAGTGACCATAAGATCCCACAGCTGCTCCTCTAAACCGCCTCCAGGACTGCCAGAGGGGGGCGCTGTTGCTTAGGTCCCCTGCAGCAGGTGGTCCCAGGGAGAGCGGCCTAGATGCGCGGTCTGACCTGTATTCATGCAACTGGTTCATTCACGGTTGAATCATGGGGAATGTTGAGAGATATTCTATTTATACGTTTGTTCAGTGGAGATGCATCTTCTCTGGCCACATGTATTCTGAAGTGCGAAAGACAGGGCTGGTTTTCAGATCAGAATCAGATTAATTTTATTGTTAGTCACAAACTAGTTATTATCTCAAGATGTAAACAAGTTATGAGATTAAAAAGGACAAGGCATGCATAAAAAAAATAATCCTTAAATGTCTATATACAAGTACACAGTAGAAGTAAGTAATGGAAAATACATTTAATGAGTTTTACACCAATCAGGAAGCAAAAAAGTGAAGAGAAGTTGGAAAATGTGATATTTTTATTACAGTTCAATTCAATGTATTTGTGTATCATCCAATATCACAACAGCAGTCGCCTCAGAGGACATCACAAAGTTGTCTATAAGCCAACAACAGATCAGAGAATCAAACCGGCATCTACACAGTGTGACTCACAAAGCTGTATGTATGTGATCCTTTGGGGGCTCGGTTCATTATTGTTATCAAATCAGTCCTGTCTACACCAGGATTTCTACTTTCAGAAACGTAAGATTGAGCAGTGGCCAGTGCTCTTTGCATCTCTCCACAAATTGCCTTCAAATAAGTGCTTTTCTATTTCATGTATTTACTAAGAGTACCTCTGTAATAATGCCTTGTACTGTATAACACTGGTTGGTTGTTCTGACTGTGCTTTTTTGCACTGAGTTTCATTAAAATAAACATAGATGAATATGGTATAAAACGAGAAATGAAAAAGTCAAACTGAACTACTGTAACTAGACTCTATTGAATATATTGTAAAGCTGATGGTGTACTGGACCATATTGAGGCTATTGTCGAATGTGGCATCAAATACAGATAATTTAACCAATGGAATTTCTCTTGTTTCTTGTCTTTAATCGTATGTATTGTGTTGCGCTGCATACAAGAGTAATAACTGATACAAAACAGGGAATTCTGCACATGCTATCATTTAAAGGAGCAGTATGTAAACATCTGGCCAAAAGTGGTACTGCACTCTCCCTGACTCAGGTTGCCAGATATGCAGATGAATGCAACAACACATCTATTCTTGGGTTTCATTAAACTGGCCAGTAGGGGGCGAATGAGCAGAGGTGGGACAACTCAGTTTTGCTCCCACTGAAAACCATGTAAATCTTGTCTGTTTTGGAGTCAAAAGGCTCTCCTCCTGTGCAGTGTACGGTTGTTGTAACAGTCTTAATCGGGGACACTCAATTCTAAGGGAGTACTAAAAAATATTTCTCAAGAGTCTTGATTTTGGGCATTTTTGGAAAAATAAACAGAAGAAATTGTTGCGTTTCATTGGGGTGGCCTGCAGGGGGCGCTTATCTGGGAAAGCCCTGATCCACCTCGCCCGCCTCATTCCAGTGATTTTTCAAGTGTCCTCCTTTATATGAGACCACAGTTGGAACACGGAACAAACTCTTGTCTTTCTCTCTATTTGTGCGGTTGCTACAAGCGTACACCGCACAGAAAGATGGCATTTTGACAGTACTTCTTCTTCTACTATATCTCCGTGTATTAACCCGGCAGACTGCACCGCCAGGATACGTCACGTCCTGTCCTACGTTTGTTATTCGCGCCACTGCCCTGACGTCATATGAAACTCAAGAATAACACCTTTTTCACAAAGATAGAAATCATGGTTTTTAGTTTAGTTTAGTTTATTCCAAGCCGGTACAATACAACACAAGATAAAAATAAATACATTACAAAGTTATACAATATTAACACATCATTAGAGAAAGAGAAAACAGCTTTAAGGGCGTGGGATGAAGACAAGATTTTTTACTCCCACCCCCATGGAGTTTTAATCCTTGTTTTGTCATTAATAATGTGAGAATCATAACGAGACCTTTTTTAGTTCTGTGGTCACATGTTACTTTACCAGTGAGATTAGCTTGACGCGGTTAGTTCTGGCAACCCGGATCACAGATTTTCTGATTGGTAAAACGGTGGAGGGCGGGACATTTATATGAAAATAATCATCTTTAGGGGCTGGAAAACTCATTTTCAAATATCTCGGCTGAACTACTCTTATCAGTTAAAGAAGTATTTGAAAAGAACATGTTTTGTTAATGCCTTTTGACAGATTAAGGCCATTTAATGATGATTTGACATGAAAATCTTGCAAATTGCTACTTCAAAGTTTTTTCTCCCTTCCCCTCCCCACCTTCCATGGGTTCTCCCTTCCCAACATACAGTAAATATACTTACACTTTCACACAACCCCCACATTGCTATTGTTGTAAATGAATCATGAAAAGCCCAGACCTGCTCCAACAAGGTTCATTTGGTCTTCTGATAGATTCTACAAGTTGATTCGTTTTTTAAAGAGAAAACTCCCCATATGGCTATCTCCGACCGCTGTGAGAGAAAGAATCACATTATGGACTGGGACGAAGCAAACATCAAAAGGGCTGAAGACAACAAAACATTGATACTGGATCAAAGAGACAATAGAAATACAAAAACATTACCCCTGCAGGACTATAAACCGGGACATGGGGGCTGTTTTACTGTCACGCACCTGGGATTCTGTCTTGAAGAAGTCAAACTGCAGATGGCGCTGTAGTGCTGTCTCTGGTGGTGGGAAGACAAAGTAAAATCTGAGTAAAACAGCTGACAAGAGGAACATTGCATGACCCCTCTGTAGTCGTCTCCTGAACCGTCCAAACTCGGAAGTACAAAATAAAAATACATTTTGGTCTTAACAAAATCAGAATGTTTTGAAGAAGCAGGTTCTTGTGACCTCAGATCAGATTCATTTATTTGCCATTTGCAGTAAAACCACATTGGAAAACTGTGCAAGACTACCCCGGTGTGCGCCAGACAGAGAAGACGACACACACCAGAGCTCTTGCCACGGCGCCATCTTTCCGGCGCCATGCAATTTTTATTTTTTTTTTTTTTATTTTTTTTTTTTTCAGATTCAGATTCATTTATTTGAACAAAAGCACCTGGCAACAAAATCAGGTCTACTTAAAAATAGTATCCGTTGACTGTGAACTGATTTAATCCTGATTTAGATTTGGATTCATTCTTGCATGTAGTGAATGAAGTTTGGGAGACTTTAAAGTGCCTTTCAAGTGAAAGGGTTTATTGAATTTATCATTCCCTCCTAAACTGATCTAATGTTGTGTAATCCTCATCTGGCCCAGACACTATGGCCCCCCAGAAAGTCTGTGCCCTAAACCAAATCAAGTTGAATAGCTGGTGTGTCCATCTTTGTCGGTCTCTTGTGGTCAACGTCATGAAAATACAATGGAAGGATTTAGCGTGACGAGTGGGAGGAAGGACTGATGACCTGATACACATGAGAACTGAATCAAACAATATTTCAACACAGGTCTTTGTAGATTTTCGGCTGGAGTCAGGAGTTTTGTAAATGCTGTCTATAGGGTTTCCTCTAGATCAGAGAAAAGTACACTTTCATTCAAGGTGTATCAACCCAGAGAACAGAGTGAAAAAAAGTGGTAAAAATAAGATAAACTTTACTCGTTCCTCAGTGGGGAAATTTCTGTGTTGCAGAGCACAGGGCAGGACCACACACAATGAATGAATGAATAATAGCGTTATTAGTCCCACAGAGGGGGAAATTACAATTATATACTGTATGTAACTGTAAATGCCTCTTAAATGTGGCTGAAGTATAGAGGACTGTATATATATTCTAAAAGGTAAATTAGAGTAAGGGCAGAATAAATAGATAAAAAGACAAGTGGACATTTGTAGAACTATATTGCACATTCTAACAGTATCGCACTAGTTTTCCCAACCACAAGAAAAACATATTTACTTTAGACTTACCTCATCTTTGACCTCTCCCCTTCCCTGGATTCCCTAAAAAAGGCCACATTTTGAGCCATTAGTTTAAGCCTAAACCAGTCATCTCTGTGGGAAGACTGGCTTTAAACCAGAAAATGTGTCTTCTTCTTTGTCAATGGTTGACTCAGAATTCTCAGCAGATCCGCTCCTCCTCCAAATAACCGGAGTTCAGTGGCACTTTTGTTCTTCATCCCACAATCTGTGACACACACACACACACACACACACACACACACACACACACACACACGCGGACAGTTTTTGGTGAGTGAACTTCACCCTGCTCCTTATGTAACACATCTCCTTCACAGCTGTGGCGACATGTGCAGCGTGGCCTATTTGAACCCTCTCTCCACTCTCTGCAGGGAGAAGAGCGTCAAGGATGGAATTGATTTTGCACAATTATAGATTTCACAGTGGGGCCGACACAAGAACTCATAGTATCTGACTCAAACCAGAGCTAATGTTCAATTCAATTCAGTGTAATTGTGTATGGCCCTAAATCACAACAGCAGTCATCTCTCAGGACTCTACAAAGTTGTTGATTTGCCAACAACTGATTAGAGAACCAAACTGTTCGAACACAATAAATGTAAAAATAACAACACACACAACAACACACTTAAGAGCCATTGGTCCATAGATGACCACAGCCCATAAATGTCCCAGATCTTCACTCTCCCTCCTGCTTCGGTGAGGAACCACTCAAAAACCACAAAAATGTGAGAAAGCTCTGGTCCAGATTGAGAGAGGGATCCACTCTGAGAGATGGACAGGCTGTAGACCCAGAGCAATTGTCTGCCTTAAACAAAAGTATCGCCCATAAAGTAGTAGAGGGTCTAAGGACAAAGGGTCTATTCAACATTAATTCAGTTTTCTAAATATCATATTGAATACATTTTATACAGACACCGTTTGAGGGTAGTTACATTGCCATTCTTCCGCTTCAGCAACGGATGAAGCGGAAGAAAATGTATGGATGGTATTATATTGAAGGAGACATGGGTCCTGGTCCTGGGTTCAATTCCATCTCCATGCCTTACTGTGTGGAGTTTGCATGTTCTCCCCCTGTCTACTTTGGTTTCCTCCAGGTGCTCCGGTTTCCCTTACCACTAAAAACAAAATATACAATTGTCCTTCATAAGAACCTCCCCAACCCCACTCTTGCCTCTTCTCTGTGGGGCCAGGACTGAAAAATGTAAATAAAATATGTGCTAAATCTACTTTTACATATTTTCTACATTACTTTAACATTGTTCCCTCATCAGAACTTGCTTTTAAATCCATCCACGCTAATATCATGAGGTTCAGCGAATATTACTCTGCCCCTTGTATAAAAGCTCATGTCTGATGCTGCTTTCATACAAACTTTTAAATGTGAAAGTTCCAACTTGGCTGAAATTGTGTTTGAACTTGGGTTGATGGAACTAAAAGCAACAATTAAAAACTAATTAAAAAATGCTTCTGTGCTTCTATAGCTTGTGTCTCTCCACATGAAACGTCCCCTTTAAAGTCTCTGTCCACTCTCGCCCTGGATTTTGACCCCGATTTCTCAAAGTGTTTTTATTTCTGGGGCTGCTGAAAAGTTGCCTTGTCCTACATAAAGGAGACATCGTTCATCAGCCTCCGCAGTCCCACTTCTCCTGTCCCCCCTCCCATTCTCAAACAGACCCTAGTGAAGAAGAAACTACATTGGATACTATTATTATTATTCTAAATGTGGATATGTATATGTATAAATGTATGTGTGTATGTATGTGTATGTGACATGCACTATATGTGAACAAATACTTTATTTTAACTTTGATAAAATGTGTCTGTATTTGGCTCATATTTCACTTGAGCAACTTAAAAACCTTTTGATAGATAACTTTTTGAGTGTGATAAATTAAATTGTAATCTATGTCTGATAATGTATGGTAATGTATCCATCTACTTTTATTTTACTGTTTTACAACAACCTGCTCAGGGACTACAGGTGTAAATTAGCGCTGCTGCTGCAACCTGGTACAATGCATCTCTTCTTCTGGCTAATGTTTATTGTACATTGTCCCTGTAAAAAATAAAAACCATACCATACCATACCATCCATATATCCACTTTAAGCATCTTTAAGCATGCTTGGACCTAGATTATACTTTGTTGTGGAATCCCTTATCTGTGGTCAAAACAGGGCCTTTCTGAGTGGAGTAAGCATTATCCCTGTGTCTGCGTAGGTTTACCACTAAAAACATGTACATTAGTTCTGGCATGATCCTCCTGTACTGGCCTCGCTCCCATCTCTGTGTGGAGTGAGAGACAAATACCCAAAAATAACAATTGTAAACCGCTTTGTGACTCTGGTCTGTGAAAGGCCCTACAGTATATAAATTAAGATTATTTACTTACTTACTATCTTACGTGGTTTTAGGCACGTTGACCATCAATTACCTCAGGTTGGTTCTCGATCCACAACTAAAATTTGATAAACATGTACAAAAACTTTCCAAAACTATACACCGCAATCTCAACTGACATTTTATTCCCAGCGGCCTTGCTGTACATGCATGGGATGATCTTCTCCCATTAATCATACTGCATGACAGCATGGACCCAGGCAGCTCCCTCAGCCACAAAGTGCATTGGATCATTATACAATCAAGCAACACAAATTATGGACAAGAAACCAACCCGATATCACCACTGCAATATACTCAAAAATTGTCATCTGCTAAGTTTTGAAAACTTCATAAAATTGTACTCTCTCAAATTAATATTCAAATGCATCAATAACCTGGCGATTCCACACAGGAGAACCACATTTGGTCAGTCTGCTTTCTACATAAAAACGGCCAAACTGTGGAACTCGCTGCCCACTGACCTGAAAAACATATTAGAATTTAAGGAGTTCACCTCAAAGTTCAAGCTGTGGCTTAAAACAAACCAAACATGCACCTGTTTCTAAACCTGTAAATAATTGTATTTTGTGTGTGTGTGTGTGTGTGTGTGTGTGCGTGTGTGTGTGTGTGTATGTTCTTGTATGGCTGTCATTGGTGGGGGAATGTGTTTAATGTTAGATCCATCCATCCATCCATTTTCTACCCTTTAATCCATTTCTGGGTCAGGGGGGTGGCAATCAGAGATGCCACCCAAGTCTCATAGCACCAGCCCCTCACTGACCCTCTGCAGGTGGTGAGTCCACAGGAGGACGGCTGCTCTCTGAGTGTGAGCATAGCCTTGATCTTTCAGTGGGGGCTTTGGGCAAAGTGGGGTTAAGTGTCTTGCCCAAGGACACAACGACAGCAGTCATCAGTGGGAGTCGGTGGAGAAGGTGTCGAGGTGGGAAATGAACCCACAACCTTCTGGCCTGAAGGCCAATGCTCTACCAACTGAGCTACTGTCGCCCCCCCTAATGTTAGATCACTGTTGTAAATATGTGTCTTAGGGCTAGGCCTATTTTATTCATTCTGTATAATGTGTTGCACTGTAGGGAAAAGCTCAACCAGGGACAGGAGTTAAAAATTAGCATTAGCTGTACACTCTGTGTCGCATCAGCTGCATTTTCATAATGTAACTATGTTTGACTACATTGTCCCTATCAAATAAATAAACAAATAGATAAAAAAAAAAAAATAAGGCAGAGATTAAAAAAACCACAACAAAAAAGCGTAAAAAAATATATATATTAAACTGCTGAGTCTGCACAAGTGTCACTGATAATTCACTAGTAACTTTGTCACTAGTCACTTTACCTGTTATCAGTACTACTACAGTATTACATATCTGATATTTACTGTTATCAGTACTATTGTATTATTTCATATCTGATAATTCTGCCTTTCACCGTCACTTTACCTGTTGATATCTTACTGTATTATTCATATCCATCTGATAATTCTCCCATTCAAGTCACTTTACCTGTTGATATTATTTCTGATGTTTATTCTGCTCATATTCATATTCTCATTTTCTTCGCTGCTAATGTATAATATAGACGTCTGTAAATACTCCGAACCAAGTGCAATTATAGCCCAGAGTTTATCTTATTTTATTTTATTTTATTTTTTATTTTATTTTATCTTAAATTTATTGTCTATTATCTTAAATAATAGACTTTGATGTGTGCAGTCTGAGTGCTCTTATTTCCTTTCTCTGCTGTAATGTGCAACGATGACACTGAAATTTCTCCACTGTGAGACTAATAATAAAGGTTTATTCTTGGACATTTGCGTACTGTGCAATATCTGATTTGAACATATATATATTTTGTATTCGTTTTGTCACTTTCTAAATGGCAAGCTTTTTTTTAACTTTTTTTGTTTTATTTGCTTTATTGTTTTTAGTTTTTATTATTATTTTTAAATCGGATAACTAGTATTTCATTGTTTTTCTCATTACATTTGTATTGATTTTACTTTATATAGTACTTCTTTCTTCTTTCATATATTTAAACATAAGGCTGGCAAACTTGCATATTTAAATGTGTTGATTTTATCTCTCTGCAGGCATTTGGGAACTTCTTTTATAAAATGTGCTATATTAATTAAGTGGATTGGATTGGAAACTGCTCTGCGAGTTCTAATGTGCATGGCCCAAAATAAGCCCAGCCTTATTCTACATGTTTTGTTCTGGATTCTTGCCGTCTTGAAGCCCGAGGCCTTTTCTTCCAAATTCTGTTTTGGTTCAGTTTTCGCCGCACCTGCTGCTTCCCACAAACTCCTTCTGCTGCTGAACCGTCTCCTGCTCGAGCTCAAGCCGCGATGACGACGATCTGAGCCTTGGACCAGATTCAACTCAGAAGGACGGAGACGTAAATCGGCCAAGAATCAAACAAAGAGGACAGCAGCCCTTTTGCTAACCCACAAGGAGAGACTCAGGGGTTATTTAGAAACTGTATACAAAAAAAATCTATTTTAACACACGTCACTATTTGAATAAGCTGCAGCGTAATGTAATCAAACCAGTGAGAATATTACTCCATGTTCGAATGAATGAAGCCGCACTATATCATCACTCCCACTGCGCAAAAACATGGGAATTTCAACCAAAGACCTCAGGCATCTATCTCTACACACAAAGCAACTATAGCCATGTGCCAGATGCATGGGAAAGCCAGATCCAGGGCCTGGTTAGTGCTGTGATGGGAGACCTCTGGGAACACCAAATTCCCTCCTGCTGTTACAAAAAAATGTCCTTTACCTGGAAAGTCAAAAATCCTGAGTTTTGACTTTCCAGGTAAAGGACAAATGGTGAAGATCATAGAAAATCAAAAAAAATCCAAGACGCTCGTGGTCAATAGTTCAGAAAGTTTAAAAAGCCTTTATTTTGTCATGGCTGTAGATTAAAATACGCACCAACGCGTTTCAGCCTTGCTTGGACTTCTTCAGGGTGCAAAATCCCTCTTTCTGTTGTTGTGTTCTTAGGCAAGACACTTCAACCACCCGCATTGCCTACACTGTAAAGATTTGAGTGTTTAGCCATTCTTTAAGTTGTACAATTTCATTTTACTAATTTGATTTTTTGTCATTCTGTTTCTAACTTAATCAGCAAATCCTTTGAATCAGAGGGTTGTCAGAGTATGAATTAAATTAAGGCCCAAAGGGTACGTTAGACAAAAAGGCTGGGAACCACTGCTTTAGTGTACAAAAATAAAAATACCTTTGCTTATGAGCTGTGACCAACAGAAAACAAACAGGCTTTCCAGAGCAACTTATACAAACTAAGTGCATTTTTTAAAAGGCCAAATGTGGAAAATAGACCCCGCCCCTCTGAGTAATTTTACCTGGTTTAGTAATTGTTGCTTAACATTATAATTTCATCCAGCGTCATGCCAAAGTAGTATAAACAGCTCGTAAAGATTAGTAGCCACAAATATTTTGACAAAAACATATGAGAGTAAGCAATGACTACTAAACAGTTCACAAGATTACAAGATCCGGGTTTACAGTGTAGGATGAGTCTGATGTGTGTGAATGGTTGGTGATCAGAGCGGTCGATGGCATGTACTGATTTCCTCTCTTCTGTCAGTGTGCCCCAGGGCAGCTGTGGCTACAGTAGTTTATGCCACTGAGTGAATGAATAGTGCTGTGAAGTGTCTTTGAATGTCCAGAAAAGCGTTGTATAAAACCAATGCATTATCATGACTATTTTTTTTTTCAACCAAAACGTTTGTATACTTTGCACATGTGGGTCAGTCTTGTAATCAGACAAACAGCCACACATGGAGGAGATGTGTGTGAAAAAAAAATAAAGACACATGACCATAGTAGAGGCAATATAAAACTGGTCTGGTTCACTTTATTCAATTTTTGGCGTACAAAATCTGTTGTTTAGCGCTCTCTGTGATCCTGGCCGATATTGTTTGATGTTGTATTTGTGAATCCAGACATGAGCCGTTACGATTGACCAATCAGAGGCCTTCATTCGGAAGTGAAACTCCAGCTTCCTTTATCAACATGTCTCTACCTCTGTTTGGATTCACCACAACCGTCTAATACAGCTCTAACTGCAGACGCTGCTCCCTCTTCACCACAGCAGCCTCACTCCATCCTTCTCCCACTCATGAACAAGACCCTGAGAGATTTTCACTCCTCATATTGAAATGTGTGTTGTCATTTTCTACTATACTTACCCTTTATAGCATATTCAAATCAATACACATTATGAATAAAAATAAAATACAGAAACAAACATCAGGATATACCTCACTAATCTAGCCTCCAAAAGGGACCAGAGTCTGGCTTGAACCAACGGGCAAAAAAAATCTATGAAATAAACACTGGGCCCAGTCAATTATGTGACATATGGAGCACACCATTGAACTGACATTGTAATGATGTTCTATGGAGACAAGCAAGTCACTTTACTAAGCCACGAGTCATATCTGTGGAGAGGCGAGACAGCCCAATGTGAGGCAACTGCAGAACCAGGCTGAGATACAACCAGGTAGATCCAAGTTGAGTTGAGTAGAGTAGGGCCTGTAGGGCTGGTGGAAATAGGACTTTAATTTACCGCCTCAAATAGTCAAAGGACCGTCACTGGCTTTAAACCATTTCTGATTATCTCACACTCAGATTGACCCTTTTTCACAGACTTTTCAAAACCTCCTATTTGTCTTGTACCCTCTTCAGTGAGTGGGCAGCAGCTTACATAACAGGGAAACATTTACATAAAGGTATATGAGAAATGGGGCGACGCTTCTATTTTAACTCCTCTACGTTGACGTTTTTAGGTTTGTACGTCGTTTTTAACCTTCTTCAGTCTGAGAGGGAGCACTGCAGCAGGTATGAGACCATCTCCTCTGTCCCACTTTGAACGTCTTTGTTCGCCCACACCCCGGCGAGAGTCCGCATCGCTACGGTTTAAAATAGAAACGTGTTCTTCAGACCAACAGCCATGACACTGCAGCTCCAAGTTTATTATGTGGAGGGTAAACAGAGTCAGCAGCAATATTCTCTTCTATGTTATAAAGTTAACCCACGATGTCAGATTGTCATTTACTAAAGATAGAATTATTGAGAAAAAGCATGATTATAGAGATAACCATGAAAATCCAACTGATTCTTTTCTCAAACATTTGCAAATTTTATGAACAGGATGAAGTTATGAAAATAAATACAAGAAAAAAACAAAAGTAAAAACATGGGAAAAAACTACAATGGACCGTCAACAAGAGGACTGGGGCACAGGGTCTATGTACACAGTGGGACCCACAGGTGACACATCAGGGAGGGGCAAACAACAGGAAGCAAAAACTCAAACTCAAAAACAGAAAGAAAAAATATCCAAATAAAACCAAGTGGAAAAAAAATCAACAAAAAGTCAACTCCATGACTGGAACTTACAATCATTAGGCCCATGGACCCATTCTCCACCATCTGAGCCATCTCAAAATAGAGACCCTATTTTGACGCCATATGCACATTCTTTCACCGTAAAGAAGAAGTTCATTGGCTTATGGACAGACCAACTGACAGAGCACAGAACTCGTCAGAACACCGGATGTGTCATGTGAATTTTTCACCATTGTATATTTTTGCTGAGAATTTAGACTGTTGAATATAACATTATGAAATTGATAATCAGTGACTGAAATTTACAGAAAATTCAATTTCTGATGGAACAAATAATCCGTCTTTTTTTTTTTATTGAAAAAAGAAATTGGGGCGACAGTGGCTCAGTTGGTAGAGCATTGGCCCTTTAGCCTGAAGGTCGTGGGTTCGAGCCCCACCGTAAGACCTACTTCAGACTTCCACTGATGTCGTTGTGTCCATGGGCAAGACACTCAACCCCACTTTGCCCAAAGCCCCACTGAAAGATCTCAGCTCCTGTGGACTCACCCCCTGCAGGAGGATCAGTGAGGGGCTGGTGCTCTGTGTAATGGGTGCAGCTCTGACTCCCCCCGACCCAGAAATGGATTAAGGGGAAGAAAATTGATGGATGGATGAAAAAATAAAAGAGAATATTTTGAAGGGGAATATGTCATTTTGAAATATTAATCGCATTGAAATTTGTAACTTGATTTTTTTATAACTGAAATGCAAAGATAAAAATATTCAAACATGCCTTTTCAGGGGTAAACATTTCAAATGGAAAAATTCAAGCTAAAAAAAAATCAACATCTGATGACACAAAAAATCTTCCAGACAATCAGCTCTCTGCCCAAACAGTGACTCCACACAATTGACAGCAGGGACGTAGCTACATGTTTGTGACAGAAGTTCCTTATATATACAGTATTAACGTGGATAGATCTGAACACAACTCCAGGACTGTTTTTGACAAAGGATCAATGTTATTGGGAAAAGATAAATATCAGGTCTCCTTTGATACATGCTTTCCCAACTCACTGTATGAGAACATTCCAGTATGATATATTGAAAAAAATGAACTTTTAAATCCCTACTCTTTGAAGTAGAACCTTTGAGCATAAACATGTGAACCATACATCTGCTGCATCCTCCCACTCAGACCGGGGGCTTCGATCTGAGGGGCTTTTCTTTGGGTCTAATTTTACTGCCGCCCGCTGCTGCATATAGGCTGCAACCCACATGGATCTGAAGAAGAGCGCACAGACACAATCTCAACCTGTTAGTCGGAGCAGGAAGAAACCATAGACAGTTTACAGATGGAAAATGCCAACCCGATAGTTCAATGAAGCTCAATAGGGAAGTGCTCATTGACAAAGTTTTGCTCCAACTCGCTCTGAAGCCTATTGACTTATAATGAAAAGTAAACCCCTCTAGCTCATCAACTTTGTGTCACACTCATCATTTTGGTCGTCAAAAAGATGTGGTTTAGCACAGGCTGTGATCCTATAGTATAGTGATATTGTCTTTGTAAATCCAGATATGAGCCATATAAGGATTGACCAAGTTGGAGTTTCCCCCATTCATTCACAGGGGAAACTCCAGCTTGTCTTAGCAAACGTCTTAGCAACATGTTAGCGGCACATAAGGAAATTGGTTTCAGCTAGCTTTTGTTCAATTTGGCTTCTTACACATTCGGCTAACACTATAGGTGACATCAGAACTCAGTCGGACTCAGTTCTCTCCTATGGACGATCTATACCAGAAACACATGACTAAGATTGTATAGAAAGGAGGCAGAGCGTTTAGTTACCAACCACCTATCAGCTCCACATCCACGTCAAGGAAGCGGACACAATCTCTACAGTCAAGGCCAGGCTTAAAACATTATTTTTTATGAATTCACGTTATGGCTCAGAGGGCAAGACTTGAAGTAAAAAAAACCCACAGATTTTCAATCCAGCTGCACATGGAGACCCCTGCTGGAGAAGTATGGTAACAGCACTATCCTCTCCTCTTCCTACTTTATCTGTCATCATTATCAATCAATCAATCAATCAATCAATCACTTTATTTATCCCCGAGGGGCAATTAAAAAGCACGGAGAGTTGCAAGTTAAATGCTTAAAAACATCAATAAAAAACACATAAATACATTCACACACACATCCTGTATAAGTTCATGTTAGGAGCGTTTTAACACTGCGCTGGGGAATGACTGGTCTGAGTTCAGCAGCTGAATCACTGTTGGAACAAAAGTGGACCTTCTCCTCTGTGTCCTACATCCCACCGAGCGCAGCCTCCTCCCTGAAGGCAGCCACTCAAACACAGGGAAGAGAACATGAGCAGGGTCACCCAGAATCCTACAGGCCACTCTCATGGCCTGCTGATCACACAGGGCAGGAAGGGATCTGATTGGCAGGCCAATGATCTTAGAGCAGACATTTGCTACTCTGTTTAACTGAGCCCTGCTTTGTGCAGTGACAGAGTAAAACCAGCAAACACATGAAAAAGAAAGAACACTCTCAATAAAGGCATGGTAGAAGGTCATCATGATGTTTGGACTGACATCAAACTCCCTTAATTTCCTTAAAAGATATTGCCTCTGATGGCATTTTTTTAGGAGCTCCTCAGTGTTACTGGAGAATTTGAGCATGTCATCAAAGATGGTCCCTAGATATTTATACTCATGAACCACCTCTACACGCTCTCCCCTGATAGCAGAAGATTCAGCCTCTGCAAGCTGTCTCTGCTTGTTAGAAAAGGTCACAATCATGTCCTTAGTTTTACTAATATTGAGCTCTAAGTGGGAGTCATCGCACCATGAGATGAACTCCTGTAGAGCAGGACCATGACCCAGAGAGGGAGCAGACAGTAAGGACAGGAGAACCGTGTCATCAGCAAACTTAACCAAATAACAGTTTGGCTGAGTTGACCTACAATTGTCCGTATAAAGGATGAACAGAAGGGGTGATAAGACACATCCCTGTGGAGAGCCAGTGGATGTGAGCAGAACATCGGACATCATATTGTTATGGCTTCACCTGTAGTGTGTTCATTGCTATTCACCCGCTGTCCCATTGTCTGTTTCATGGCTTGATGATGGGACCCCTGAATTCTGTCAATTTCTTTCATCTGCACTTGTGAGTTTATCCCCCTCCCTGTTTTTTTTGAGTGGTTCCTTGCCGATGCAGGAGGGTCTGAGGACAGTGATAAGCCAGGACGTTTAGGGACATTTTAGGGACATTTAAAAACATTTATGGACAGTGGTTATCCCATTCCCTATGTGTTTGTTATTATTGCATATCTTGTGTTCCAACTGATTGATTCTCTGAGCTGGTATTGGCGACAGCTGTTGGGATTCTGGCTTATACACAAATACATTGAATTTGAATGAATAGTTTCCACTCCAACGAAATTTGAGAAAACAGAAGGTGCATAAACCAGTTGAAGGTGTGTTCTCTCTGTTACATAAGAGCTGCAGGACGTCTGCAGTGAAGACCTGCTGGGCTCCGTGGGACTTTTCTCCTCCTCTGAAGCAGAAAAACAGACACTGAGAAAGTCATGAACGGGATGAAGTTACATGAGGCCTATTGCACGGCTGCTGACTTTCAAAAGCCTCGGCCTAATTGCTTTGCCTGAACTGTTTAAGGCATTAACTTGAATATATGTACTTGAATGTGAAGCTATAATATACTTTAATGGCTCTCAGTCCTGGATCAACAATCTACAGAATAAGTCCTGGATCTACAGCCTCAGTCCTGGATCTACAGCCTCAATTCTGGATCTACAGCCTCAGTCCTGGATCTACAGCCTCAGTCCTGGATCTACAGCCTCAGTCCTGGATCTACAGCCTCAGTTCTGGATCTGGTCTGTCCATGGAAGCGGATCCCTCTCTCAATATGGGCCTACCCGACATTTCTCAAATGTATTCTCTGGGTTTTTGAGTGGTTCCTTGCTGATGCAGTAGGGTCTAAGGACAGTGATAATCCGGGACATTTTGTTCGCTGTTATATTGATCTAAAACGGCTAAAGGAAAAGCGTCATTGACTTCTTTTAATGAAGCTCATAAATTATGCAAATGTCCATCCTTTGTGAAAGCGATACAAAGTTGCAGCAGGTTATTGTATTTGCCTCACTGTGTCATTGGCTGCATATGCAAACAGCTGACCTTACATAACATTAAATGCTGTAATTATGTTTAAACCCTCAGCCAAAAGAAAACACCTGTACTTGTTCTTCCAACTCTGGATCTGTTGCTCATAGCCTTCAGTAATTAGATTTGCGAGTAGGCGAGGTGTAAGAACGCCTTAAAATAATTGATGGGACACCAAAATATGATTTCAAATATCCACTGGCAACAAATCTGTATTTAACCACGGTCTCTCTCTCTCTCTCCCACTCAAAAGTTCTGTCCTTTTTGCAAAAACCTGTGAGCTGGCACGAGCGCCGCAGAAAGTACCACACTGATCTTTGTGAAGTTGGACAATTAAAAGTTCCGCAAGTTTTGGAAATAGAGACTATATCAGAGAGTTGGCACTGGCCCTTTTTGCATCCGGTGTAAGCCTGTTTTAGTGATGATGCTCTGAGCTGTTTTTGGTGAATTGACCATTTTGTAAAGTTCTCAGAGACTATACTGTGGTTGTGATTTAGGGATAAACACACATACATTGAATTGATCAGAATCACAGAGACTGCATAACCAGGGATCTTTAAGGCCAAAATTGTGAGTATGACACAAACGGATACTGAGCTTCAGAAGTTTAATGTAAGTCATTAGAAGCCAGAGCAAGTTGGAGCAAAACTTCCTCCATGAGCACTTTCCAATTGGGCTTCATTGAGCAAGCGGTTTAGCACTGTCCATTCATATACAGTCAAATACTATGGGATATTTCATCTTTAACATTAGGACTCCCAGAATTCTAAAACTACTAGAACTTGATTCTAATTCAAACCAATGGAATTCGTTTTACACCAGATTTATTAAAGTTATTTACCAGATAATTATCTTTGCACACTTTTAAATAAGTTCAATAAAGGCGGGGATAATTAAAAAATGTAACTGCTGATAGTAAACATAGTGTTGCTATAGGTCAGGAACTAGTACTGGCTCTTCTCTAGGAGGTACTGGCAGAACTACTCACGTTTAAAAAAACAAAAGATAATTTAACGAAATAGAAATAAAATACATAGACACAGATAAGGAAAAGTCACAACGTTAAGATAAGATAAGATGTACTTTATTAATCTCACACAGGAGAAATGTACAAGGATGGGAACACTCAAGAATAGTGCAAAAAGTAAGAAATGTGTAACATGTTAATGCAGGATATTATGTACAAAAAGTGTCAATCAAGAAAGAAGTGCCAATAGTAGTAGTACTAGTAGTAGTAGTGCAGGTTTTTTATTTTATAAGCGGAGTAATTAAACTTCCAAAACTCTCTCTCTCTCTCTCTCTCTCTCTCTCTCTCTCTCTCTCTCTCTCTCTCTCTCTCTCTCTCTCTCTCTCTCTCTCTCTCTCTCTCTCTCTCTCTCTCTCTCTCTCTCTCTCTCTCTCTCTCTCTCTCTCTCTCTCTCTCTCTCTCTCTCTCTCTCTCTCTCTCTCTGCGCGCTCCCGTAGCAGGTAGCGTCAGACTCGGGAGCGCGCACCACACTTCCTCAATCGGCGGAATCAGAGAGCGAGCGAAAAGGCAGAGGGAGGACTCACCAACATCAACTTTCAGCGAAGCCACCGCGAAAAGAGGACAAAGCGACCAGTTTACGGAACAGTGGGGTAAGTGCGTGTCCTCTCACATCACTGTACTTGTGGTTTATGCTGTTTTTGAACGCGAAAAAAGTTTAGACAGATCCTACCATTACAACTACAATGCATTTTTTAGCACTTCAGCCCAAGCCAATGCGTAACTGGACCGTCCCTGCTGCCTCCACTTCACTGCTGCTACACCCGCATGTGTTCAGCGGCTCCGTGGATCAGAAAGTAGACTTTAAAGCAGCTCTGTTTGTTACAAGTCTCTCCATGGCCTGGCACCAAACTACATCCGTGACATGTCCGTGCCTTATGAACTAACTCCGACTCTGAGGAGCACAGGGACTGGCCTCTTGTTGAGACTCTGAAAGCACAGGGACTGACCTCCTGCTGGGACTCTTGAGGAGCACAGGGACTGGTCTCCTGTTCGGACTCTTGAGGAGCACAGGGACTGGCCTCCTGCTGGGACTCTTGAGGAGCACAGGGACTGGTCTCCTGCCGGGACTCTTGAGGAGCACAGGGACTGGCCTCTTGTTGAGACTCTGAAAGCACAGGTACTGGTCTTCTGCTGGGACTCTTGAGGAGCACAGGGACTGGTCTCCTGTTCGGACTCTTGAGGAGCACAGGGACTGGCCTCTTGTTGAGACTCTGAAAGCACAGGTACTGGTCTTCTGCTGGGACTCTTGAGGAGCACAGGGACTGGTCTCCTGTTCGGACTCTTGAGGAGGACAGGGACTGGCCTCCTTCTGGTGCCAGGACTAAACATGGGGAGGCAGCGTTTCAGATATATGCTGCTAAAATCTGGAACTGTCTTCCTGAAAACGTTAGACAGGCTTCGTCTCACCATGTTGAAATCCAGGTTAAAAACAGTTTGTAGCTGTGCAGACAACTGAAGGATTGTATTTTCACTCTTTTTAATGCACTGTAGTTATTTATTTCTTTACCACTTTGGCTTGTGTACAAACTGTGTTATACAAATAAACTTGCCTTTTCATGGCACGAGAAAGTTTCCTTTAGTTGGCACTCACATTCTTTTGCCGTATTTTCCACTGGTTGTGACCTATGCATTACCTGCTGCTGCTGCTACTGAATGGTCGCATTGACAAGGTGTAACACTGCTCTCATTATTGGTCTAAACGTCTCCATAGCTAGAAAATCTGACCAAACTAAAGGGAAAAAAAAACTACGTGTGCTTATTCAGTGTGGAAAGTTTAGTGGAAGGTAGTGAGCCACATCCGACACATGCAAGTTTGCCCCTATATTAACTCTCTATGACTGGAAAATGTGCACTCTTAGAACCAGAAAAGCGGTTAGAAGTGAGAAATGTGTCGTGAAAAATTTGCATAATTGATTGACTGCGGAACCTTCCGCAGTCAACCATTGGTTTTGTATTTCTTTATTCCGTCATTTTTTTTGACACGTTTCACAGCTTTCACATTTTCAACAATTTCCACAAGTTATACATCAAAACGTTCCACATGTTTGGGAGATTATTGCTATTACTTTTGGGACTTCAGCGATTTCCGGTTTTTCCGCAATCGGACAAAAATCTGCATTGAGAATTCTGCAATGCATTTTAATAGGCCCATGCATTTTAATAGGACTTCAGCTCTTTCAGACATTTCTACAGTTTCAATGATTCAACAGTTTCAAGGATTCAACAGTTTCAAGGATTTCAGCAGTTTCAAGATTTCAAGAGTTTCAAGGACTTCAACAGTTTCAAGGACTTCAGCAGTTTCAAGGACTTCAGCAGTTTCAAGGACTTCAGCAGTTTCAAGGACTTCAGCAGTTTCAAGGACTTCAGTGTAATCATGCAACCTAATAGGGATTTTTCCATGTAAACCAGTATAATGCAACTTAATAGGGATTTTTCCATGTAAACCAGTATAATGCAACTTAATAGGGTTTTTTCATGTAAACCAGTATAATGCAACTTAATAGGGTTTTTTTTCATGTAAACCAGTATAATGCAACTTAATAGGGTTTTTTTCATGTAAACCAGTATAATGCAACTTAATGGGGATTTTTCCATGTAAACCAGTATTATGCAACTTAATAGGGATTTTTCCATGTAAACCAGTATAATGCAACTTAATAGGGTTTTTTTCATGTTAACCAGTATAATGCAACTTAATAGGGTTTTTTTCATGTAAACCAGTATAATGCAACTTAATAGGGTTTTTTCATGTATAATGCAACCTAATAGGTTGCATTATACCACCAGACCAAGACCCAAACGAAGACTCAGACCACCACCAGATAATGACCACAGACCAGGTTTCCTTAGTTACAGGAACCAAATTGTTTCAGCGGTGAGGGGATTTTTCAGTTTCAAGGACACTTTCAATACATTCAGTAGTTTCAAGGATTTCAGCTGTTTAAGAATTTAACCAGTTTCAAGGATATCAGGAGGTTCAAGGATTTCAGGAGTTTCCACACTTTCAACAGTTTCCAGGTTTAAAAAAGTTTCAAGGATTTCAGGAGTTTCAATGTTTCAACAGTTTCAAGGATTTCAGGAGTTTAAAGGTTTCAACAATTTCAAGGACTTCAGGAGTTTCAAATATCTATCAAGTATTTTAACAGTTTCAAGGCTTTTTAAAGGATTTCAAGGATTTTTTTTAGCAGATTTCCACATTAGATCTGTTCCGCAGTCAATCGCAATGGCTTCAGCCATTGCAAGTTTCTAGTTATTTGTGTTGACTGATTTACGATTATCCTCAGGGTGTTTTAATGTCAGGAAATATTACTATTTTTGTTGGTTTAATTATGTAACAAAGTCCTGCATTTGATTCTGCATTTATGTAAGAATTCTTGGTATCACTTAAGTCAGAATAAGCTGTCGTCAGTCCTGTTTCCATCAGCCCTACTTTTTAAGCCAATGCCAGGCAAGTTTATGTGTATCACACAGTTCCTACACCAGGAAAAGTGCTTAACAAAACAAGAAAAGAAAACTGGACATAGAACTCACAGATAATCACTGTACATTAAAATAGTGAAGCTATAATCGTTCAGTTGTATGCACAGCTTCAAGGTCCTTCTTTAGTTCCTCTTTGGCAAGGCAAGGCAAGGCAAGTTTATTTGTATAGCACAATTCATACACAAGGCAACTCAAAGTGCTGAACAAGATAGCATTAAAATCATAAATATCATAAATTGGCCCTGGATAGAACAAGAGCCAATCTATTAATAGTCTTTAGAAACATGACAACGGGTTATTTATGATGACTCATGGTTTTCTGTTTACTATCATTCTATAAACCATTTGTTCATGTAATTTTTATTTTTATTCATAAAAACAATTCATCATTCGATATGACGATCTGATGCGCAAAATAACTCATCTTTGACCCAGTTTGACAATTGGATTGTAAATTTTTAAAAAACTATTACATGTGGAGAGAGTCAAACAGACAAAAGGGGGCCACTAGAGTTGTGTATATTATTAGCTGGAGCGTAAACTGTCACTGCAGAAATGAGCAAATCAGGGAAATGGAAAAAGAGATGATGAGACGGTGTTAGATACGAGAAAGGTTAACGAGGGGGTAAAGGGGAGGAGTAGGGTTGCTGCACGATATGAAAGCGCAAAACAGTGCTGTGCTTGTGATTGACTGATTGCTGATGCGGCGCAGCAGCAGGAGGGGGATGAGAGCAGTGGGTTTGTGCACACACAGTTTCCAATCTGAACCTCTGCTTTAGCTTCATTAGAGCCTTTTTATAGCTGCTGTCATTAAAAAAGTATAAGTACATTGTACATGGAGTGAATATTTCATAAAAGCGTGTCAGTGGCAGAGTACAGAGCTGACTGTTCGATGGAATCCAGTGGACAAATCAAAGTTGAACATGAAAAATCAATCGCTTTCGCCCACGGTTCCACATTGACATTGACTGTTAAAGACGAGCTCATAGCAGCAGTCTGTGTCCTCACAGAGCAGCAGGGGATTATTATTCTGAACATAACAGACACTAGTGGTCATCAAAACAACACTAGGGGAAAGACAGGAGAGGGCCGGCATAACACTAGGGGAAAGACGGGAGAGGACCGGCATAACACTAGGGGAAAGACGGGAGAGGACCGGCATAACACTAGGAGAACGATGGGAGAGGACCGGCATAACACTAGGGGAAAGACGGGAGAGGACCAGCATAACACTAGGGGAAAGACGGGAGAGGACCGGCATCACACTAGGGGAAAGACGGGAGACGGGAGAGGACCGGCATAACACTAGGGGAAAGACGGGAGAAGACCGGCATCACACTAGGGGAAAGACGGGAGACGGGAGAGGACCGGCATAACACTAGGGGAAAGACGGGAGAGGACCGGCATCACACTAGGGAAAAGACGGGAGAGGACCGGCATCACACTAGGGGAAAGACTGGAGACGACTGGCATGGAGAGGACCGGCATAAAGCCTAGCGTACATCGACAGAGTAACTGGAGACAAATAGTTGCAAGGCGGTTTTGGCAACTGAGAGTAGATGATGAGAGATGATCAGTTGCCGATATCGGTCGATGTTTATCTCCAGTTGTAAGAGCGCCGCATCATCAAATAAAACACTAAGAGAAAAACGGGAGAGGACCAGAATATAATTTGGGGAAAGACGGTAGAGGACCATTATAACACTAGGAGAAAGATGGTAAAGGCTCGCATGAGAAGCACGCAGTAAAAGAAAATGTGCACGCATAAACATTAGCGATAGGGCGAGGCCACTTATGCCTAGCGTACATCGGACTGGAAACTGATTATATCCGTCACCTATGAGTTGCTGCCCCGCACACATCGACAATCTGGCAAAAACGGGCAACTCCTAGTAGCAGGCCAGTCTGGGGAATAATAGCACGTACATCGTCAGCAACTGGCCTCAACTACAGTGTGTAGTAATAAAATACATAAACTGTAGAGGGCGCGCAATACACACATGTTGTTGGAGCGCGCCATGGATCTATTAGGGGCGCGCACATCGAGGGATATCTCCGGATCTGAGTACAACTAGTTGCCGAAAAGTAGAACACGGGCAACTGACTGAAACCGGAGATCGACTGTTTATCTCCAGTTGTAAGAGCGACCGATTTCGGCAACTGATCATCTCCAATCATCTACTCTCAGTTGCCAAAGGCCGCCTTGCAACTAGTTGTCTCCAGTTACTCTGTCGATGTATGCTAGGCTTTAGGGTGAACCACGTTATATTAAGAATAATAAATCTTTATTTGTTTAGCACTTTACAGTCTTTACAAAGTGCTGCACAGTCAGCATAAAGCAAAAAAAACATAACCGGTCATAATAATAATAATAGGGAATGACCACTGTATCTCTCGCAGGCATGAATCGCTCTCATACAAATTGTGTGTAAATGACAAAAGACAACAACAATACAATTTTTCTCATTTTTGTCAAGGAATATCATCTCACACTCGGGACCTGTTTTTCGTTGATCCGAATATTCTCGCTTTGACCACAGCTCCTTATTGTTGCCCCTCTGTCTCGATTGTTTCTTCCTGTTATTTTTGCTTGTATTCAGACTTGTTTTTTCCCTCTCTGGGGCGGTTTCTGTCGTGGGCGGCCCTGCACATCGGAGGGACCGGCTGTGAATACCACGGAGTCTGTGTTTAGATTTCAGACGTGTTCCGACTCGCTCCAGAAAGATAGAGTCAAAGGGGCGCGTACAGGAAGAGGCGGGGCGGGGAGCTCTCTCTGTCGTCCAGGAGGAACATGACAACCTTTGCATTTTACACTGTTTTCCTTTTACTGTGAGAAAAGGAAAACACTTTGTACGTCCTGCAGACACCACAAACACCTCATTCTGAAACCACAGCTGCAGTTTCTCATACTACTACTACTATTACTACTACTACAATTACTGCTATTACTACTGCTTCCTCTACTACTACTACTACTCAGATTCAGAAAACTTTGCAGCATAAACTCAAAGCAGAACACATACACAATACTACTGCTATATCTATTACTTATACTACTACTACTACTAACTATTACTACTTCTGTTGCTACTAATACTAGTGCTTCAATCACTATTACTACTAATACTACTTCCTCTTTTACTACTACTTCTACCACCACTATTACTTGCGCCACAACTACTACAACTACTTCTAAAACTACTACTACTTCTATTACTACCACTACTACAGGTACTACTACTTAATACTATTACTCATACTACTACTATTATTATTCATTCTACTACTATTCATTCTACTACTGTTACTACCACTACTACCCCAAATCTACTAACATTACTACTACTGGACACCTGAATTTCTCCTTCGGGGGATCAATAAAGTATCTATCTCTTACTACTACTACTACTACTACTACTTCTACCACTACTAGGCATGTCAAGGCAAGTTTATTTTATATAGAACAGTTACACACAATACATACACAAAGTGCTTGACAAAACAAGAGAAGAAACAGAAACTACTATTACTGCTGCTGCTGCTACTCTTAGTACTACGCTTACGTTCTACTACTATTTCTACTACAACAACACATTTACCACCACCAAAATGCATACGAAAGCTCTTCTCTTTCCCTGAGGCGTCTGGTTGGTTGGTGGGAGTGTGGGACAGAACCCAGAGTAAATATTTGTGGCGGTCTCAGCCAGGTCTCGGTTTGTGACAAAAAATGTAAAAAAAAATATACACACACAGTCATTTACACAATCCGAGTTCATAAAAACAGAATCCCTCTGCCTCTGCCATCACATTGAAAGACCACTGAGACGGCCCATAGTCAAAACAGTTCAAGCGCTAAAAGGTGTGTTCATCTATTGTCAATGATTTTTGGCCTCACTGTATTTACATAAGCCAGTTTCCACCAGCACTACTTTACTCTGCCCTGCTCTGCTCTACTCTGCTCAACTCTGCTCAACTCTGCTCAACTCTGCTCTACTCTGCTCAACTCTGATTGGGAGCGTTTCCACCGGCCCTGTCTTTCTCTTGTCCCTCTTGGTTCTAGCCAGGCTGAGCTGGTACTAAAGTGTTCTGACAGTGATTGGCCAGAGTGCTACTGGAAGCCATGGTCACCCTTCTTCCCAGGAAATGTGGCTAGGATATGGTAGTAGATAATAAAGTGTAATGGAAACCAGATAGGGTAGAGACAAGTACGGCTGGTGGAAACGGGTCTATAGTGGTTCCTTCAGCTCAACTTTTGTCACATTTTCTGCCTATGTCTAATAAGGAACTATCATTACGAACTTCCTCTCTCTCAAAGCTATAGAAAGCCTGGTAAAACGTACATACATAGCCTTTGTGTTTTAGTTTAGATTAGAAGTATGATCTGGCATATGGGACTGCCGTAAAAAGTTATTCTGTTCAAACAATTTACAACATTGTTTTGAACAGAATAACTTTATTATTATGATTATTCAGACAGGAAGTGGGGTCGCAGCCCTGAGGATTGTGCAATTTGCATGTAGCTGCGTTTGAACAGTATATTGTCACTTTAGGCAAATTTCAGACTCGGTGGTTGTGGTTTCTGTGCTGTTATAATTTGTTTTGGTCTGGAGTTTGTCACGTTTTCCCTCCATGTCAGTCCTGGATTAGTTTTGGTTGAGTCATGGCGCAAGGGCCTGTGTGTTTAGACTTCACACTGGGAGACTCCAGGTTCAAACACTTTTATTTTGCATCATTCCCTTCTGCTTATCTGGTGCCCAATTGCAGGGGTGGTAGATTCAACAGGGATACACAGGGATTCCCAGCTCTGCCTCTCCTCTGACACTTCCCCATGCTCTTCTGGGGGAATCCCGAGGCGTTCCCAGACTTAGTGAATGATTTGATTCTTTTTCTTTTGTTGAACTGCTCCTTCAAATATGACGTCGTTCTAGTGGTGGTGGAAAAAGACAATTCTGCTCAGTATTGTTATATTTGTTTCTATTTAATTGCATGTGCAGAATATAAGTATTGCCTAATGCATTTAAATAATTATGTTTCACATTTGTGTTTTCTCAGATTCTTGTAATGCCTTTGAATAATATGAGGGACATGAACCACAATATATCACAGAATCAAATCCCAATACTTGCTGTATTGCAATAATAATGAATTGTGGTCCAACTATTCAATTCAATTTATTTTTGCATAGCCCTAAATCACAACAGTAGCTATCTCAGAAGACTTTACAAAACCGATAAATTTGCTTGCACAGATCAGAAAAAAATGGTTCAAACACAAGAAATGCAATAATAAAGAAAATCATGGAGCTTTTGGTCCCTAAGGGGCAAATGACCAATGTCCATACATTTGATCATCACCTTAGACCTTCCTGCATTGACAAGGAACAACTCTAATATAAAAACCCAGTGGGAAAAAGTGAGAAACCTCTGGTTTAAGAGAAGGATCCACTCCAACGGACAGACAGGCTATCGATTTAGGTCTCCGGCTACAGAACAAGGAGCGAGGTCCTCTGAAATCCCCTGCTATTTTCTTGTCATTACAACAAATAACTTATTAAACTTAAAGATAAAGAGGAAATATTAGGTAGTCAGGAAAATGTTTCTACCAATAAAAAATTTAATGACTGTTGATCATTAAACCCGTGTTCCCTTCTGTCGTTCGAGGTCACAGCCGGCTCAGTAGGTCGCAGAGTTTGTGGAGCCGGTTAGCAGCTCACGCCAGTTCTTTGTTTCTGTGTAAGAGCATGGAGCTGAGGCTGGGGCTGTATTGATCTCATATCCACATGTCATACTCTCTCTGTTCAACGCTCTGTAATAATCCATATGAAATACGTTACACAATACCATCAAAACTAAGATAACCCTGTGTTAAAAAGTTACATAATGCAAAACGATTGGATTCAATTAAATGTATTTTTGTATAGCCCTAAACAGTAGTCGTCTCAGAGGACTGGATTCCTCAACGACAGATCAGAGAATCAAACAATTCAACACAGGAAACGCAATACCAACAAACACATAAGCCATTGGTGAATAGGGAGTGGGATGAGCACTGTCCCCTCAAAAAATCCAGTGGGAAACGTGTGAGACCTTTGGGAGGCCCTACTGACACAAAAATCCGCTTCCACGTACAGACTGGCTGTAGATCAAGGGCTGAGGCTGTAGAACCGGGACTGAGGCTGTAGATCCGGGACTGAGGCTGTAGATCCGGGACTGAGGCTGTAGACCTGAGGAGACTTTCAGGCAGGTTGGCGTTGCAGCTTAGTCTGGGGGAAACCAGTTCAGTGATTCAGTCATGAAATGTTTTTGTGTCCAATCCTTCCTAAACAAGATTGATTTTTTTTAATGTTTGAAATGTGATCACATATTGAAAGCTCGTTTTGTGTCTTCATTTCAGGAGGTTCCTGGTGTTGATCCATCATGGCTCCGTTCCTGAGAATTGCCTTTAACTCCTTTGACCTCGGTGTCCTGCCAGCGCTCGAGGACGCGCCCTTTTGTGCCATCAAAATGAAGGAGGCGCTGACCACAGGTGAAACTAACTCGAGTCAATCAATGCGCCTCTTGAAAGTTCTCTTACACTTTACTTACACCTCACTTTTCTGTATTTTAAATCATATCAGAATCGTGTATCATTTTGCTTTCACTTCAGTTGTCTTAAATGTGTGTGAATGTGTGTTCATTTTTTTATTTGTTTTTATCAAATCTGTGTATGGTTGTAAACTTGACAATATGTGCAAAAGTTGAATGAGTACTTTTGAAAGGCACAGTATTTATAAATGCAGATAAATTCCTCCTTTTTTAAACCATTACTATATCACTATATAGGGAAGGACAATTCTATCCCGCTTAATCAATGAAGCCAAATAGAGAAGTGCTCAAGGCTGAAATTTTGCTTTGGCTTAATTCACTTACATTGATTGTTTTGGTGTGGTGCATCGGGGGTGTTTTTGTAAAACTAGATACGCTCCTGAGAACTGACCCAGACCTGATCTGGTGCCGGAAAATGGCGTCAGTGAGCAAATCTTGCAAAGGGGAACCATAGGCCGTATATTAGGAGGGGACTGACCAAGGGCTGACGTCACCATAGTGTTAGCCTTAATGTGGAAAAAGCTGATTTGAACATAAGTTTGCTGGAGCCAATATCCTTATATGGGCATTTGATCAGATGGTGTTAGCTTCGAGCTGTAACGGAGGCAGATATGTTGCTAGGGCAAGCTTCAGATTCCCCTGCAAATGAAGGAGTGTTAGGATTAGGCAGAGAGAGACGGATCGTGGTGTGCCAAACTCTGGAAGTTTATTTAAGTTGCTCTCAAGTTCCACTGGTTTACTCTGTTTCTTTTCCTCAGACAGAATAAAGGCAGTACACAGTTTATATAGTCATTGTCACGTCACACATCGAAAGACATACGTGTCACAAAGAGACAGTCACATCATAGTCATAACATGGAGTCCTTGTAGAGTCCTTGTACAGTCCTGCACGTAGGCCATATTGCTATCTAATACTAACACCCTCCCCTTTGATCACATAATCACATGTGATCACTCAATTTGATCAATCAATAAAATGGAAAAGAAAAAAAAAATTCCAAAAAAAACTTGAAAAAATTATTAAAAACAAAGAAAATGTATGCATTAATCTCATAATCATCAAATCAATATCAGTGGATTTTATCCTCTATCCTGGGAAAAAAAAAACAAACAAAAAACAAATCAAAAATAAAAACAAACAAAAATAAAAACAAACAAACACTATTGGACACACAAGAACTCAGCAGATTCAGTCAAAACACAGACAAAAACGAGCTGAGTCTCAATTTTGAAGCTAATTTCACTTTTATTACTCTATACTTTTATTCTAATGCTAATTGTTTACACTTCACTTATTTCACTGTATTATTTTCACTTTTTAATCTTAGACTGTGTACTTTACTCTCTATTCACTATAGTTTAAACTATTCTAATCTATTTACAAATATGTTTGCATATTTGCTTCTATTGAGCCATATTCTTAAACTAATAAATCTCTCTGTGGTATTACACTCTCATTATCAGTGGCTTATTATCAGTGGGATTTTGTTCTATCTCTATTCTACATTCTCAGGAATAAAACTGTGAACACAGTAAGGCAAATGGTCAACATTTACACTTCTATAGTGGTCAGTGATTTATTACTTTTTATTATCTAAAGATATTATTGTCAGGCAGTTTGGGATGAATGTACATCATTAATCAAATTAGTATTATCCTAATAGTAGCTAATTAGGTTTGGGGTTGGGGTCAGTTATTCTACAATGGTATTTGTGCTGGAAACTTCTCAATATCTAAATATCTACTATACTGTTTTTGTGCTACACCCCAATACATCAAAATGCTTTTAAATGCTTTTGAATCTCTGTTGGTTGTAATCTATCTCATTGATCTAGGCATTAATCTAGACTACACTCATATGGACTTTTTGTATTGTCAACATTCACTCATGTGTGAACACAAGTGAATTTGGCAGTATCTAATAAAACTGTACATAAAACTGTAAGTAACTTTATCTACTTTTGAAGTAAATGCTGAAATGGTCCCTTTACCATTTGATATTAGCACTGGCTACAAATAATCACTATTTTTGAAAGCATCTATGGTTGATGCATTTATCTACTGTATTTCTATTTCTACACTATTGTGGCTCTAAAGCTCGGCTGCAGCTTGAGCCAAGGCATATTTCTAGTTTGTGACTTCTGTCACTTTCAATATCTCTAAAATACTCTGATTCTAATATTATAGCTGATCTATCAGAAGGATAACATTGTATGGTACTATTTTAACTCTTATGTGGAAATGTGTTTATGAAAAACAAAGGAAGTCAAATTCTACTTTTTTACTACTATTTAACATCTACTAAAACGCTACAATACTTATACTTTATCATTTTCAAACATTTTAACAGTTGCTCAGTCTCCCAGACTAAAAAAGTCAAAGTTTTTGTCTGTCAGATGTCTGAATACTTAACATGTATATTGCATTTGTCACAGTTGTGGTTCTGGTTGTAGCAAAAGCATCGGCAATAGACGTTTTCATTGGCTGGTTCTTGTTCTGCAAATGGCTGTGTCCAATAGATCATCAGATGTCCAGAAGCTAGGGACAAACAAAAACAAAAGAAAGAATCATGAGTATCTGTCTCATTTAGCACTCATCTATGTATGATTTCAAAAATATAAACATCACTCCCCAGTTTTTTCTCTCAGGTCCTCAGGTCCTCAGGGTCCCCTGAGGGTGAGTCTCAGTCGTCATCAGGTCAGGTCATCTTGGACATCAGTAGGGTCCAAGCCATGGTTCTGGTCTCTCCAGTTGGACATCAGATCTCCAGATACAGTCTTTTCACTTGAAGCACATCAGGTCACTTGGGATGCACTTCTGGTCAATGGTGCAGTCTCACAGTTCCTGTACACAGCTTGTTATGCAATAGTTACTTTCTATGGTTAAGTCACTTTGATTCTACTTTAAAGACAATTTCTCTTCATGCTGTTGCTAATGTCCCTTAGACAAAAGCAAGCGCAGTTTACTTCTCTAATTTGTGTTTTTATCAGATCTAATTCTCATCAATGTAATTACTTCACACAGTACAAAATCAACAAATCAAAAGTGTCAGGACAGACGTCAATTAAGTCCATGACAATATAGAATTCAAATGAACATTTCTGGTCTCAAAAAATACTGATTCAAATAAAGATTCAAGTGATAGACAATTAAAAATGTGTTTACATTGGAGTAAACTTTTAAAATGCTTTTTTCCTCATGTTCTGCTTTTTCATGTATCTATATGTAAATGTGAATGTGTGAGTGTATGAATGTATGTGTATGTGTGTGTATGTGAATTTTGGGGTTGTCTCTCCAGACTCCACGAACCACCTGTAGGTCTCAAAGGTCACACTGTGGTGATGTAAACCACGTAGACACACTTTCAACTCCCTCTAGGTCTCTACCTGACGCTCCACCCATCACGTCTCCAGATACCTCTCTTTCATGGCCCCGGTCTCACTCCCACTTACTTCTGTAGTGGGGGGAGGGGCAAGGAGGTGGCATTTCCCTTTGCTCCTTGATCTGTGACCTGTGGCTGGGTGGGCTTTGCTGTCCAGTGTCCAGCAGTGACCTCTCGTACAGTGAGGCAGAGTCTGAAAAACAATCCTTGAAACGGCCAATTTAAAAAAAACAATAGATATCAGTATGCGAATGAGATTGTTTTTCTCTCTGAAGTCAAAACAATTTGAGCGCTCTTGGCTTTCCCAAGCGCTATGTAAATAAAGATTACTTATTCTCTTACTAATGATGACATTTTAAAACCAGAAACTAAAGAAGTTATCAAAACAACAATTATACTCAAAACAAACAACCTTTTAAACTTTAAAACATGTATTATATACTTTTGTACTGTGTGATGTTTTTAATCTTGAACATCTTGGGTTTCACTTTATGGACTTTCCCTTTTACACTTATTTATCTCAGCATCTATTCTACTAATTTAAAATAATTGCAGCATTTTTCAAATGAAGTCAGTATGAATTGGAGCACATTTTAGACCAGTCTCCTGTGCTGCGTGCATCTGCAGCAGGAGGAAGGTCAGGTGCATAGTCAAAACAAAAACAAAAGTCACCACTTGAATGTGAATTGGGTGAATTGGGTAGTTTAACTTAATAATATAATACTTTTACAGCCTAATTCCCTCTTTCTTTTTTAGACGAAGTCTACAATCATTAATCACTTAACAGATTCTAATTTAAATGTTTGAAAAACGGCTTTTGTAACTAAAATAAAAAATACATAAAAAAATTCTCACTAACAGCTATGAAATATCAGATACAATAATGGACTCACAAAATAAGCAGCAGATTTAAAAAGAAAAGCAAAGCTTTTTGTACTAATCTTTGGGTTTCAAAAACATACTAATTCAAAACTTCTATTCCCTAATGGTGTTTAAAAACGTGTAACTGTGTCTAACACAATGTTCAAATGGCAAATTTAGCAAATTTAACGGAATAACTACTATGAAAAGCCAAAAATCCTAAAGCAGTAGCTCCCCTTTAAATCAGAGCAGCAGCTCAGCAGCAGCGAGGGCGGGGGGGTTCCTTTCACACAGACACGCACACACAGGCAGAAAGACACAGAAGAAGAACTTTCAAGATTAATTTTTTAAGCAAATATAACTGATGTTGTAGTTTATACTTTTGTCATCCAAGTCTAGAATTGATCACTTTCCACACTAGTAACAAAAGGCACTCTTTAGTGTTTAACGTTTCCCTTTTTATAATTACTTTTAATTCACCATGGTTTCTCTCAAAGGGACTTTAACCCTGAAGCTTCTTCTCAAAGGGACTTTAACCCCGAGGCTTTTCTCAAAGGGACTTTAACCCCGAGGCTTTTCTCAAAGGGACTTTAACCCCGAGGCTCAAAGGGACTTTAACCCCCGAGACTTTCTCAAAGGGACTTTAACCCCGAGGCTCAAAGGGACTTTAACCCCGAGACTTTCTCAAAGGGACTTTAACCCCGAGGCTCAAAGGGACTTTAACCCCGAGACTTTCTCAAAGGGACTTTAACCCCGAGGCTCAAAGGGACTTTAACCCCGAGACTTCTTCAAAAATACAATTTAGAGAGTTTGACAGACCCCAAAAAACAGACCAAAATTTAGCTAATATCCAATTATGCAGACTTTACATATTAAAAAAGGTGTCTGCTTACCTTATTCTTGTCAAACCGGTTCCAAGGACTGTCCGAGAGGTCTGCCAACTCTTTTCCGCGTCGGAATCTTCAATTTAAAAAACAAAAGTGACAGAAGCGACAAGAAGCATCCAGGAACAGCTCTTCCAGCCTGCTGGAATCCCCGCTCCCAGACACAGCATGCCGATCTCTCACGCAGAGGAAAAGAAACAGAGCAAAACTCCCTCAAAACAATCCAGAGAATGGCACACACTGAGCCGCGCATTCTCCACCAAATCTGTTAGGATTAGGCAGAGAGAGACGGATCGTGGTGTGCCAAACTCTGGAAGTTTATTTAAGTTGCTCTCAAGTTCCAATGGTTTACTCTGTTTCTTTTCCTCAGACAGAATAAAGGCAGTACACAGTTTATATAGTCATTGTCACGTCACACATCGAAAGACATACGTGTCACAAAGAGACAGTCACATCATAGTCATAACATGGAGTCCTTGTAGAGTCCTTGTACAGTCCTGCACGTAGGCCATATTGCTATCTAATACTAACAGGAGTCTGATCCTTATATGACTCATGTGACACAAACGGTTACTGAGCGAGAGGAGTTTACTTTTACACGTAAGTCAATAGGAGCGAGCACTTCCCTACTGGGCATTATTGCGCAAGTAGGTTAGAATTGTCAATCTATATACAGGCTATGTGTGAGAACAGACCAGTCCTGATTGGCTCTTTTGTTGCTAGGTAGTTGCTATTCGTGAATATGTCTCCAAATTCCTGCCCATAGATCTAATTGGCTTCTTCTGTATCAGTGCTTCATCGACTCCTTTCTACAGTCGGGGGTGCAAACAAAACACAATGATTATGTCTTTAAAAGGTCTTTTCTGATGTTCCTATAGTTAAAAAATGTCTGAATGCTGTGTTTTCTTCTCTGTTGTGTCTGCAGAGCGCGGTAAGACCCTAGTGCAGAGGAAGCCCACTATGTACCCCGCATGGAAGGCCAGTTTCGACGCTCACATCTACGAGGGCCGGGTCCTGGAAATCCTGCTGATGAAGACTGCAGAGGAGCCGCTGGCCGAGGTCACAGTGGGCGTGTCCGTGCTCGCCGAGCGCTGCAAGAAGGCCAACGGCAGAGCGGAATTCTGGGTAAGAAAACACAACAAGAACTATATCAGGCATGTCCAAACTCAGGCCGGCGGGCTAATTGTGGCCCTTCTATGTGGCCTTGCTAACACAGAGTAGTCTTTGAAATCGTATGCACAAGTTCACAGTGTCATCAGCCAACTTCAGCTCTGCCAACATTGCCACGTTTTACCTTGTTGTGAAGGATCTCTGAAATCCAGCTGTTGCCTTTGTTTGACTACTCTGACAGCAAACAATGTGTACAGAGCTCTGTTTGTCTCTGGTGTGTCTCCTTCTTGATGAGGTTCACCTGGGAGCTTTTTAAATCAGGCGGCTCCACCCACAGAGGTCTGATCCAAGACCAGAAATTGCATGCCTTCTATCAGGTGAATAAAATATCAGACCTAAAACAAACAGTGTGAATAAATATACACAATTGAAAATGGGGACATAAAAAAGATGAAGTTATCCACTTCACAGATGTTAAAATAGCTGGGAAGCTTTCTTATTCAGCCAACTTCAGCTCCGTCAATTCTGAACCAATATTGACATGTCATACTTAATTTTGAAGCTCTGAACAGGTCAGTCAATCAGTGTTATCAACCCCTGGACACTTTTGGAGAGCCACAATAGCACCTGGTGTATTGTGCACTGTCACTGTAAAAATAGCCATACCATTATGTTTTTTATTGGATTTGGGCCCAGCTGTTGATCTGTAGCTTACCTGCCTGCTTCGTGTTTTATGTGAACAGCAGATAGACACTGGGAAATAAACGGGACTCGTTTTTATGTGATTAGGGATATAGTAAGAGCAGAGGTTATAGGACTTAGTTTTACTTATAATGATATAATACTTATAAATAAATAATATTTTGACATTTAAAGTTCCAGAACAGAGGTGTCAAACCAGCCCTCTACGGGCCGGTGTGGCTCAGTCTGAACGTGGAGACCTACCAAAATTGGAGGAGTCTGGTGTGCTCCTGCTTAGTTGGGATGAAAATCTGCAGACACTATGCCTTTTGAGAACTGGTTTGACAACCTTGTACTAGTAGGAATGGGGCACATGTTGTTCTTACTTTTCAAATGCTGGTGCGGTTTATATACTGGTGTGCCTAATGGTCCAGCAAGTACTGTGATCAGTTGTTCTGAAAATCTATCCACATCTTCCCATAACTTTTTGAATTATGGCAGACAGACAAATGCAGATGATCACAAAACATTTAAATGAATAGAATACACTGTGAGTATGTACGTCGTTTGTTCTTGGGATGTCATGTCCCCTTTTTAAATGTGTGGTTGTTCCAGGTGGATCTGCATCCTTCGGGGAAAGTGATGATGGCAGTGCAGTACTTTCTGGAAGGAGGAGACTCAGGTAAAACAGATCAATGTTCAGTCTCCTGCTTTAGCTGAAGACTTGAACACAAATACCATCAGCATGTTTCTCTATTTAGACTTTCAGAACTTATGTGGCTTGTGTGCATTTTGGTGGTTAGTTCAGAGATTTCGGTCTCTGATTTCTCTTTCTCTGGTCTCTCTCTCTGGTCTCTCTGCCGTCTCTATTCCTGGTCTCTCTCTCTGGTTTCTCTCTGGTTTCTTTCTGGTCTTCCTGTAGCCCTCAGTCCTGCTCCTGCCCCTTTTTTCTTCTGGTTTGATATCTCCACGATTGCACTTCAGCAGTTGCGAGTTCAGTTGTTTATAAAAGTATATAAAGTGTGAGGAGTTATTACAGCCTTAAAACATAGAGCTGCTACTTCAAAGATTTCACTTATTGCGGGATATTATTAGAACACATCACTCCGCCGATAAACCAGGGACTACTGAATATCCAACACATTTGCTATTTGTGCCTGTGTTAGCCAATCTGAGTATCATCACACATGTAAAGTGAAAACTGAACATAAATCAAACAACTTTTGTGTTGGACTATTATTTTCATTTTTGTTCTTTTCTCATTCATTTACCAGAGGGAAAGCAGCAGCCCGCAGAGGAGGAGGTGCCGACCATAAACCGCCGACGAGGAGCGATCAAACAGGCCAAAATCCACTTCATCAAAAACCACGAGTTCATCGCCACTTTCTTCAGACAGCCCACGTTCTGCTCCGTGTGTCGAGAGTTCGTCTGGTCAGTGCTGGGCTCAGAGATACGGGGATACGAGCACAATCATTAGCTAACTACTTGCCAAAATAAAAAGAAACAAGGAAACAACATTGTGCATTATTTAGGCTGATTTTGGCTTTTAGATATGATCATTTCATGTTTTAGAGTGTAAATTCATTTCTTAAAGCTGGGGTACGTAACTTTCAAACCACAACAATGGAACTATTTAATAAAATCCATGTCACTATAGTTCCTGACTCAGTTTGCAGCTTGCTTCTATAACTAGTTTTCTGCATTTACTTGTTGGCCTCTGTCACATTTTTAGATCAGCTTTTTCAGATGGAAAAGTGACAAAGAGAGGACCACCTTCTTTCAGCCCAAAGATAACATATTTTATAGTGAGATAAAGAGGACAGCATTCACTGAGTTTTATTTTGACCAGATTCTTTCTTTTGGGACAAACGGAAAGTATTATTTATGAAACAAAAAAGTTAGGTACCCTAGCTTTATATAAACACAATATGACTGATTTATATTTAAAAGGAAGATGGCCATTTTGTCAATGATGTCGTAGTCTGAGGTTTGGTATCAAGTCTGAGAGACAAGGAACAGGGACATGTTTATGCTAGAAGTTTTTGATATTTGTGTGTTTGTATGACTAGGGAACATTGTGTGCAATGAAGTTTTGAATAATTCACTCTTTTATTCCTAAAAGGGGTCTCAACAAACAAGGCTACAAGTGCAGGCGTAAGTCTTCTTCAGTCCTGTGTATTCTTACTATCATGTTTAATTGATTTGGCACTTGTATGTTCACATAAGCTTTTTCTTTTTCCCACAGAATGCAATGCAGCAATCCATAAGAAATGCATAGATAAGATCATTGGCAGATGCACTGGGACGGCAGCCAACAGCCGGGACACAGTGGTACGTCACACATGTCTGAGCTCGCCGTCCATGCTTCATTATTCATATTTCAGGCTGCTCTGTGTAGTTTCAATGGGAACTTTCACAACTGGGGATTGAATTATCAAATCAAAGGGCCGTTGTAGCGACAGGTTTCAATTCCAACTCCACCCATTTCCTCAAGTAGTCTCTGAGTTATAGACTGTATATAGATAAGCACCGCTGACGCTGCTAGCCCAATAAGAAAGTGCTCAACGTTTTAGCTTTGGCTCCTTTTGACTTACATGTAAAAGTAAACTTCTTGCTAAATAACTTTTTGTGTTACACTCACCATTTTGGGCTTAAAAATCCATTATTTAGTGCTCTCTTTGAGCCTATATATACTATGTTTATATTTTTTTAGAAATAAAAAACGCACTTTTGCAACACATCATCAGTAGGGTAAAACTAACCTAACCCGACCCAGAAATGGATTAAGGGGAAGAAAATGGATGAATATATACATCCAGATATGCGCCTTACATAAGGATTGGTCAAATCAGACGCCTTCATTAGTAGGGGATTAAGGGGAAACACCTGCTTGCCCTAGCAACTGTCTTAGCAACACTTCTGGTTGCTATGGTTTAGACTAGACTCACTTGATGAAATGATTGGAGTCTGGCGTGCTCCTGCTCTACCAAACATCACCATTATCCAACAGTTATCAACAGTAAAAGAAAATTCATGGAAAATGTGTCTAATTTATAATCTAAAAGGCCCTGGAAGAGTTTTGAAATAGGATTTTAGTAATTAATAAGACAAAAATATATGAATTGGCAGCTGCATGTCTAAATGCATTTTATTTATTGAACTTGAATTAGCAAATGTTTCAAACTAAATGGATCATTATTGAATTATTGCAAAATTATTGTTTCGCTGGTTGTCTAAGTTGGTAAATATTAGTAAGTTACTCCCAGTTAGCTGATGGAAGTGGAACGCAGATTGTGATGTAGGTGCGAACAGAGTTGGAAAACATGTTCTCATTAAATTGTCTTGAAGATTTACCTGTTTATTTTTTCAAAACGCTTTTAAACTATAGTGATTGTTCCCTCGATATGAGCCGATGCCAGTGAAGGGAATTCAGACGTTCAGCATGAACTCCTGTTTGAATAAAAACTGAGAAGCAAACAGACTTATCAAAATTAAAGGCTTACTCAAGATATGAATTTATAAAACCAATATCCGATGCTAGTGTGGTATCGATGCATCCATAATTGTTGACTTGGGTTTCTTGTCGTTTTCAGTTTCAGAAGGAGAGGTTTAAAATCGACATGCCTCATCGCTTTAAGATTCACAACTACATGAGTCCAACGTTCTGCGACCACTGCGGCAGTCTGCTGTGGGGTCTGGTCAAGCAGGGGCTCAAGTGTGAAGGTAAACTCTCACACACCAGATATGCACATGTGTACTATAATTTCCGCACTACAAGCCGCTACTGTTTTCTTGTTCTTTGGACCCTGCGGCTTATATAGCAATGCAGCTAATATGCGTAGATTAGGGGTAGAGTTTGAACTGTTGTTAGAGCAGAGTTTATGGACTATTATTTTGACTTAAGTTTTAGGAGCTTTAGGGCACTCGTTTACTGTCAAAAGAGATAACAATATCAACATAATTAGCTAAAGAACAGCCGTCTATCTGGTTATATTCAAGAGCGGCCTATATGTAGACAACATTGACTTTCTTAAAAAATTGTAGGTGGTGCGGCTTATATTCAGGTGCGCATTATAATCCAGAACATGTGTATATTAGGCATGATGGAAATGGGGAAAAAGTAGCATAAAAAGATGATTTATTCGACCAAAGCGTTCCCACTGGACCCAGCAGTTTCCACCATGTTTCTCTAGGGCGGCAGGTGCATTTTTCCCAAGAGTCATGTACAGTGACTCATCGCTCCGGCGCTTCCAATGGGATGGACATTGGTCTAATTTTTGAGCCAGGGCTGAACCAAGACTGACAATGGAGCCTTTTCCATGACACATGTGACATCACAAGCCAGTGCGTTTGTTTTCATAAAGTCATACGGCTGATTTTTAATCAACAGAACACATCGCAGCGGTGGTTAACGGGGCTTAAGTTACTTTAGGCCACATGTGTCAAAGTCAAGGCCCGCGGGCCAAATCCGGCCCGTTGCCTGCCATGGACGCACTATTACGTCAATTGCGTTTTCCGCTATTTTCATGTTCCCAGATGTCTATTATATCTAATATGTATGGGGATAAGCTTGAGAGCATATTGAATTGAGCCAGCAGGTGGCATCAGCGCTCCTTGAATGGTTTGAAAACAGCTAGATGCACTTGTTGTGCCTCTTTTTTCTCAGCTTTTTGGTGATTTCAGTAAAACTTCCCCCTACTCAACTGGGGATTACAAGCTAGAAACAAAATTATTTTTGCTGATTAAAGTAGACAGTCTATTCTTTCAGAATCTGGTTTCGGATTTCAGATATTTCATAGTACACAATATTCTGTGGGTCTTGAAAAATCTATAAAAATCATCAGAAACTGCTGGCAATATGGGAGTACCTGTTCTGAAATTGGCTGGCAGGCAATGAGGTAATAAACATTGAACCAGTCCGGCCCTCGGCTCGCAGCAAATTTGTTTTTTTGGCCCTCTGATGTATTTGACTTTGACATGCCTGCTTTAGGCCGACAGCTGTGATAAAAACCTAAACTCTAACCGACATTACCCACATGTTGCAGACTGTGCCATGAACGTCCATCACAAATGTCAGGACAAAGTCGCCAATCTGTGTGGAATCAACCAGAAGCTGTTAGCAGAGGCGCTCAACCAAGTCAGCCAGGTGAGACCTCTTAGACGACTCGTAAAGAAATTAAAAACTTCACACATGTACGTTTGTGCGTTTCTCGTCAGAAATCCACTCGCCGCTCAGACCCGGCTCATCCAGACCTCCCCGACATCGGCATCTACGACGAGATGAACAAACTGGCGGATCTGGACATGAACGGTCAGTTATCTACAGAGCTCTGGATGAATGTGGTCTGGTCTCTCTCTCTCTGGTCTCTTTCTCTGACCTCTCTCTCTGGTCTCACTCTCTCTGGTCTCCCTCTCTCTGGTCTCTCTCTTTGGTCTCCCTCTCTTTGGTCTCGCTCTCTCTGGTCTCGCTCTCTCTGGTCTCGCTCTCTGGTCTCCCTCTCTCTGGTCTCCCTCTCTCTGGTCTCGCTCTCTCTGGTCTCGCTCTCTCTGGTCTCGCTCTCGCTCTCTCTGGTCTCGCTCTCGCTCTCTCTGGTCTCGCTCTCGCTCTCTCTGGTCTCGCTCTCTCTGGTCTCCCTCTCTGGTCTCCCTCTCTGGTCTCCCCCTCTCTGGTCTCCCCCTCTCTGGTCTCCCCCTCTCTGGTCTCCCCCTCTCTGGTCTCCCCCTCTCTGGTCTCCCCCTCTCTGGTCTCCCTCTCTGGTTTCTCTTTGCTCTCTGCTATATCTATCTGATCTCTGGTATCTCTCTCTCTCTGGTCTGTCTCTCTGGTGTCTCTTTGCTCTCTGCTCTCTTTCTGGTCTTTCTCTGGTCTCTTTCTGGTCTCTCTTTGCCCTCTCTTTGCTCACATGGTGTCTTTCTGGTCTCTGGTCCCTGCATCGTGGTCATTAGTTCAGAGGACTACCACGTTTTTTTCCATAGCCCATGTCAGAATACACCCCTTTTTGGTTTTGTCTCTTTTCCTTTTGTATTTTGCTTTTTCTCTTAAAACATCAATTAACACAAGAAGTAGTATTAAAGAGCTGTGTTTTTTGTCAGACGGGCCGTACGGGCGGCTGTGGGAGGGCTCAGGTCAGAGGCCCGTCTCCAGGATCAGTCACTTGACTCGGATCAGCGTCGACAACTTCATCTTCCACAAAGTCCTCGGGAAAGGCAGCTTCGGGAAGGTACAGTGCAGCCTGATTACAATACATCCTTTATCGGTCTGTTAGATCTGGGCTGGTCAAGAGCTGAAGATTTTTGCCCCCGATGGGACCTGACAGGTTCTGACTAGGGTTTAATATGTATGATTCTACTCGGGTCTCCTCGGGTATGTGTGGGTTTCCTAAATGGCATTCTTTCCTCTTGTCTTTTAATCAATCAATATTTATTTGTAAAGCACATTCATAAAAAATCATGAATATATACAAAAGGATTCTGGATTCTCATTGGATTCTATCTGAATATAGGTAAACCGCAAATTAATCACTCTGAAATGTCTCTTTCTTTCTGGCTTCTCTCTGGTTTCTCTTTGGGGTCTCTCTGGTCTCTTCCTCTGGTCTGTCTCTCTCGCTGGTCTGTTTCCATGAGCGCTTCCTTGTTGTGCTTCATTGAGCTAGCGGGGTTAGCATCGTCCATCTATATACAGTTTATCTCAGTAGTGTGCACAGATGCAAGGAGAGGAGAGTCGTGACGGTATAAACATGTAATAATAAATACAGTGCCTTGCGAAAGTATTCGGCCCCCTTGAACCTTTCAACATTTCGCCACATTTCAGGCTTCAAACATAAAGATATAAAAATTATATTTTTTGTCAAGAATCAAAAACAAGTGGGACACAATCGTGAAGTGGAACAAAATTTATTGGATAATTTAAACTTTTTTAACAAATAAAAAACTGAGAAGTGGGGCGTGCAATATTATTCGGCCCCCTTGAGCTAATACTTTGTAGCGCCACCTTTTGCTGCAATTACAGCTGCAAGTCGCTTGGGGTATGTCTCTATCAGTTTTGCACATCGAGAGACTGGAATTCTTGCCCATTCTTCCTTGCAAAACAGCTGGAGCTCAGTGAGGTTGGATGGAGAGCGTTTGTGAACAGCAGTCTTCAGCTCTTTCCACAGATTCTCGATTGGATTCAGGTCTGGACTTTGACTTGGCCATTCTAACACCTGGATACGTCTATTTGTGAACCATTCCATTGTAGATTTGGCTTTATGTTTTGGATAGGGCTGTCAAAATTATCGCGTTAACTCACGTTAATTAAATTTTTTATTAACGCGTTATTTTTTTTAAAACGCATTAACGCATGTCCGAATGACTCGCCCATTTATCCATAAGAATATCACTCAGAATGCTGCGTGTGAGATGGCCTCCTCCGTGGCCGCTCTGGTTTTTGTTAGCGGCTGTGAGTGAGTCCAAGCTTTGCACGGGCTGCAAGCATGGATCTAGCTATTATAATAACAGCAGCAAGAGATTGCTCCGTTCACATACTCAGCGCTCTGCGCACTGTAATTTCCCTGGTTCTTGTCTGTCAGGCGCGCTCTGCGTACTGTATTCTCCCTGGTTCTTGACTGTCAGGCGTGAGTGTTGCTCGTGTGTGTTTTTGGGAACTAATTATTTTAAAATAGTCTCTTTCAATTGCAAGTTTTGTAATCTGTTTGTTTGATCAATGGATAAAAATAAATGCAATTTAATTAAATGGCACCTTGGCCTGTCTTATACCTGTTTGCCTGCAGGACAGTTCCCTAAACTAACATATCATACTAAAAAAGGGTGGGGTTGTTGCAACAATTAATCTACTTAGAAGTTATCCTAAATTACAGCCAGCTAAAGCTCGGTACCACGCAATAGTTACTTTTACTGGTAACTAGTTACTTTTATAGTGGAGTAACTCAGTAAGTCAATTACTTTTTGGTAGAAGTAACTAGTAACTATAACTAATGACTTTTTCAAAGTAACTTACCCAACACTGGTAATTATATTTGATAATCTCATTTATCTTCAATTGGAGTGGATTTGAAATAGAATGTTAAACATGCAATTAATCGTGAGTTAACTCACCATTACTATGCGATTAATCAACTAAAAAAATTTAATCGTTTGACAGCCCTAGTTTTGGATCATTGTCCTGTTGGAAGATAAATCTCCGTCCCAGTCTCAGGTCTTTTGCAGACTCCAACAGGTTTTCTTCCAGAATGGTCCTGTATTTGGCTCCATCCATCTTCCCATCAATTTTAGCCATCTTCCCTGTCCCTGCTGAAGAAAAGCAGGCCCAAACCATGATGCTGCCACCAACATGTTTGACAGTGGGGATGGTGTGTTCAGGGTGATGACCTGTGTTGCTTTTACGCCAAACATGTCGTTTTGCATTGTGGCCAAAAAGTTCGATTTTGGTTTCATCTGACCAGAGCACCTTCTTCCACATGTTTGGTGTGTCTCCCAGGTGGCTTGTGGCAAACTTTAAACAAGACTTTTTATGGATATCTTTGAGAAATGGCTTTCTTCTTGCCACTCTTCCATAAAGGCCAGATTTGTGCAGTGCACGACTGATTGTTGTCCTATGGACAGACTCTCCCACCTCAGCTGTAGTTATCTGCAGTTCATCCAGAGTGATCATGGGCCTTTTGGCTGCATCTCTGATCAGTCTTCTCCTTGTTTGAGATGAAAGTTTGGAGGGACGGCCGGGTCTTGGTAGATTTGCAGTGGTCTGATACTCCTTCCATTTCAATATAATTGCTTGCATAGTGCTCCTTGAGATGTTTAAAGCTTGGGAAATCTTTTTGTATCCAAATCCGGCTTTAAACTTCTCCACAACAGTATCTCGGACCTGCCTGGTGTGTTCCTTTGTCTTCATGGTTCTCTCTGCGCTTTAAACAGAACCCTGAGACTATCAAAGAGCAGGTGCATTTATACGGAGACTTGATTACACACAGGTGCATTCTATTTATCATCATCAGTCATTTAGGACAACATCGGATCATTCAAAGATCCTCACTGAACTTCTGGAGTGAGTTTGCTGCACTGAAAGTAAAGGGGCCGAATAATATTGCACGCCCCACTTTTCAGTTTTTTATTTGTTAAAAAAGTTTAAATTATCCAATAAATTTTGTTCCATTTCACGATTGTGTCCCACTTGTTGATTCATGACAAAAAAATCTAAATTTTATATCTTTATGTTTGAAGCCTGAAATGTTGCGAAATGTTGAAAGGTTCAAGGCGGCCGAATACTTTCGCAAGGCACTGTATATAAACATAACGTTCTATTTTGTTCTGCCGCAGGTGCTGCTGGCGGAGCTAAAAGGCCGCGGTGAATATTTCGCGGTCAAAGCTCTGAAGAAGGACGTGGTTCTGATGGACGACGACGTGGAGTGCACCATGATCGAGAAGAGGGTCCTGGCCCTGGCCTGGGACAACCCCTTCCTCACTCACCTCTACTCCACTTTCCAGACCAAGGCAAGTCCTGATCCACTCCAGCTCTAACCCTTATCGGTCCAAACGCTTTTAACTCTGTCTGGAAGGCGCGTTGGTTAGAGTTTGTGTTTCACAGCAAAAGATCCTGGCTTCGATTCCACCTCCCGGCCTTTCTGTGTGGAGTTTGCATGTTCTCCTCCTGTCTCTGTAGTTTTCCTCCGGGTGCTCCAGTTTCAATAGGCCTCTTGCTTCTTCGTGTTTTGTGGCGCAACCTGCAGGTTAAATTCAAATTCTCTCACACCTTTGAAGCTAAGCAGGGCAGGGCCTGATTTGTACTGTGATGGGAGACCTCTGGTACCACAGTGTAAAGTGCCAAACTGTTGTTGTGTCCTTAGGCAAGGCACTTCACCCACATTGCCTAGAATGAGTCTGGTGTGTATGAATGATTGGTGACAGTGGCACACACTCAGTTCAGTCAGTGTTTTTCACGGCAGCTGTGGCTACAGTAGTCGTTTATCTCCACCGTGTATGGGGTGAATGAATAATACTGAAGTGCCAGAAATGTGCTGTATCTGTCATCACTCTGTGTGGAGTGAATGGGAACTTCTGGTGAAGTGCTGGGTGCTTGATCTGTGAAATGTGCTATATAAATATAGAATACTTACTTACTGCCATTCTGTCACAGGAGCATCTGTTCTTTGTGATGGAGTATCTCAACGGCGGAGATCTGATGTTTCATATTCAGGAGAAAGGACGGTTTGAGCTGCATCGAACCACGTGAGTGCGAGAGAACACAGCATTGAGTGAATTAATACAAGTGAATGAATATAATAGGTTGGACCATTGGGATATATCTCTATTGTGGAGAGCTGGACCCGTTTTCATGTGGTTGATTTGGGTCCATTAATGAGAGCAGAATAAATTAATCACATGCCATGGTAGCAATTCTTCACTTGGTATTGGGTCCTCATTAATTTAAATATGCAGCAGTTTGAGGTCAAATTTCTCGGAAGAGCCTGGGGGCCGCACAGAAATGTGAATCAGGCTGGATCTGGCCCAGGGCCGCACTTTTCCCACATCTGGATTAGACCAAAACATGGTTAATCAATCAATCAATTTTATCTATAGTGCCCTTTACAACACTCAAGGCGACCAAAGTGCTTTATAGTAAAATTACATAAAATCCATTAAAAAATGTATGCATTCAAACAATAAAACAGTTAAAAAGCATTGAAGTGTCACTGTGCTAGTTGTTTATGATTGTCTTCTCTCAGGGCCATTTAACGTTCCTCTTACCCAAATAGTTTAAATAAAAGATGATCCGATCTTTTCCTCCCCTGTAATAATGTTTTCACGTGGCCTCCTGCTTGACAGCTATAGCAGCGATGCTATATGTTGGCGTTAGCGTCTGCTCAGCATCAAACCCTAAAAGGAGTGTGTGGTGTGTGCTGCCGATCCACCCGCCTCCAGCCATCACAGCTCCCTCCAAAAACCAAACAATGGATCATGAGTCAAGAGAAAGAACTGCATGATTTGAAGATGGAGGTGTTTTTTTGTATTGTTTTGTAACTTGGAACAGTTGTGGGCAGCGGGACGTAACAGGAGATACTCTGTTTATTCATTATTATGTTTCATTGATTTATTCATGTATTTTTGGAGGCGAAACAAAGAAACAGGACAGCAGAGGGCAAAGGAAGAAAGGGAGAGCGGAGAAGATATTCATTTAACGTTTAATATTTGCAAGGCTCAATAAAATCTTGGTATTTTGTCCTGCAGATGGCTAGTCTAACGCTAACCATGACCTTCTCCACAATTACATTTACAGTACCCACTCCAAACTTTAACATTTATTTAAATTTAAGAGTCACAAATGGCACCAAAAAGGGTTTCAAGGCATTGGACAAATGCAAAATTGTCTATTAACTAACTTACTGTAGCTCTATTTGCTTTGCTTTGTTTTGACTGGCTTTTAATCATTTAGACTTAGCTGAACATTATTGATCCTTTTGGGTAAATTACTTTTACACAGTGGAGGCAAATGACAAGTTAACTAATGAATAGTTCTTGAAGTTATGAATAAAAAAAGTGATACAGTTATTGATGTTGTGGTAAAGAGGAAGCTGAGGCGAAAGATTTACTTGATCTACTTTCCCTCCCTTACCTTAAGCCTAGTTTATACTTGCGCGGCGCGGAGCTTACGGAGGTGACGTGACGTCACTTGCGCAACGCGTTGGTCACCGCAAGGCCCTTACGTCGCCTGCCGCGCAGCATCGAAATTTTCTAACTACGTAAGGGTTGCCGCAAGGAATCTCCGCTGTGATTGGTCCGTGTGTGTGTATTGGAAGGAAGCATGAAGCGGCTGCAGCAGGGACATGGACGAGGCACTATGGAGCAGAGAGCTTTGTGCTTCGAAGGAAAAGCAGTTTGGGCTCAGAGCCTGATATACAGGAGACAGTGGACTATCTAACATATATATAACATATATATAACTTATAAACTGTGCAGTCGTTTGTTTTGCACTGTTCCTGTCTTGTTTGAATCGTAGCTGCGTTTGTTGCTTTCCTCCTGCACTCGTAAATCGTTCATGTTTGTCTCAGATATTTGCCACTATATGTTTTGCTGTTTGTGCTGAAAACTATTTAATAATAACCATGTTTCCAACAAGAACTGTGTCTTTATTCACAGCATCACAGTTGAAATGACTTATAAAATAATGAATCCATAAAACTATCACATAAACCTACAGCAGAAACACGTGTAATGAGCTCAAACAGCTTTGTTTGCTATTGTTGTTCTGAAGAGTACAAAGTAGCAGCGTAAATGGGACCGCTCCTGTGTGATCGCCCTCATGTGGTTTGTTGTGGGATTACAACATTCTCCTAAAAACTCCGTAAGGGGAACGCGCCAGTATAACATCAATTGTGCTTACGTAGGTCCACCGCAACCGCTAGCGTAAGCCACGCCGCGCAAGTATACTCTAGGCTTTAGAGCTCAGTCACACAGGAGGAGCTCAGAGTAGAGCCACTGCTTCTCAATTTCAAGAGGACCCAGTTGAGGTGGCTGGTGCATCTGTTTGGGATGCCTCCTCCTGGGCAGTTTACTGGGGAGGTGTTCTGGGCATATCCCACCGGCAGGAGACCAGAGGAAGACCCAGACCACTCTAGAGGGACTGTTTCTCTCAGCTGGCCTGGGAATGCCTCAGGATTGCTGGAGGATATGTGTGTGCATAGGGAAGTCTGGGTAAAGCTGAAGAAAATGGATGAATGCAGTTATAGATAATGACATCTACTTCTTGTTTCTGAAAATCCACTTACAATCGATGCAGACCAGATGTGGCAAATGCTCCTTTGTGGAAGACCAGAAGCCTTCTCAATGGTCTTGTGTAAACGCAGAACAGTCTTTGTCCTGAATTGAAAGAACACGTTGTTTAAATATTATCACAGAAGCTGGTTTTGTTTAGACTAAATGTAAATAACTCAAATTCAAGATGAGTGGTTTTCTTGAGGCCGCTGTAAATTGGATACGGAACTTTTGTCCAGGTTTGCTCTCTGGTCTTGCTCTCTGGTCTCGCTCTCTGGTCTCGCTCTCTGGTCTCGCTCTCTGGTCTCGCTCTCTGGTCTCGCTCTCTGGTCTCGCTCTCTGGTCTCGCTCTCTGGTCTCGCTCTCTGGTCTCGCTCTCTGGTCTCGCTCTCTGGTCTCGCTCTCTGGTCTCGCTCTCTGGTCTCGCTCTCAGGTCTCGCTCTCCGGTCTCGCTCTCCGGTAACTCTCTCTCTGGTCCTCACGTAGCCCTCAGTCCTGCTCCTGCACCTGTTTGTTAGTGGTTGCACGGCTTTTGAAAGCTGCAGCAGCGCTCAGACCTACAATCAACAGCTTCAGCAGTTGTGAGTTCAGGTGGTTAGAAAGATCTTTAAAATTTATGAGGGGTTTTGCAACATTAAAACTGCTACTTCAAGGATTTCAATTTTTTGTATTTTTTTTCAGAAAACTTCACATTTTTTGACAAAATAAATCATTGTAATTTGTAAATCTACTCACAACGAGCAAAATCTGAAATTGTACAACATCAGTGCAGTGTTTTTGTGGAAGCCGAGGACAGAAGCAGGTTGGAGAAAGGCTAATCTTTTGTCTCTGCTCCGGTTTCACATTATGAGACCGTTATTCACCTGTGTCCCGCACCAAACAAATGTCCCGCTCAATAATTCACTACAAATGAGTCCGCGACACATGACACGAAGCAGCAGCAGGAATAGTGGCAGCAGCAGCAGCAGCAGTAGTAGTAGTACTAGCATTAGTACACATGTACTACTATAATCTATGGAGTTTATCCAGGACTGAGGCTGTAGATCCAGGTCTGAGGCTGTAGATCCAGGTCTGAGGCTGTAGATCCAGGACTGAGGCTGTAGATCCAGGGCTGAGGCTGTAGATCCAGGGCTGAGGCTGTAGATCCAGGGCTGAGGCTGTAGATCCAGGGCTGAGGCTGTAGATCCAGGGCTGAGGCTGTAGATCCAGGGCTGAGGCTGTAGATCCAGGGCTGAGGCTGTAGATCCAGGACTGAGGCTGTAGATCCAGGGCTGAGGCTGTAGATCCAGGGCTGAGGCTGTAGATCCAGGGCTGAGGCTGTAGATCCAGGGCTGAGGCTGTAGATCCAGGGCTGAGGCTGTAGATCCAGGGCTGAGGCTGTAGATCCAGGACTGAGGCTGTAGATCCAGGGCTGAGGCTGTAGATCCAGGTCTGAGGCTGTAGATCCAGGTCTGAGGCTGTAGATCCAGGGCTGAGGCTGTAGATCCAGGACTGAGGCTGTAGATCCAGGACTGAAAGACGCCTGGTTCAGGGCCATCATGACGCCATGATAAAGCCCATGCATAGTATGATTTCAACAAAAGTTTCAACAATGATACCTGGGCGACAGTAGCTCAGTTGGTAGAGTGTTGATCTTTGGGCCTGATCGTTGTGGGCTCAATTCCACCAATACCCTTGTCATCTGCTCCCTCTGATGTCTGCTGTCGTCGTGTCCCTGGGCAGGGCACTTAACCCCACTTTGCCTGAAGTCCACGCTGAAAGATCAAGGCTGTATCAAGCAATCTTCCTGTGGACCCACCACCTGCAGGAGGATCAGCGAGGGACTGGTGCTTTGTGAATTGGGTGACAGCTCTGATTGCCACCACCCTGACCCAGAAATGAATAATAAATGGATGAAAATGAATGAATGAATGAATGAAAAAGATATACCTGTTTTAAAAGTAATTTCTATTTAGGCTATTGATTTCACTGTTAATTGTTGTATGTTTGCTTCCCACAGGTTTTACTCTGCAGAAATCATCTGTGGTCTGCAGTTCCTTCACTCCAAAGGAATCATTTACAGGTTAGACAAGAACTTTATTCAAAACTAAAGTATGTCTCATGTGTTCTCTGCTCTTTTTAAAAATGCACTGACGAAACTTGCGGTTAACCCCTCCCTCACTTTTAGCACCTTTTTATTTTTATTTTAATGTGACGTTGGCGTCTGTGGTTACGTTTCAAATATAGTCTAAAAGTGTTTGTGCTTTCTTCTCTTCTGCAGAGATCTGAAGCTTGATAACGTGATGTTGGACCAGGACGGACACATAAAGATCGCAGACTTCGGGATGTGCAAAGAAAACGTGTTTGGAGAAAACCGAGCCACAACTTTCTGTGGAACTCCGGACTACATCGCTCCAGAGGTGAGACCAGAGAGTGAGACCAGAGAGTGAGACCAGAGAGTGACAGACCAGAGAGTGAGAGACCAGAGAGTGAGAGACCAGAGAGTGAGAGACCAGAGAGTGAGAGACCAGAGAGTGAGAGACCAGAGAGTGAGAGACCAGAGAGACCAGAGAGTGAGAGACCAGAGAGTGAGAGACCAGAGAGTGAGAGACCAGAGAGTGAGAGACCAGAGAGTGAGAGACCAGAGAGTGAGAGACCAGAGAGTGAGAGACCAGAGAGTGAGAGACCAGAGAGTGAGAGACCAGAGAGTGAGAGACCAGAGAGTGAGAGACCAGGGAGTGAGAGGCCAGGGAGTGAGAGGCCAGGGAGTGAGAGGCCAGGGAGTGAGAGGCCAGGGAGTGAGAGGCCAGGGAGTGGGAGGCCAGAGAGTGAGAGGCCAGGGAGTGGGAGGCCAGAGAGTGAGAGGCCAGAGAGTGAGAGGCCAGAGAGTGAGAGGCCAGAGAGTGAGAGGCCAGAGAGTGAGAGGCCAGAGAGTGAGAGGCCAGAGAGTGAGAGGCCAGAGAGTGAGAGGCCAGAGAGTGAGAGGCCAGAGAGTGAGAGGCCAGAGAGTGAGAGGCCAGAGAGTGAGAGGCCAGAGAGTGAGAGGCCAGAGAGTGAGAGGCCAGAGAGTGAGAGGCCAGAGAGTGAGAGGCCAGAGAGTGAGAGGCCAGAGAGTGAGAGGCCAGAGAGTGAGAGGCCAGAGAGTGAGAGGCCAGAGAGTGAGAGGCCAGAGAGTGAGAGGCCAGAGAGTGAGAGGCCAGAGAGTGAGAGGCCAGAGAGTGTGAGATATAGAGAGATCAGCTTAACTTTTAGCGGTTGAGGTATCTTTTCTCATTTTTTGATGGGTCAGAAATATCCTCTTTTGGATAGTTTTCCAAAGTGGCGCAGTGCTAATACTCTGACGTTGTGTGTTCAGATCCTGCTGGGGCAGAAGTACTCGTTCTCTGTGGACTGGTGGTCCTTCGGCGTCCTTCTGTACGAGATGCTGATCGGACAGTCTCCTTTCCACGGAGACGATGAAGACGAGCTGTTCGAGTCAATCCGAATGGACACGCCGCACTATCCACGCTGGATCAACAAGGAGGCGCGGGACCTGATGGAGAAGGTGAGAGCGCCACACACACACAGACACACAGACACACACACACAAAGACACACACACTGTTTAACTGGACACAAAAGTATTTAATGAAGTATTTTAACCGTTGACCCGTGATGATCAGATTCAGATTCAGATTAATTTATTTGCCATTTGCAGTAAAACCACATTGGAAAAACTGTGCAAGACTACCCCGGTGTGCGCCAGACAGAGACGACACACACCAGAGCTCTTGCCACGGCGCCATTTTTCCGGCGCCATGCGACCGGAAGCACTCGGTGACATCCAGTCTCATTTGACAATAAACCTGTGTGCCATTCCTACTAAAACTCAGAAGTCCTTAAACTCTTAAGCCCTAATCACATAAAAACAAGTCCTGCGTATTTCCCCGCACTTCCTCATCTCTCTGCTGTTCACATAAACACACTAAAACAGGAATGTGTGCTACATCATCAGCTCTGGAGATCAACTGACAAAATAGTGTTCAAATCCCTTCTTGCACTCTCTAAATACGTAGACTAAAAAGATCTTGAAAAATGTAGTCCAGCAAGTACTGTAGTATTTAACAACAAAAAATTAAGTGTTCACCATGTGTTGCTTTGTTCGTCTTTTTATACCAGTACTAATCTGTTTATACGTATAGCACAATTCATTGAAATCCTAAATAATCACAGTACATTAAAAACAATGAAGATACAATCCTTCAGTTGTATGCACAGCTAAACGGAACTGTTTTTGACCTGGATTGAAACATTGTCAGAGAGGAGGCTGTCTCACATTTTCAGGAAGACTACTCCAGATTATAGGGATCCCGTTTGTCACTGACTTTCCAATTTGAAGCTGACCTCACAGCCAATCTGTCAATATACTCTACTGCAGGGCTGTCAAAGCGGTCCTTAAAGGGCCGTGTGGCTGCAGGTTTTCATTCGAACCAAGAAGGAGCACACCAGACTCCACCCATTTCCTCAAGTGACTCCAGTCTTAACCTGAAGACTTGAAGACATGGCTGGAGTGTGGTGTGCTCCTGCTTGGTTGGACTGAAAACCTGCAGCCACACAGCCCTTTGACGACGGGTTTGACGCCCCTGCTTTAATGTATTATACTCTTTTTAGTATAATCCCAGTCTTTTATCGCTGATGCTTCATGGGTTTGTCTGCTCTTTGTTCTTTCCGTCCACTGCAGCTGTTTGAGCGAGACCCCAGTCGCCGGTTGGGAGTCGTGGGAAACATCCGTCTGCATCCGTTCTTCAAGAGCATCAACTGGACCGGACTGGAGCGAAAGGAGATGGAGCCGCCGTTCAAACCTAAAGTGGTGAGGCTGTGGTCCAGCTCGCACTCGGACCGGCAACAAAAGCAGAAATCAAATATATAGATATCAAACTTAAAGAAACCCACACAAAAAAACACTTTTTGAGCAGATTTAGGTACATGTATATTTGAATCAGAACTTTTATTTAACCGGGAGATTTCAGAATCTCTTTTGTCTCTGGCCAGAGAGGGGGGAGAGATCTTGTACATGTTTTTATTGGTGGAGGAAACCGGAGCGCCCAAAGAATACTTCCACAATTTGTTTTCTTCTGACTTGAAATATAATAATATAAACCCAGACAGCATCATATCACGGTGATATGATGCTATTGGAGTACACACATAAGGCTGTGAAAGGTGAACCGTGAGGGACAGTACTCTGCATAATGACCGCATAACAAGATGTGTAACAATGGTGAAGCTCAGAGTTTGGGCAGCTACACACAATCTACTGTATAAAGTTGTCCTTGTAAAAATATGTAAGCAAGGAAATCTCACTCATTTTGAAAGTTTTAAGTTTGTTTTTACGTCACTTCCAACGTGATGAAAAGTTGACATGAGTCCAAACAACAAGGCAACATTTCCGCTGTGGTTCTGGTTCGACACATTTCAACAGGGGTCAAAAAACACACCATGAAAAACGGCATTAAGCAAGTCTTAGATTCGATCAAACCGAGTTTTCCCTGTTCTCTCACTCCAGTCCTTGTTGGTTTTTTTGCAGAAAGCTCCAAATGACTGCAGTAACTTTGACCGCGAGTTCCTTAGCGAGAAGCCCCGCCTCTCGTACAGCGACAAGAACTTCATCGACTCCATGGACCAGTCGGCCTTCGCTGGGTTCTCCTTCATCAACCCCAAAATGGAGGAGCTCATCGAGTGACACAAACTCATCTTCATATTTGCAACAGCCAAAAGCGTGGGTCAAAATCAGTACTTTTTTGGGTGTTGTAACCTAGAGCAGGCCCTTTGTGTTGTAGAGTTTGGCATTTCATGGTTGTGTGCATGCATTATCGGTCCTGAATGTGAAATAATTTAGTCTACAGTCTTGGTTCCGTGAGTTGCCTGGCCAGCGAGGAACAGCTGACTGAGAGATCAAGAGAATCAAGACCCTGATTCCACCAGCCCTGTTCTACTCTATTCTGCTCTACCCCAATCGGGAGCGTTTCCACAGGCCCCGTTTTAACCAGTAGTAGACTACGCTAGTCGACTTCACTCTAAGCTTGAGTAGACTAGCGTAGGGTAGTGTGGAGTAGAATCAGAATCCTTTTATTGCCATGTGAGTAACAAGAAGTCACAAACTAGGAAATTGCTTTGGCTCTCGGTGCAAACAAGTTAAAGCAGAATAAAATCAAGAAGGAATGATTAAATAAAAATCTACATAAGTATAGAGTAGACTAAGGTTGGGTAGACTAGCTTAGGGTAGACTAGCTTAGGGTAGACTAAAGTAGACTAGCGTAGAGTAGACTCATGGATCTATTATAATAACTGAATAGGGTATTACTAGCTTGGAGCTGAAGAACCCATGTGCTCGGGGGATTCTCGCGGTACTGCAGACTAAACCAGACTAAATTCACGTGGGCTACCCAGAAATTTACCCCATAGAACTAAATGTAAAATAAAACAGCGCGACCTCAGCTGACAGAGAACCTAATAAGTTTAGGGTAGGGTTTTGTGGGGATTTTAGTGTCCCTTGTCATCCTGAACTTTTGTTCTTCTTAAATTCTTCGGTTTTCTTTAAATCCACACTTTAGTGCCACAAACTGGCTCCCGCTCTAACTCGTGCTCTGATGAACTGCTCTGATTGGTCAGAGCGCGGCCGAGCCCCTCTGTGCACGTGCGTGAGACCCGGTGTGAGACCCACACACGCGTGTTTGGCGCAACACATCATGGGAGATAGCGCAACGCATCATGGGAGTTCATCCACTGCACAGAACCGGGAGGACCAGACGATGCCCAAATACGGGCGAGTTTCCCATAGATCTTTTCGAGTTCCAGGCGACTTCCGCTAATCTTTCAGCTCCCATGCCGGCACACAGCGCCACTGAGCACAACCATTCATTTGAATAGGGCGCCATCTTGGATCGCCGGGGCTTGAGTAGACTAGAGTAAAGTAGACTAGCGTAGAGTAGACTAGCGTAGAGTAGACTAGCGTAGAGTAGACTAGCGTAGAGTAGACTAGCGTAGAGTAGACTAGCGTAGAGTAGACTAGCGTAGAGTAGACTAGCGTAAGGTAGTCTAGCGTAGGGTAGCCTAGCGTAAGGTAGCCTAGCGTAGGGTAGCCTAGCGTAGGGTAGCCTAGCGTAGGGTAGCCTAGAGTAGGGTAGCCTAGAGTAGGGTAGCCTAGCGTAGGGTAGCCTAGCGCAGAGCAGCCTAGCGCAGAGCAGCCTAGCGCAGAGCAGCCTAGCGTAGAGCAGCCTAGCGTAGAGCAGCCTAGCGTAGAGCAGCCTAGCGTAGAGCAGTCTAGCGTAGAGTAGACTAGCGTAGAGTAGACTAGCGTAGAGTAGACTAGCGTAGAGCAGCCTAGCGTAGAGCAGCCTAGCGTAGAGCAGCCTAGCGTAGAGCAGCCTAGCGTAGAGCAGTCTAGCGTAGAGCAGCCTAGCGTAGAGCAGTCTAGCGTAGAGTAGACTAGCGTAGAGTAGAGTAGCCTAGCAGAGAGTAGGGTTGTTGGGATCAGGCTTCATTTAGCTTTAGATTTATGCATATGCTTTAAAAAAACATGTATAATAGTTTTTCACTCTTCCTCGTCTACATTAGAGCTTTAATTGGGCCTAAAATAATGAAACCTCATCCCTACTGACTTCTCTCTGATGGCGAGAGTCTGTATGAATACAGACCGTGAAGGTGGAGCCTCACGATCCTTCTGACCTTTGGGTTTTAAGCAGGAGGTCTCAGAACAGTTGCTACATGGTTTGTGGCGTTCCTGGCTCTTCCTGTCGTCGTGAAGCAGAATTCACTAGCGTGGAATTGTTCACCCACTAACGGGGAACGTGAGCAGCAGTGTAGACCGTCGCGACACAGGTTTGTTTTACCTGCTGATGTGTCGTTGCAGGAGAACTTGCCATGCTTTACAGTGCAAGTATAAAGCCAGTCCAATCATTCAACCTTCTTCACTAAATAATATTTTGATGAAAACTGTAGTAATGTACAGGGCTGGTCAGGCTACCTCATATTGAGCACACAAACATACTTTTAAATCGACTTCAATCTCAGTCCAGTCTTATTCTGTCGCTTTAGTCGTTGGCTGCATGTTCAAATACTTAAATCAAGTAGTTTTTATCTTTCTCAAAAGATGTTCAAAGTGTGTGTGTGTGCAAGAGGAAACTCTGGGCTTGGTCAAATGCAGAAGATGTGGTTTCGTCAGCTTCACAGTGCCAAATGTAAAGAAACAAACGTAACAGCTTAGGTTCTCAACCGGAAAACGTATTGGTGAATAAAGCATAGGTACAAAAACGTACTGGTGAATAAAGCATAGGTACAAAAACGTACTGGTGAATAAAGCATAGGTACAATTGTTTTAATAGTGTTTAAATTACGTCTGTATATAGGCATTGTATATGTTTTTACTTGTATCATGTATATTGGTAAGATAAGGATGTACTTTTTTACTGTCTGTCTTTAACATCTGATTAAATAACCATTCACACCCAACAAGTTTGTGTTAACTTCTTTTGGGAGGAAATAATATTCAAAACGTGCTTAATGATTCCATATGTTTTCAATTTAATACAATGTATTTGTGTATCTGTCACAACGGCAGTTGTCTCCAATTTGTGGATTCCTCAACAACAGATCAGAGGTGGTTCGAACACAGGAAATGTAATATCAAACACACAGGAGCCATCGGTCCATAGGGAGCAGGATAACCACTGTTGCTACATGTTAAAAAAAATGTACTGGATCATCACTGGTTATAGGCTCACATCCCACATCGGGAAATGTCTGTTGCCATAACTTCAGAGCACTGGGAACAGAAGCACTCAGTACACAGTAGTAGAGCTGTCTTTGATGAGAAAAAAAAAAGTCAGTGTTGGGAGTAACTTGGAACTAATATATATGTGGTCCTGTATCTAAGCCACCGTGGTGTGTAACCAGTGTGTAAGATTCTGTATTTACCATTAAAGACCCGGTCAAAAGAAAGAATACCTCCACACTAAGAAACACTTGTCTCCACTAATTAGAGGTCATAAATTGTGGGAGGTATTGAGCAAATCCAGTCTCCCCTGCCTCACAGCCTCACAGTGGGTTAGGGTGACTAGAGCGGCGGCAGAACCAGTTGTTAATAGTACAATTAAAGTAACTCCAGTCAGTGTCGCATTTAATTCGATTGTATCAATTAACTATTTACATTTATTACACACGCACGCGCTCACTCACATTCGCTTAATACCGAAAGGTGCGCCCTCTTGCGGGTGCATCGTGTAATCAAACATTAGTATTTGTAAGTTTGAGTTTAGGACAAACAACAAGAATGTGAAATCAATCCTGCCAAACATGTGGTGCCACCTGTACGTGAAAGCTAAGCAGGGCACGGCCTGATTAATACTGCGATGGAAGACGCAGTATGCCCAGATAAACTGTGTCTAGTGGTAGTTTTTCACCACTTTGTGTTATGTGTTAACATTATTATTGCTATTATCATTATGTGTATTATTATCATTATCATATTTATATTTAGTTATATTTAACACACGCACGCACAATTTCGTACGTCATCACGTATGGGCTCCACGTCACCACCCACCACTGTGTACGGAAGTAACTGCGCCGCATCCATTCCATCATCACCAACACCTCAGACCCAGCTCTCTGCAGGTGTTTTAACGGCTTTATGTGCCTTTAACTGCTGGACTGACATGGACCTCTGTCTCCGCTGCTACGGGCTGATGTTACAATGACATTAGAACCGGTTTTATAGCCCGTTAGCTCGGAACAAACAAACAAACAGTCGTGATTCATCATGAGCACAGAAGATGTGTTGAAAGACGCGTCCACTTTGGCCTCCTATAACGTCTTGCTGCAGGTAAATACTCTGTAGTATAATGTAATGTCATGTATTGTGGATAGATTAGTTTCTCAGGGTCGCTCTCTCTCCCTGTGTGACTGTAGGTGACGTTTCGGGTTCTGACGTTTCTGCTCAACGCGTTTACGTTACGGTTCGTGTCCAAAGAGTTGATCGGAGTCGTCAATGTCAGGTACGAGGGCAGCTGTTTTTCACTGGTAATGTCATCGTTTAATATGTTTAAATCTTACCCACTGTTTTTAATGCACTGCACTTTGTAGGACAGGGGACTCGAACCTTTTTCAATCAGAGAGCTAATTTTACACAACAGAAGAGAGACTAAACTGTTTTACAGTCACAGTCTATATTATAACTTCCGGAAAACATGGAGAACACGCCTGTATAATATACCATAATACTGTTTAACTCAACATTGAAACTTAAAATATAAATAAATAGATATGTAATGACTCAAAATGTTGTAATTTAGGATCATGTGTTAAATTCTAAATCCTTTGGAGACCTACCTGTAAGAGGATGATGAGATACTGGTAGTTCCGAAGCTATAGATTGGAGACCTGAAAAAACAACACATTGAAGTAGAAATAGTAATGACAACAAGATCCGAGAACATCACTGGTGTGTCTTTGAAATAGGACTGTTTATGGTAATGGGGGTGGGGGGGGGGGCTATTATAATTAAGAGAAATAATTGATGTTGATGTAAGTTCCGACTGTAATTTAAATTGAGTCATTAGTAATACCATACAAGAAACAACGAAAAGAACATTTAGAAAGCGGTAGGAAACGGTCCGTTTATTTTCCATTTGCAGTAAAACCACATTTGAATATATGTATTAGAGTTCCCCAGTGTGCACCAGACAAGAACATCAATAAAACAAGCTAAAAAGTACAGGAAACAATTGTCACTGTGAAACCAATCAACAAAAAACGTTTCAAAATAAAGGCAGGATCATTAAAGTACTTTGTTCAGACTGATGAGAGCTCGTGGATTTAAGATATCCTGCATCTCAGTGAACGATATCTTCTGCCAGAGGGAAGAAGCTGGAACATGGCTTTTCCAGGGGCCAGAAGAGTCATTGATTTTTTTTGAAGAGCTGAATTTAATTGACAGTTCACAGTCCTCTTTCAGATCAGAGCACCTTGTTTAGAGCCAAACCACACAGTCACAGAACCAACAAGCAAACGGTGCAACCATCAAAGCAAATTGTACAATGGATAATTCTAGATTTAAAATAAAGGCTACAACAACGAAAACCTGATGTGTGTCTTTCCCACAGGCTCACGCTGCTCTACACTACGCTCGTGTTCTTGTCCAGAGAGGCCTTTAGAAGAGCCTGTCTGAGCGGAGGGTCTGGGGTCAACCACAGCTGGAGACAAGTCGTCAACCTGCTATGGCTCACGTAAGACCACCTCTGATATAAAGGCACAAGAGGCAAGTTTATTTGTATAACACAGTTCATACACAAGGGCAACTCAAAGTGCTTAACAAAACAAGATAACGTTAAAATCACACAAGGTATTCTGACGGAGCAAAACAAAGCCGATTTGACTGGACACAACAGGATTCCATAAGGAGATGTTTAATGATCCAAGCACTTAAATCCAGTCTATTTTGACATTATTCAATTCAATTCAATTTGTTTTTGTACAGCCCGAAATCACAACATTAGTTATAAACGTGCGTCCGATAACTATTACTACTTAATGGAGTCAAACAAATCTATTCATAATAACACAAAAACAAGTCCTGTGTAATACCCTGCTCTTTCTCGTCTCTCTCTGCTGTTCACATCTGTCAGTGTGCCCCAGGGCAGCTGTGGCTACAGTAGAAGTTTATCACCACAGTGTATGGAGTGAATGAATGATGACATGTAAAGCGTCTTTGAGTGTAGTTTTATTGCTACACAAAGCTCTACAAAGTATCACATAAGGCATTAAAACATAAACATTCAAATCACAGTATATTCAAAACAGTGAAGACACAATCCTGTTGATATTATCCTGTTGTGTATGCAGCGAAACTGAACTTTTATGAACCTGAATTTGAACATTGTCAAGAGAAGAAGTCCGTCTCACATTTTCAGGAAGACTGTTAGCTGTATAAATAAATAAAATGAAACGCTGTCCTGACTCTATGCACCAGGAGGATGTATGCTCCATCTTCAGCTCTGGAGATCAACAACCGTCTTCAAATAGTTTGTTAACAAAATAAAAGTACATACATTTGCCGCACTGCTGTAAAAGCCAGTTCAAAGAAATGATTTAAAAAGCGGTTGCTTATAGTTCAGCGAGGACAGTAATTCCAAATTGAGATCTTGGACAAGGTCGACCAGTAAAACCAGAACAACCAGGACGGTGTGTCATGTTTCTGTTATTTTACTATTTAGAAGCATACAATGTTTCCAAATTTCCTCAGCCGTTGATTGCGAGGTCATAAACAATTGCTTTAAACTCTGTGTAAATCTACCTTATCAGGATTTACCATTTTCAAAATTATTTCGTGATCTTATAATTAGAGCTTTAAACTAAAATGGAGGGACTTGTTTTAGCTACAATTCCATACCTCCATGGCCTCGAACCAAACCACATCTGTGACCCATGTTAGTTCCATATGAACCAACTGGGACTCAGAGGAGCACAGGGACTGGCCTCCTGCTGGGACTCATGAGGAGCACAGGGACTGGCCTCCTGCTGGGAATCTGAGGAGCACAGGGACTGGCCTCCTACTGGGACTCTGAGGAGCACAGGGACTGGCCTCCTGCTGGGAATCTGAGGAGCACAGGGACTGGCCTCCTGCTGGGACTCTGAGTCAAGACTAAACTGGGAAAAAAGCTTTCATAGTTGCTGCTCCTTCATAAACATGTTGCAAAAAGACTGGAAATTATCTGAACTTATTTCATTGAATGCTTTCCATGATTGTATTAAATTAAATTGTATCTAACTGTTTTTATAATCTGTATTTATATGTAGCCTTTAACTTTTGTCCAGGACTCCCTTGAAAAAGAGGTTCTTAATCTCAATGGGACTTTCCTGGTTAAATAATCGTTAAATAAATAAAAAAACATGGAGGCAGTTTCAGGTTGGGATAAGATAAGATCAACTTTATTGATCTCACAATAGAGACATTTACAAGTAATCAAGACAAACTTCCACTTTGACACTGATGTTCAAATCCAGGTTAAAATCAGTACAGCTGAGTAGAGTCTAGTTGAGTTCGGCAGGGTCATATCTGTCAGTCGCTCTCCTAATGTCTTTCTGTATTCTTTCTCCCTTCAGGTTACCACTAGGAGCTCTCTGGGGCGTCCTGCTGGTCTGCGTGTGGCTCTGGCTATTGGAAGTCCCGGACCCTGTCTCCGTGCCCTTCTACAGCCCGGCCGTGGTGCTGTTCGCCCTGGGGGGAGTGGTGGAGCTGCTGGCCGAGCCGCTCTGGGTCCTGGCTCAGGCTCACATGTTCGTGCGGCTCAAAGTGATCTCCGAGAGCCTGGCTATGATCGCCAAATGCAGCGTCACCGTGGCGATGGTGGTGTTTGCTCGTGAATGGGGGTTGTGCATATTTGCAGCCGCTCATGTAAGCTTTGGCATCAGTTTTGTGTCGTTATACTGCAGAGAAAGTGTGAAATAATAGTTGTTTTATATTCTTCCAGTGTGTTTATACAGGATTTCTGGTTTTCTGTTACGTCGCTTACTTCGTCCGATTCTTGGGCTCCAAAGAGGCGTCAGAGAAGAGTTTTCCCCTGAGAAATGTCAGAGAGCTGCTTCCAAGAAAAACCTATGGAGAGGTAAAGCGCTAAAGCAAACATGATGACAAAACAACACGATCCACAACAGTCCACAAAAACAAGACAAGATTTTTACATAAGAAAATTAATAATGTGGCTTTTAATTTCTCATTTATCTTCATTTTAAAATCACCGCCTGCAAACACAGTCATGTGATTGTAAAGAACGTTGCTTCACTTGAGAAATTACCAAAACTCATTTAGAGCCAATGCTTTTGTTTTAAAGGCAGAAAACAGCTTTTAGTTTTTTGTACAACCACATGGCTATGTTTTCGTATTTCAAACAAAACAAAAGGCCTCCCTCTGGTGGCAGCATAGGGAATAACATGCACAGCACATGTTTTACCCTTCCTACCTGTTTCACCATCTGCTTCCTACTTAAGATATTATTTCACATCCAAAAGCATGCAATTATAGCAGGCATTGGTTTCGTAGAGCGCTTTCTGGACACCTAAAGACGCTTCACATGTCATTATTTTCTCACTCCAAACAAAATTCACTCTTGTAGCCACAGCCTTGAATTCAATCTATATTTGAATGGACAAAAATAAAGCATATAGTTTTCTCTAGCATGCAGTGCCTCCCGAAAGTACTCATTCACCGTGAACTTTTACACATTTTGACGGGATTACAACCATGAACATCAATATTTTATTTAGAATTTTTGACTGACTTTCTGCTATTAATGCAGCAAAAGGGGGTTCCACAAAGTATTAACTGTGCTGTATGAACACATGCCCAACTTTTTGGTTTTACATTATTTGAAACATATCATTTTGCTTTCACTTCACAGTTGTCTGTTACATGTCTGTGAACCTTCAGTAAAGAATTCTACATAAAATCTTTATATTTATGCTTTTAAACGGTACACAATGTGCAGCAAAAGTTCAAGGTGTATTATTAGTTTCTAGAGGTACAATTCAATTCCATTCAATTAAATGTATTCTTGTATAGCCCTTAAATCACAACCGTAGTTATCTCGAAGGACGTTACTGAGCCGTTGAATTCACCAACACAGATCAGAACAGTTCAGCACAAGAAATAAAATGATAAAAAGACACTGTAATGTCCTCTTTTTCTTAAACTTCACTCTTCTTCTTCCTTGTTTATTCCCTGCAGCCGCTGTTGGATTGGTCCCTGGCCCGTCTCACCTGGAGCTTCTTTAAGCAGTCGTTCCTGAAGCAGATCCTGACGGAGGGCGAGCGTTACGTCATGACCTTCCTGAACGTGTTGAGCTTCGGGGACCAGGGCGTGTACGACATCGTCAACAACCTGGGCTCCATGGCGGCGCGCTTCCTCTTCCTGCCCATCGAGGAGAGCTTCTACGTCTTCTTCGCCAAAGTGATGGAGCGAGGGCGAGACGTGAGGAGCCAGAAGCAGGTCCGGGTCCAGGAGAAGCATGGGTCTCTGAGGTGTACTGTCTGTTTGCTGTAGCTGCTATATGTTCCCACATTTCAACGTTTATCTTTTTCCTTTAATTCCTAGTGTGGGACAACAACAGATTTTCTTATTTCAATCCAATCCACTTTATTTTTATAGCACATTTCATAAACACAGTGCTGCATAATACAAGACTATCTGTTTTGAGTTTTATTTTTTTCTAAATTATGTTTACTAAAGAGAATGACAGCACCCATAGACTGTAGATCGATGGGCAATGCCAACCCGCTAGCACAGAGAAGCCCAATAGGGAAGTGCTCATAGACAAAGCTTTGCTCCAACTCGCTCTGGCTTCTCTATTTACATTGAAAATCAAACTCCTCCAGCCCAGTAACCGTTTGTGTCACACTCACTATTTTTCCCAAAGCAGTGGTTTGTTGCTGTCTATGCTGTCCCGTTTCCACCAGCCCTACTCTACTCTGCTCCATATGTGAGCGTAATGGAAACACAATCAGATAGAGTAGCCAGTTGTAATATTATTTTAGTACCAGCTCAGCCTGGACAGAACCAGGACCAGGAGCAGGGGTGGGCAATTATTATCTTCAGGGGGACACTTTGGGATATTGCCCTATTGTATTGGGCCAAGCCCGTTTTGGCTTAATACTTATTTACCAAAGATAAAGATATCCAGTGTGTTATTTGTGTTTGTGGACATGTTTTTATAGCATATGAATTAATAACATTCCAGGGTAGCACATGTTAAGTTACAACATTGAGTATTGTCTCCTGATTTACTGAACTCGGAGTCTGCTCTGCTCCTCCTGAGTCTGATAGAAAACCTGCAGCCACTGCAGCCCTTTCTGGGCCGGTTTGGACACCGGCGTGTGATGCTGTAGCCCCCCAGAGTCTACAGCATCACACCGGCGTGTGATGCTGTAGACTCTGGGGGGCTACGTAAGCAACAGACAGTAGTCTGTTGCTTACAGACTACTGTCAGAGCAGAGCAGAGCAGAGCAGAGCAGAGCAGACACTTACACTGTTTTTGCTGGTCCTGTTATAATCTGGCCTCTTCCTGTGTGTGTGAAATACAGTTATGGATGATTGTTGAGTTTGTTGTGTTTGTTGAATTTGTGAGTGTGTGTTGCTGCAGGAGGAGATGGCTCTGGCTGCAGACGTGCTGGAGTGTCTGCTGAAGCTGGTGCTGGTGATCGGTCTCATCATCTCTGCGTTCGGTTACTCCTTCTCTCATCTGGCTCTGGACATGTACGGAGGAGCTCTGCTCAGCAGCGGAACAGGTCTGAGAAGTTTAACTGAAGAATCATCTGTCTAGAACTTACAGAGAGATAAGTCCTTTCCACTACTCTACTCTACTCTACTCTACTCTACTCTCTATGTCTCCTCCTCTCTCCTCCTCATGTCTCCTCGTCTCCTCCTCTCCTCCTCAGGTCCCTCTCTGCTGAGGTGCTACAGCGGTTACGTTCTGCTCCTCGCGGTGAACGGTGTGACTGAGTGTTTTGTGTTTGCCGCCATGAGCCAGCGACAGGTCGACAAGTGAGAACGCATTATGTATCACCTTTTATCTAAATGTTTTATATAGATAAAGTGGATGTTGCTGCACCAATAGCCATCAGAATGTAGTCAGAGTGTAGACCAAGCCCTGGTGATCCAAGTTCACCGGGAGATGAACAAGTCCAGCGCCCGGAAAGCCTATTCAAATGAATGGCTCGTGCTCAGTAGCGCAAAGGGTGAAAGCTGTAGGTTCTCTGTCAGGTTCTCTGTCAGCTGAGGTAGAGCTGTTTTAGTTTACGTTGAGTTCTATGGAAAATTTTTCTGGGTAGCCCACATGAATTTAGTCTGCAGTATCGCAAGCGCCCCCTGTGCCTGTGGGTGGGACAGCTTTGAGCTAGTAATACCCTATCCAGATATTAGATCCTTGGTGTAGACCCGACGAGTGTCTTTGAACCTGAATGTGAGAACTGCCTCTCCTCTCCTCACCTCTCCCCTCTCCTTTCCTCCCTCATCTCTCTCCTCTCCTCCCCCCTTTTCTCTCACATCTCCTCTCTCCTCTCCCCTCTCCTCTCCTCTCCTCTCCTCTCTCCTCTCTCCTCTCTGCTCTCTGCTCTCTCTCTCTCTCCTCTCTCTCTCTCTCTCTGCAGTTATAACCTGGTGATGCTGGGCCTGTCAGTCTCCTTCCTGCTGCTGTCCTATGCTCTGACCTGGTGGGCCGGAGGGGTGGGCTTCATCCTGGCCAACTGTCTGAACATGGGCCTGAGAATCCTCCACAGCGTCGTCTTCATCCGTCACTACTTCAGCAGCAGCCCGTGGAGACCTCTGCGTGGCCTGCTGCCCTCCCCACTGCTGCTCCTGGCTCTGCTGGTCAGCGCCCTGGTCACCGCTCTGTCAGAGGTGAGCGGTCTCTATGGCCTGTCTCTTTAAATGTGTGCATACTTTATATATAATCATACAAACAAAACCAAATTTCTATCGTGATATTGTTGTCTAAATCCAGAAATAAGCCATACTACACAAGCTCCAGGACAATTTCTATACAGCAACTTGGCTTCCCACTAATGTCTCCTTACATTTTTCTTTCATAATTTTCTTCTGTGTATGTCTGTTATTGATTAGCGTAGTCCACGATCTCTTCAGTTACAGGTTGTCCCCTTGTGTCTATTTCACAACACATTTCTCAAAAAAATGAACACCAGCTTGTCCTAGCAACATGTCTGCCTCTATTACGGAGTGAGGCTGACACCGTGGGAAGAAATGCCCATATAAGGAAATTGGCTCCAGCTAGCTTATGTTCAAATCGGCTTCTAACTGCATTAAGGCTAATGCTGTGGTGATGTCACACTCGGTCAGCCCACTCCTAATATACGCTCTATGGCTCAAACACATCCTCACCACTTGTGTTTGACTAATCCTCAGACTAAGAGCTGTATTGATATCCATTTTCTCCTTATTGGTTACTATAACAGCCCTAATCACATAAAAACAAGTCCTGTGTATTTCTCTGCGCTTCATTGTGTCTCTGCTGTTCACATAAACACACAAGGGAACTCAAAGCGCTGAACAAAACAAGATAGAAAGGCATGAAAATCATAAATATTCACAGTGCATTAAATAGAGTAAAGATTCAATCCTTCGGTTGTATACACAGCTGTTTTAAAACCTGGACATTGTCAGTGTAGAAGCCTGTCTCACATTTTCAGGAAGACTGTTCCAGATTTTAGCTGCATAACTCTGAAAGTAGCAGCCTATAGCAGCCTATTCCGAATTTGACCCCCGGAACCTGCAATCTCTGCCGCTCTTTTGTATTCTTGTTGCCCTTTTTCCCCAAACAGAAAGAGTAAAAAGTAGGGCTGTCAAAATTATCGCGTTAACGCACGTTAATTAATTTTTTTCATTAATCGCGTTAAAAAAATTAACGCATTTGACGCATGCCCATGCGTCCCATAAACACTCAGAATGCCGCGGACACATGCGCGTGTGTAAGATGGGGACAGAGCAAGTAGACCCTCTGGGAATTAAAGTTTTGAAAGAATACACGCGTGACCGCGGGGCACTTGTTGTTTCCTGTATGAACTCTGCATGATGAGCTGCGGACGCCACAGCGCTCTGGACAGCAGCACCACTTCCAGCGGCTGTGATCACGGCAAACGGCGCTGCGTAATGGGATCATATCCAAGACCACGCACAGAACCATTACAGAACTATTCTCTCGTGTGCGTACGTGTCTTTGCGTAACCGATGCACACAATATGTACAGCGCAGAAGCTGGACTGCGGAGCCTCAGTCTCCTCCGTGTCTTCTCCCGAAGCGCACTCGCTAAATTAAAGCTGAGGTACCTAATTTTCCTTTCGACCATCAGTTCATGTTAGTTGTGCCAAAAAAAGTAATGGTATGAGCAAATCAAACAGATTTAATGACATTCTGCATTTCAGACTATTTTGAAATGTCCCTCATCTGTAACAAACAATGGTTTTGGTCTGAGTCTAAACAGAAAGACAGATTGTTAATAATGTTAATGCCATTTTATATGGATTTATTGTTATAACAAACAAATACAGTACATATGTTCACTAAGCTGTCATTTATCTTTCCATTCAAACAACAATTTACAGAAAAATATGGCATAATTTTGCCAATAGTTTGAAATGTGATTAATTACGATTAATTAATTTTTAAGCTGTAATTAACTCGATTAAAAAAAATAATCGTTTGACAGCCCTAGTAAAAAGTAATTGTAATTCCCCAAAGTAGTTGAATAAAATAAAACCTAAAAAACAAGTGACATGGGCGTGTTTTGTCTCCTGCAGTTTGCGTTCTGCTGCAAGCGCGGCTGGCTCTTCCGCCTTCTGCACGTCGCGGTCGGAGTCGTGTGTCTCTGCTTCGTGCTTCTCACCGTTTACATCACGGAGACGCGACTCGTTCAGTTCGTCCAGACGCAGCTGCTGCCGAGATACACCAAGAAACGCCACTGACAACCCGGGAATCCAACTGCGGACCAAAACATCCACTGAAGAGGACGACAGAGCCATAATAGCACTGACGCTATGTACGCAGCTGGTCACACTAGCGCCATCTGCAGTCCGACTTCTTCAGGACAGAATCTCAGGTGTGTGACAGTCAAGCAGCCCCCTCGTCCCGGTTTATAGTCCTGAGGGCATGTTACGGGGAGGACTTAGGACCTGTATAAATGTTTTTTAATTCAACACATGTTTATACCAAGCCATAATGTTTGTACGACTTATTTTGATCGGTAAAATGTTTATTTATAAGAAACAGCCTCAGTGTTTTTCTTTGTAACTCTGTCTGATCGCGGTGGAGTCATTCTCTGGTCTAGAAATAATCTTGTATCATGTTGCTGATGAAGACGAGTGCTGCAGCAGTGACAAAGTTCTATTATTAAAAACTGAATCATAAATAATGTTTTTTTTAAGCGATCTATTCAAAACCAGTTTCATGTGGAACCTGACCTGGTCTACAGAGACTTGGTGCATAAATATGTCTGTGAGGAATAGAAGATCCGCAGAGATTTGAGATTAAGACAAATTCTACTACTTAATAAATGTGAGAAGAAGAGATTCTTTTTTTCCACGGTGGGGAAATGTCAGTGTTGTATCGCAGGGAACAGAACAGTAGGAATGAGGAGCCCACAAACACAACACAAGGCAAGTGACCGTTAAATAAAGCAGTGTTCCCCAACCTTTTTGAGCCGTGGCACAGCTTTTTCATTTAAAACAATCACATGGCACACCACCAGCTGAAACCAACACAAACATGTAACTCTGCAGCCTTTTATCGAACAAAACACATCATTCTCATCAAAGTGTATCATACAGAAAACCAACTAGGTGATATTGGAAAATTTCCCATGGCCCACCAAATAACTGGTTGGAAAACACTGAAATAAAGCCCAAGTCTAAGTGTAAGTTATCCAACAGCGTTTGACAATAACAGTGTTTCCTAATGCTACTCAAACTTCTTAAAAGTCTAAAAACTCTGTTCTGCTGTTCACATAAACACACAGGAATGTGCAAAGTCATCAAAGATCAACAGCAGATAGAGGGAGGAATTCAGATAAATAACTAACAAAGTAATAGCAAACACATTGTCTGCATCTAGAGGCCGCAGGGTTCAAATAACTTCCACTAGACTAGAGGCTTCTCGACCTGCGCCTGTGCATACACTTTTGAACAATATTCTAATTTTGTGCTTCTTTCAGTCGTCTTCACATGTACTTTTAGCTTCTGTCAAATGTTTAGATCAAATTTTTCAGACAGAAAAGTGACACACAGAGAGGACCACCCTCATTCAGCCAATCAGCTCTCGACCCAAATCTTCAAATAGTGACTCACAGGGCTTTTATAAGTGTTATGGCAGAAAGGACTTAAGCATCGGTTTAAGCAGATTTGGTGTTTATAAAAAATGGTTTGGGGGGAAACTTTTGGAGTGTGTTTCATGACGCGAAGGAATTTGGGAATGTTTGTGTTTGTTTGATCAGGATTATTAGTCTGCTTTTATTATTAACAGTTTTTTTTCCTTATGTGAATGAAGTCACCCCGCCTTCTAGGTCCTTATGCTCGGGCACAAGTGGGCAATTATTTTCTCTTCGGGCCACATTGTGATATTGGCATAATGTGGAGGCCCGGAATTTTTTCATGTGGTTTATTGTTTAATTTAAATTGGGACAAAACATATTTTCTATTGTGTGTTTAACAAAAATATTTACAGAAGAGGAGGGAAACCTGAAGATATCCAAAGTGTTTGTTGTGTGTTTGTGTAGAGTGTGTAAGCTCATCTTCAGCAAACGTGGCTATGTTTTTGTTCTAAACTCTTACAATATTGGAGGTATTTAAGATTTGAACCACTTCTGGATGAAAAACTGAAATGGTATCGTGGATAGTTGACTGTTTTTGAATATGTATTATGAGGTACTGATTCCCATTTATGTAAATAGGGGTTAAAAGTGAGGGTAAGTTTTTTATTTTTTAAACATGTAAACAAAATACAATTATGTTTCCATGGATCAATATGACATTTCTGAAAGTTTTTTAAAAGGTTGTGTACTCCAGCTTTAATGCAGAGACAGGACATTCCCATTAGATTAGCAGAATCCCAGAGAAAGACAGTGGGAGGAGCCATTCCAGAGATTACATCATTTGTTTAACAGTTTTATTGCTGTGGGACAGTAAAACAACACTTCCTCCATTAGCCAGAGTGAAGAAGGCGGCTGCACGTCTCCATCATGTCCAAAGTAAGTTTTAAGAAACATATTCGTACTGTTGTCGAGCCGTGATGTGGTCTGTCGTTGTCAAAGCAAGAAGATGAACAAGTCCAGCGCCCGGAGAGGACAGAGGAGGAGATGACAGAGGGAAGGAACAGACTGGGACGGACCGGAGCAGCCAAAAGCAAAACGTTTGAGGTCATGGAGGAGTGTGGTGAGTCCAGAGTTAGTACCAGGGAGTGTGAAAACCAGGCCTGGGACATTGGGGGTTCTCTTCATGTAAGAAAATGGCAACAACATAACAACGTCACGGTTTTTGAAAATAAATTCTGCTTGACTGTCTGTGTTGCAGTTCATTGTCGATTCTTTTAAACTATGGACCAATTGAATGAGTCTGAAATTTATTGATGATGATAATATTATTTAAATAGTAAAAATGACAAGGAAGATTTCCACCTTGTTGTCAGACTCTTGAGTTGTCCAAAATGAATCGGTTTCACCCACCACCCCTCCACTACAGATAATAAGGCAATCGTTATAAAGTTTTAGGTCTGAGTTGAAATGGAACTAATGGAGGTTCTTTTACTTGATACAAAAAAGTGAATGAACTAGTTTTGGAAAGATTTTATGACATATATTTTGATTTATCATGCCCTTATTAAATTGTGTGTATGCGGTTTGTATGTATCTGTTTGATGTACACATGTATGTCTTTGTGCGCGCGTGTGTGTATGTATGTATGTATGAGTGTGTTGAGTGTCTATGCCTGTGTGTGTGTACGTGTGTAAATGTGTGTGTGTGTGTGTTTGTATGTATCTGTATGTTTGATGTATGCATGTATCTTTGTGCGTGTGTGTATATATGTATGTATGAGTGTGTGTATGTATGAGTGTGTGTATGTCTATACCTGTGTTTATGAGTGTGCGTCTATGCCTATGTGTGTATATATATATAAATGTGTGTGTGTGTGTGTGTGTCTATGCCTGTGTTAATGAGTGTGCGTCTTTGCCTATGTGTGTATATATATATATAAATCTCTGTGTGTGTGTCTATATCTAAATGTGTGTGTGTGTCTATGCCTGTGTTAATGAGTGTGCGTCTATGCCTGTGTGTGTATGTGTGGGTGTGTGTGTGTCCGAATGCTGGACGTCCCAGGAGCCGTCATGTTGCTGTTTGTGGCCCAGTTTCCAGTCCTTATATAGACCCAGGAGGGAGTCACAGCTGTGGGCTTTAAACACAGATCATTGTGTTACTGTTTAAACCAACTACACAATCCTGGAGTAAGTTGATCCTTGTTGTATCTGACGGTGAAATACGGTGTCAAGAAATAATTCACGTTGGCATATATAACATACATGGATACACATGTACAGTTTGAATAAGAATAAAAACAATCTAAAGACGTTTGTATCCCTCATCTTTTCTACATACAGTAAACAAAGTTAGAATATGAAAAAATACTTTACAATGAAAAAAAACATGTCAGTAACTTACAAAGCATTTGTTCTAAAAATTAAATGAAATAAAAACCGGTACGATTAGTATTTTGAAATAAATGTGTTTAAAACGTTCGCTTCACTTCACAGAACTCCCAATGACAGATTTGTAGAAGAAGAATTAAACCAAGGATACTTTGGAAAATTCTTTTTCCACATTTTGGCGCCACCTGCAGGTGAAAGACAGACCCTGTCAGACCTCTGAAGCTTAGCAGGGCAGCGCCAGGTTATTTCTGTGATGGGAGACCTATGGGAACTCTAGGTGCCACAGCGGCTGTAAAGTGCCAAACTGTCATTGTGTCCCTAGGCAAGACACTTCACCCACATTAGAATGAGTCTGATGTTGTGTGTGAATGGTTGATGGTGGGAGGGGCTGATGGCACATACCGATTGCCTCATTTCTGTCAGTGTGTCCCAGGGCAGCTGTGGCTACAGTAGTATCACTGATCACTTGAGTATGAAGTAATGTTTTAAAGCGTCTTTGAGCAATGTATAAAACAATGTATTATTATTACTACAATTTGAAAAGTTACTGACATTCATTTAAATCTTGTTTCAGAGAAAATGGGTAAAACGGCGCCCTCTGTGTTCAGTCAGGTTCGTTCGGGAACAGAGACGGTTCTCTCCGGACGCTCAGCTCCACGACCGAAGAAGTAGATCCACATCAGAAGAACAGAGCTGCTCCTGCTGTGTTTCATAAAGACTTTTATACATCACTGTTTAAGTTTGTGACGTGATTATGCATTTGATGAAAACAAATTCATGCAAACCGTGTGTCTTAAGTTTTTTGGAGGTGGTTTTATATCAATCCTTTAAATACTGACCAGTTTAACCGTATTTGATTCAAAATGTATTAGTGAAATTAACCCATTTCTTTGAAAGCATGTGAGGAATTGTATCTGGCTTAAGCTGCCGTCGAGTACCACCGCCTTATAAGGAGTGAGGCAAGAGACAGACCTGAGCGAGAGAGAGGCATGTATGGTGGAGTTTTGGACTCAGAAGGAAAAGAGGCGTAGAGAGCTCCTAATTTAGACTTAAGACAAGATGATGAGCTCAGAGACAGAGAATTGTTTATTGTAACACGGTTAATAAATATTTTGGATTTTAACTTTGAATCTCAGTCTTTTGTCGCTGGAGGTTTGAGTGTTTTTTTGTCCTCGACTTGAGCCAATTAATAAGTCATGAACTTTTAAACTTTTATTAAGTATATTTCACAACAAAAACAAAGAAATCTCATTCAGAACGATGAGACAGAAGAACAGATTTCACTTCATGAACTTGTGCTGCTGATCCTGGAGGATTTTTGCCGACGATTTTGCGTCGTAGAAAAGTTCGTTGATTTCTTCGATTTGTTCTCGCTCTACGTTTTCTTTTCCCTGAACGCGTCCCAAAAGGCTGGCTGGGGTCAGCAGCTGCACCGCGTACCTGCAGGGGAGAGATAGTAAGTAAGTAAGTAAGTTTTTATTTATATACCGCCTTTTCACTGCAGATCTGAGTCTCAAAGCGGTTTACAATTGTTAATTATGGGCATTAGTCTCTCACTCCACACAGAGATGGGAGGGGCCAGTACAGGAGGCACATGCCAGACCTATTGTACATATTTTTAGCGGTAGGGGAAACCGGAGTACCCGGAGGAAACCTACGCAGACACGGGGAGAACATGCAAACTCCACTCAGAAAGGCCCTGGTCCGACCGGGATTCGAACCCAGGACCTTCTTGCTGAGAGGCGAGAGTGCTATCCACTCAGCCACCGTGCCGCCCCACACGGCAGATCAGGCTGTAACAAGAGCAGTGGTTCCCAAACTGGGGGGTGGGAGTTTTTAAACTACAAACAATGCCATGTCACTAGTTCCTCACTCTCAAAACATTTTTCTTTAATCACTAGTTTTTATACAAGAGTCAAATAGTGACTCACAGGGCTCTTTCTGAGACAAAATAGAACATGTTTTCTGATGAGATGAAGATACCATGTTGTGGCCTGATATGTTCACTATATTGTGATATTGTCTTTATATGGCTCATACCTGGATTTACAAAGACTGACCAATCAGATGCCGTCATTCGGGAGGGAAACTCTTGCTCGCCGTCGCAGCCGTCTCATTACTACGTCTGCTTGTTATGCTTAAGCTAACCCCATCAGAACAAAGACCTATATGGCTCCAGCTAGCTAATCTTCAAATCAACCTCTTCCACATTAAGGCTAACAATACTTGGTCAGTCCACTCCTAATATAGCCTGCTCGTACCACACCTTAGTACAAATGACATTTCATACTAAGGTCTGGATTTGCTCCATTGACTCCGTTTACAGGTGGGAGGTGTTAACTCTTTTTGCAGATTGAAACGATTGGATCTGAGTTCACCGTGACGTATGTAATGCGCCCAAGTCTGTTGTTAGCATTTAGCATTTAGCCTAGCCATCTCCTTTGCCGCTAACTGAGCCCGTGGGGAGTAGCGCCACAATCTTGACCAGCGATTCCATTTGCTAAACATTCCTCTTGCTCATGCTTCAATTCCTTGATAGAATCAGGCCGGATTACTTTACTATCGCATTCTTCGCCACTGCAAAACCACAACCTGCCCGTTCGGCGCAAACTCTTGACGTCACCGGCACCGACCTACAACGCGCTCCCTGATTGATCGGTCGAAATTCAGCTGATTGTAATCGCTAAGACGGGGACCAGGCCCAGACGTTACATGCAGTGAAATGCTGATTGAGCGGAGTGTACGGATGGCTAAGGCCAGGCTACTCCAAATGTAATGGAACTCAAATGCAATTTAAATGTTACCATGTAGTCGTGTTTGTGGTTAAAAGTTTGGGGTCTATGGTCTAGAGCGATACAGGAGGACGAGGGTCAGGGTTGGGTTTACCGGAGGGTGGTCTTTGAGCCGATCTCTGCCAGATGTGAGAGAGCTTCTTCACTGATGTTGATGCTTTCAGTCTGAGCTCGGATCTTGATAATCTGAAAACGCAGCGTTATTAGTAACACGTTAGAATAATCCTGTTAGAATAATCCCACAGAGGCCGGAGCACCTGCTTCAACTCCTGCGGCGTGTACATCATGGTGCGGATGATCATGACGCGGTCCAGAAGGTCCAGGGGAATACCGTGAGGAGAGCTGATGTCCTCTGTGCCCCTGAGCAACACACACACAATCACAGACACACACACACACACACACACACACACTCGGTGAGTAATTCAACAACAACATTCACGTTTCATTTTCATGGGAATGACCCACACCTCATATACAGAACTTTCTGGACCAGAGCATCTATGACTCATTCACCTTCATCTAATTTGACAATAAACAAGTGTCCTGTAGCAACTAAAACTGGATTGAGTTCATAAACTCTGCTCCGACAACAGCCCAACTCTATCATAATAAAAACACACATTAGCCGCAGCGTTATATAAACTGCAGGGATCACACAAGTGCGGCTTATAGTCTGTAAATTGCAGTTTTTATATCAAATAAATATCACATCGATTAAAATCTCTTAAATGGCTTTAGGAATATTGACAAGTTTGCAACTGTGCTAAAAACTAATAGTGGTTTCATAAAAAAAAAAAAGAAAAAAGGCACTGGGCAAAATCCTTATTACAGAAAGTGAATAATCCACTACTTTTTTCAAGAAACCGGATAGAGCTAACCCGGACAGGCTTTTTCGAGCAAGAACATCGAGCCAAATTTACACAAATGTTGTTTGTACTTGTTCTGTCCCCATCGTGCTGCTCGCTGCTAAAGCTAAGTCCTGCAACAGAAGGTTCCTGATTGGTCAGTTGTTTGGGCTCATATCTAGATTTACAAAAGGCAATAATACAACATCAACACCAGGATCACAGAGAATGCTAAACCATCAATCCATTTTCAACCTATAATCCATTTCTGGGTCGGGGGGGCTGTTTAATCTCAAAAAAAGTTTACTTCTTAGTTTTCAATGTAATTCAACAGGAACAAGAGCGAGTTAGAGCAAAACTTCATCCATGAGCACTTCCCTATAGGACTTCAATGAGCTGGCGGATTAGCATTGAATCAAAACTACGGCGTTCACCTGATGAGGCAGTTCCCGCGGTTGGAGGCGAACACGACGATGGGGGCGATGGTGCTCTCCAGCGCTCTGTGGAGGTACGTGAAGCACTCGATGTCCAACATGTGGACCTCGTCCACGAACAGGACGCCCGGCACCAGCTCCGCCACGCCCTGGTCGATGTACCGGTTCACCACCTTGTTTATCTCCGCACGCAGCTTATCTGGAGATCAGAGGAAGTCATATTGAAGATGGAGTCCATTTGTACTAGTGGAAAATACTTTAGCATCAATTTACCTGTAATCTCGGTCTTTTTGGGCTTCATCAATTGTCCCATCATCGAGAGAATGTCCTGACCTCCCTGAAAGAGTTTATATTGGCGTAAAAAATGACATGAACACTGCAGCTCGAGTCCTAACTAGAACTAGGAAGTACAATCTCATTAGTCCTGTCTCAGGTCTCTGCTTCCTGTGGCTCAGAGAATAGACTTTAACACATTTCGGTTTGTTACAAGCCTCTCCAAGGCCTCGCACCAAAGTGCATGTGACATGTTAGTGACATATGAACCAAGCAGGACTGAGGAGCACAGGGACTGGCCTCAACATGGGGTGGCAGCGTTTCCGATTTATGAAACTAAAATCTTGAACTGTCTTCCTAAAAATGTGAGATGCTCATGCCCATGTAAGGAAATTCGGGCGTTCTGCTCTCCCAAAATTTCATCCACTGAGCGGCGCTGTGATAAAAAAATGACACCGTTTGTTGCCCAGTTCACTTCCGGTTGATTTCATACAATGGCGAATATGGCTCACAAAAACATTTCACGATTGACAGTGCCTGAATTGCGTGAAAGGTTGAAGCGAAAGGGTATTTGCAGTGTGGGAAAACGAAAGGAGGAATTGTTGTTGCTAGTTCAACGAGCGGATGGTGTTTATGAAGATTTAGAAGAAGATGACAGCGAGCAGAGTGAACGAAAACGGCTGTGTGTGCGAGTGACAGATGGTAACAATGAGAATGAAGTTCAGCTAAGAGGGAAGAATGTGAATTGGACGGATGATTTGCGCGATATGCCACTAGTTAGGAGACGGGAATGTATTTGCATATTGTAAAATGACGAAAACACTCAACCATTTAGAGAAAATGCGCCGGGCAGAGAGAACCGGAAGTTGCGAAGGCAAGTGTTACCCATAATGCAACGCAAAATTCAGTCGCTCCCCCGCCCATCGGATGGAATTTTGGGAGAGCAGAATGCCCGAATTGGCTCCAGCTATCTTATGTTCAAATGGGCATTACGTGTTGGTCACACTCAACCAATCCACTCAAACAATAGAAATAAAATGGGTCCCCCAGCTTTAAGAAAAGACGACGCTCTGTACCTGGGGCCTGGCGTTGGCCACATCCAGGTCGTGCAGCGTCACGTCTTGAACAATCTCCAATTTTACAGCATTTAAAAACGTTAAGAACGTTTTTCCTTCGATTGAAGAAAGGACGCATGCGCCTCCAGAGGCAGGTTGCCGACTCATAGTGTATACAGATGTGAAGCAAATACTGTAGAGGATCTGGATTATGTGCAGTTTAACAATAAACTATAAATGACTAGTCTACAGTATCAAGAGAGTAATAAAAAATGTGTCAGGATTGAGGGAGGTGGACTCGGGACAATACTATTGTTTGTTACAGGGTTGAGAATTGGTCAAAAAAGACTGAATGCATATTGTCAGGCCATTTTCTGGCTCTAAATCTGTTTAATTCTGTTCACATCATATTACTTTTTGGGCTCAAAACATGAACTTTTTAAATGGCAATGCAAAATGTAGGAATCAAGAGCTTTATTTAGGCGTTAATCGCGCTCGAGAGGATAGGGAGACGCGTGACAGTTTCTGCAGCAGTGTATTTATTGGGTGCACAGATTACTCAAAAGACAGCTTGGGCCTGTGCGCGGTTATGGTGTTGGGTAATTGGCACGTTGAGGCTGCGCGTCAGCCCACAACCTCATACACGGTGGAGCGGCTGCGAGCGGCTCTCATTACCAAAGCGGCCGCAGTGCCCCGGAACACTGCTGCCGCTTTGTAATGAGGGTGCCGCTCGCAGCCGCTCCCCGTGTTGTGGTTGTGGCTGAGCGCGGAGCTCAACGTGGCATGTTACCCAAAACCATTAAACGCGCACAGGACATGCGTTGTCTTTGTGTACATCTGTGCAACACAATAAATACACTGTGCGGGGAAACAGTCCGCGTCTACCTCTCCTTCGAAGCGGCTTAAACGCCCTAAAATAATGCTCTGAACTAATTTTGCCACTTGCATTAAAAAGTTCATGTTTGAGCCCTAAAGTATATGTTGTTGAACAGGATTAAACAGATTGAGAGCCAGAAATTGGCTGACAATTATGCATTTCTGTCTTTTTTGACCAAGTCTTCATCACTGTAACAAAACAATAGTATTGTCCGTGTCCACCTCCCTCACTTCTGACACATGTGTATTACTACTCTTGTAATGTAAGACCTATTGTTTTTTTTACATTTTATGATATTGTTGAAACTGCCACATATTCCGAATCCTCTACCAGTATTTGCTTCCACAGTACTGTATAAAACTAGGTTCGGCAAACCTGCGGGCTCTGGAGGCGCATGGGTCTCTTTCCTTCTATTGAAGGAAATAATCCGTTCTAACGTTTTTTTATTAAGTGCGTAAAATTGTGCATTTAGTAATATTCAATGTTAACATTTCTGTCAAGTAGTGTGGCTTATCTGCGACGTACAGTAGGCCCCACCAGGCGGCTGCTGTTCTGTAACTTGCTGTAGTAATGTGCTAAACTGGCGTCTGTGGAGCATCATAGACTGTGCGCATGGAATTCCCAAAGCTAAAAAGAGAATGAGTCGATAAATAAGACTGGAGTACGAATGAAAAACTTTATATTTGCTTTCAGTCAATGAGGAAGGGGACTTTTTTTTAAAAACTTCCTGTTTGCGAGGGTAATGAGATGTTTCTATGAATAATTGTATCTGTGTTAGTAACTACAAAATGGGCCCGCTCCAGGGGTGGAGTTGTACCTGTTGTCACCTGATGGGGGGGGCGCGTGGTCAAAAGCGCTCATTTGCATTTAAAGAGACAGCACCTATACAGGTTGCTCTCAGGACGCACCTCAGAAAACATAGTGTAGAAGAAAGGCCGTGGAGCTAAAATAATGAGGACTCAGACCCAGGAATTGCATATAGGGCCACAAATTATTGATTTTAGATGTAAAAATCAATTATTTGAAAACGATCTATTCACTTTAAGAGCCGTCCTATACAAAAAATTTCCTTCTGCCCCTTTCACAAGTCCTCAACTTATCGCTTAATTTCAAGTCACGGCTGATTGTTGCACCACCATGTGCTTTGTCTCACTTGAGGAAGGAGATGTTTGTTGTGGCCCTCAAATCAATGTCATTGTCCATCTATTGTTTTTATCAGTCGCTTTAGCCAAAGCACAAATCATACTCGTCTTTGGAGGGTTGATTTTATACCCAGGTACCTTGGAGTAGACCTTCCACCCGGGAGGCTAGGAGTGTGATACCCGATAATTGGAACACACCCTCGGTCCCCCTCTTGTAGAGAGGGGGACTACACCCGGTTCTTGCCACTCATTGGCAAGGACTGGTCCTACATCAGGCAGATAGAAAACTTTGTGGAGGTGGATGTCTTCCTTCCCCCGCCAAATTATCGCGAGTCAAGGTCCGCACCCACCACTCGTACACAATAATGTTGGCTTCCCCTCCTGAGCGCCAGACGGTTTGCCGATTCTTTTCGAGGCCGACGATAGTCATGGCTCCTTAGACTCTTCGAATTCCTCCCAGTCCTGGGTTTTTTTGCGTGTGCAACAGCCGGGCTGCGGCACCTTGGCCGGGCGGTATGGACAGCTGCCTCAGGAGTCCCAGAGAGAGAACCTCTATGGCTCGATAGGACTCCTTCAGGCCTGGACGGGCATCCCTTCTACCGGTGCCCACACGGGTTGGATTTTGTCGCCGAGGACCAGCCAACAGTGACATTGCGGGGGGGGGGGTTAACCACAGATACGAGCCACCGCATCGGGTATAGAGTGGAAAAACATGGGACATGGTCCACTCGGATGGATCGATGTCCCCCTCCTCCACGGGGACCTGGAAGAAACTCTCCGGGGACCAATGTCCATAAATGTTAATTAAATGTTTTTGATTGTCAAAAACATTGATTTAGAGTCTTATAGGTCCAGGCAGGGAATATATGTGAAAATACCAAGTCACCTTGATCCGCCCTAAACCACTAACCACTGACCTGGAGACCTCCTGTAACCATGCATTTATGTATATGGTACCCAATGGAGCCCAGGAGATGTGTTTTCTCCTAATCTGTGGCCTTCTCTCATTGACGTTGGGAAATACTGTAGCAGCTCAAAAAAAGGCATTAAAAGTAACCAGTCGTCATTACCACATTTAATTGGCTCAAAATCCATTATCAGCCCTATTCCTCCTCCCCACGGGGCCCTGAGCTGGACAGCCTGGCTGCTCCGAGACAGAGGAAATGAAATAACAAAGCACCACCAGAGGACACTGCTATAAAGACGCTTGGGCTTCTCCATATTTAAATTTCTATTGAACCATGAGATTTTGTGTTGATTATAAACATAGGCATAAATCTGATGCCGCCTGCTCCACTGCGAGAAGGAGGACAAGTTGAGATAGTCAGGCTACCGAGAGCAATGAGGACGGGCTGTAAATGTTAGGAAGCCTTCAAATTTAGGATTAGGGTTCTATCTTACAGTGTTGCCCCCTAACATTATTGTCTTTGGGGCCATCACCTAAAGCCCCATTGGATACACAAGATTCAGATTCGTTTATTTGCCCGGTAGCAGTAAAACCACCGTTGGAATACATGTGCAAGAATCCCCAGTGTGCACCAGACAAGTACATAAATATTAAACAAGCTCAAAAAAGAAGTACAGAAGGAAGTAAAGAAAAAAATCATAACTGTGAAACTAAGATCAAAAAATACACCAATTACCATGAGATCATTATAGTGCTGTTGCTCAGACTGATAACAACTGATTGAAGTGGGTCTCTCTTGGTCCTCTCTTCTGGTCCACTCTGGTCTTCTCTCTGTCTCCTAAAGGCCTAGGTGTATTACTTGCGGACGGCGGGCTTACGGTTAGACGGTTGCGGTGGACCTACGGTGAAGCACAATTGATGTTATACTTGGCGCGTTCCATTCGGGAAGTTTTGAGGAGATATGTTGTGTTATGAATCCCACAACAAACCACATGAGGGCGCGGAGATCACAATGGACGCGGTCCAGTTACGCTGCTACTTTGTCCTCTCGAACAACCAATAGCTAACAAAAGCTGTTTGAGTCATTACACGTGTTTCGTACTGTAGTTTATGTGTCGTTGTATGGATTCCATTATTTTATAAGTCTTATCAGTCTGAACAAAGCACTTCAATGATCTTGCACTTGTTATTTAAACAGTTTTTTATTTTTTTTTATTGATTTCACAGTGATAATTTCCTTTGTACTTTTTAGCTTGTTTTATTCATACACTTCTGCACTGTATGTATGTATTCCAATGTGGTTTTCTGTTCAAATGGCAAATTAAATGAATCTTTATCTGAATCAAACACAACGGAGTCATTGGTCCATATGGAGCGGGATGACCACTGACCAGAAATAAATCTGTGGAAAGGTTCTGGATCATCTCTGTCCTTAGACTCTCCTGCATCAGCATCGAACCACTCAAAAGCACACTGGGATAAAATGTGGGAAACCTTGGGGAAGACAACATTGAGAGAGAGATCCGAACAGACAGGCTGTAGATCCAGGACTGAGGCTGTAGATCCAGGACTGAGGCTGTAGATCCAGGACTGAGGCTGTAGATCCAGGACTGAGGCTGTAGATCCAGGACTGAGGCTGTAGATCCAGGACTGAGGCTGTAGATCCAGGACTGAGGCTGTAGATCCAGGACTGAGGCTGTAGCTCGAGGACTGAGGCTGTAGCTCGAGGACTGAGGCTTTAAATCCAGGACTGAGGCTGTAGCTCGAGGACTGAGGCTGTAGCTCGAGGACTGAGGCTGTAGCTCGAGGACTGAGGCTGTAGCTCGAGGACTAAGGCTGTAGCTCGAGGACTGAGGCTGTAGCTCGAGGACTGAGGCTGTAGATCCAGGACTGAGGCTGTAGATCCAGGACTGATGCTGTAGCTCGAGGACTGAGGCTGTAGCTCGAGGACTGAGGCTGTAGCTCGAGGACTGAGGCTGTAGCTCGAGGACTGAGGCTGTAGCTCGACTACTGAGGCTGTAGATCCAGGACTGAGGCTGTAGATCCAGGACTGATGCTGTAGCTCGAGGACTGAGGCTGTAGATCCAGGACTGAGGCTGTAGATCCAGGACTGAGGCTGTAGATCCAGGACTGAGGCTGTAGATCCAGGACTGACAGGACTCAGGAAGACCACTGTCTATAAATGTAATAACCTTGAACCTTGTGCTTAGGTTCAAAGACTGTCCGGTGATCGCTGTAGCGGCGAGGCCTGGAGGACCTGAAGCTGCCGACACGGAGGAGCCACAGGGCGTCTCAGAGTTAATCCAGGTGACACCTCTGCTCCACAGTGTGACTTATTATTACGAATCTGTTAATCATATTGTATTCCCTGTCAAACACAGTTACCGTAATCCCGGAGATATTTAGTGCTACTTTTGTCTATTTTCTTTTAAATTGTAACTGCTGTGGCAAGTGAACAGGTGCGCTCACACACCCCAGAAGTACAATAGTAATATCAAATAGTCTCTTATCGCGGATGAAAAAGGCCAAACCCTGCTCTTCTGCTGAGATCATCACTGACCCCTGCTCTTTACAGCCGTTAACTTATAGTACCGTCACTTTACTGCACTGTAAGATGTCCATTGTGTGTACTTAGTGTGCACTTGTATACAGATTTTATGAGATTTTTTGTAACATATTTTTACTTTTATAGCTTGTCTGCACCTTGAGACAAAGCAGATTCCTAGTTTGACTTTGTGTTTCATACAATGCCAATAAAAGTATCAAATGTTGCTTGTTTTTTCCACAAAAGTTGAAGTGGAAAAAGTGCTTTGTGATAGGTTACGCTAACCCTATACTTACTTACAAATGTTAGAAGTGTTTTGCATGTATACGTCACATGTTTGATTCTTTAGAAGAGTAAGATTAAAATGAAGAGATCCTTTATTCGCTCCACAGTGGGGAAATTTCAGAACAGTAGGAATGAGGAGCACACAGCACAAGATGAATTACTCTATACTAAGTAAAAGGAAATCTCTAACTTTAGCATAATAAAGAAGAAAGTATAACCTCTAACTTTAGCATAATATAGAAGCCAGTATAAGGAAAGCTAGAGAAGTCGCTGCTCTGATAGTGTGAACCTGAAGGTGCTTGTGCTCTGCCTCAGCTCTTGAAGCAGCAGACGTACCTCCCTCAGAGAGACGCGAGCGGAGACCTGCTGATGGCCGTGGATCACTGCTTCTCCATCCGTGGACAGGGAACCGTCATGACCGGCACCATCCTGCAGGGGGCGCTGGCCATCAGCGACTCTGTGGAGATCCCAGCTCTGAAGGTATTTGGAGATTTCCACCAAAGCCCTGTTTCCAACGACGATTCTACTCTACTCTACTTTACCCAAATATTTGTTTTTGTTACTGGCTGTGTTCAACCAGTACCAAGTCCGTCTTTAGTCCCTCCTGGTCCTGGTTCTATCCAAGCCGAGCTGGTACTAAAGTGTTCTAACTGACCGTGATTGGACAGAGTGCTGCTGGAAGCCACGGTTGTTGTGGGTAGGTTGCTAAGATACAGGATGTCAGTACAGTACATATTAATCAATGTGTCTGCAAACAGTGTCAACATAATTATTATGGAATTAGCATAATAGCTAAATTGCATCCATTGTCCTAAGGCAGGTAAGAAACATATAAAACCCACAGATAAGGTAAGATATTTCTTTATTTGTCCCACAGTGGGGAAATGTCATTGTCATCGTTGCACACATTACAGAAGAGAAAGACGGAAAGAGCACTCAGACTGCGCACATCAAAGAGAGTCTATTTTTTAAGGTAATAGACAATATAATTAAAATAATACAATGGTAAAATAGAATAAAATTAACTCTGGAACTATAATTGCACTTTGTTCAGAAGTATTTACAGATGTGTATATTGTACTTTAGCAGCAAAGAATATGAGCAGACCAAAACAATAGTAATAGTAATAGTAATATCAGCAGGTAAAGTTACGAGTGAATGACAGAAATATCAGATGAATAAAAGTTAGTTAGTAAGTACAAACAGTAAGTCGACAAGGACAACATAAAGAATTCAGAAGAGAAAGGGTAGGTAGGGTAGGAAACGGGGAAAAGACCTTTACTATACAGGGTAGATTTAATGCCACCAAAGGGTTATAAAATGTTTTAAATTACTCAAGTTTAAAAAAAACTTAGAGAGAATCCAATTGACATAATCATAGAGTTGTTTGTTGTTTTTTCTCCAATATTATTCCTCACACATGTCGGCTAAGGTAATATCAGATGAACTTATAAATATAACCCCTATATAGCAAATCCCTGCTTTAATATGTTTTCTACCTCACTGCGGTTGACCCCTACTCACCCAGCAGAGTGGTCATAACCTTATATTTACACTCTTGTACCATTCCTGAATATATTTGTAGAAGGACGGCGGGTTTTCGGATGTCGGGGGGAGAGGGGGAGAGAATGGGAGAGGATGGGAGGATGTGTCAGTTTAATGTAAAAATCTCAGGGTCAAAGCTCTGATCAAGAACAGATGGGGAAAAGGCAGAGACGAGAAGACGCAGCTCCCACTCTGTCCTCTGGGTGGCAGCATACAACAGGGTGTGAGCTTGTGTGTGTGATAGACTAGAGGACAATGCTAACCCTATAGCTCAATGAAGACCAACAGGGAAGTGCTCATGGAAGAGGCTTTGGCTCCAACTTGCTCTGGCTCCTATTGACTCACATTGAAAAGTAAACTCCTCTTGCTCAGTAACTGTTTGTCTTACACCCACAGTTTTAGGGTTAAATAAAATCTGTGGTTTAACGCTCTCTGTGATCCTGGGATTTATTATATGATATTGTCTTTGTAAATAATATCAACATAAAAATGCATTCATTTGACAGAAAGTTTGTATCGCAGCTATTCTGGGCTCTTGCTGCAGAAGAAAGGCATTTGCGCATGTGTTAGCCGGAACTAGCCCCATTCATTTAACGAGTGTATTTGAAGTCCACAGCGGCTAAACTAGGCTGGTCAAAGAAAAAAATACCACCCTCAGTATGACTTGCCTCTCCCTTTTGAACTTGAAAATAGCAGTCTGTAATATTTGCATGTCAAGTCATCATTAAATGGCCCCAATATTTCAAAAGGCGTTATTAAATCATGCTCTTTTCGAATACTACTGATTACAGTAGTTCAGCCGAGATATTTGATTATCAAAATTAGTTTTACGACCCGTAAAAGTTGTTATTGTTTTGATTTTGATGTCCTGCCCTCTGCCGTTTCGCCAATCAGGAAGTGTCAAGTCCGTGATTGGGTTGCCAGAACTCCGCGCAGCTCACTAATCTTAGTGGTAAAATAACATGTGGCCACAGAACTAAAAAAGGTCTTGTTATGACTCTCAAATAATTAATGACAAAACAAAGACTAAAACGAGGATTTATATCGGGACGTCTTTGAACAATTGAGACAGCTGATAAAAGTTTACGTCTGATGCAAAATTTGCTGCTTTGAGTCCGTTCTTCAGAGTAGTTTTTACAACGCGAATCGGTGGTCTAGTGGTTAAAACGATGCACTCACAATGCAGTAACCTGGGTTCGTTTTTTGTATTTAATTGCGTGTTATCACATTCTATGACAGATTGCTCTAAAAACAGTAAAAAGGTCAAGAAGTTTTTTTGCAGATATAGCTTTATTGTAAAAAGAATCATTTGAGACCACATGTATCCAATTAAAATAATGTTAGTCTCTTATTGATGTGGGACTTATACATGTTTGTCTAAAAAATAGGGAATAAATAAAATTAAAAGGTGATATCCTCTGGAGCAAACTCTGATGTTGATACGCTGAAGAAATACGTTCCAACATTCATTCGTCCCACTCCTATTTTGGACATCAATTGCTTATTTATTTTGGATAATCTATAATTACATTGCTTTTATTTTGTTTTGTGTTTTTTATCTCAAATGTCCAAAAAAAAATAATAATTAAACATTCATTCAACATTAGCATGCCTCATGGAAATGTGAATGGAGACAGACAACTGATAAAATAATTCCTTGTGTTTGCTGCTGGATTTGGTGTGTATCTGGCAACCTGAGTCAGGGAGAGTGGGAGAGGACTACAAAATATTGACTGTGACTGCAGTACCACTTTTGGCCAGATGTTTACATATTGTTCCTTTAAAGCTGCACTAACTGACTTTATTTTTGTATTAATTACGAAAATGCTATCCATGTCCATGCAGTGCATTGGGATATAAGTCCTTAAGAAGATTTGTGCTGGTGTGACATTATATTTTAGAGAAGAGAATGTGTTTCGGGTCGCGGATTGTGACCAATCACAGCGGACCACTAGCCCCCACTTTCGTGAGAAATCTACAGGTCCGTTAGCATAGAGGAGCCAAGGAGCTAAGCTGAAACTTCCGTGTCTTCGTCACCGGTTACTGCTTACACAGCGAGACAGCCATCCAAAAGAAAGTCTCGTTCCTCGGCGCTTCCCGGTTCTATCGTTCTATGGTCACGCCATCCACGTGCAAATCCATGTCCATGTATTATCCATATTGGGAGACGCTAGCTCTATGGAAGATTTTTTGTGTCATCAGATTTAGATTTTTGTTTAGCTTGAATGTTTCCATTTGGAATTTTTAACCCTGAAAAAGCATGTTTGAATATTTTTATCTTTACATTTCAGTCACTAAAAATTCAGTTTACAAATTTCAATGTGATTAAAATTTCAAAATGACATATTCACCTTCAAAATATTCAATATTATGGACAGATTATTTGTTCCATCAGAAATTGAATTTTAAATTGACCTGTTTTCATCTATTTGAATGTTTTTAACATCTTGAATATTTTTTTCTGTGAATTTCAGTCACTGATTATCAATTTCATAATGTTAAATTCAACGAGAAATTCAATGGTGAAAAATGCCACATCCGGTGTTCTGACGAGTTATGTGCTCTGTCAGTTGGTCTGCGCATGCGTCATTTTACTGAGGTAAAGACAGGCGTAGCTTTCAGCAGGTCCATCCGTTGATAACATGGATCTAACAGGTTCATATGGGATTTCTAATGAATGGATTGTAATGAAACCAAGGCGAATAACAAGATGATACTACATTAATTTGATGAGTTAGTCTTTTGTACATTTTGGGTAAATGTGGGTAAATCATTATTGCTGTATATTCCTGTTTATTTATTTAGGCTGTGTGTGTTTGTTTGTGTTCATGAAAACCATCACATTTGAACATTTATAGCAACAAAGGACAGTGTTATTGTTGGTTACGTTACACAGTATTTGGGTCTAGTTTCCCGTGTAGCAGTTTCCACAGGGCTCACTCGTGTTACTTGAAAAAGAGCTCCATGTAAAGGAATGAACAAAAAACATGTATTCCACAGCTTGAACTCTTGTACACTAAATGATATTTGCTGAGTTGTCTCTGAAATAAAGTAACAACGCTAAGAACACAGTGCGGCTCCTTATTTCTTGAGCTGACCAGGGAGAAACCAGAAAGACCGGAGAAAGACACAGGGAATGACCAGAGAGAGACCAGAGAAAAGTTCGGTGCTCTTTCGGCTCCACTCGCTCCGTAAACAATGAAAAACCTCTCTCTCCCTTTCTTTCAGTGACCGTAACGTAAATATTCTAAGTTAACAAAATCACCATTAGTTCTAAAGGGTCTAATGTAGATAACGAGAGATTCCAACGTCAGTGAAGAGAAAACAGAGTTCATTATGGGCAGACCAACTGACAGAGCACATAACTGGTCAGAACACCGGATGTGTCATGTGTATTTTTCACCATTGAATTTTTTCTCGTTGAATTTTGACTGTTGAATTTAACACATCTGCAGTTCATCCAGAGCGATCATGGGCCTCTTGGCTGCATCTCTGATCAGTCTTCTCCTTGTTTGAGATGAAAGTTTGGAGGGACAGCCGGGTCTTGGTAGATTTGCAGTGGTCTGATACTCCTTCCATTTCAATATAATTGCTTGCACAGTGCTCCTTGAGATGTTTAAAGCTTGGGAAATCTTTTTGTATCCAAATCCGGTTTTAAACTTCTCCACAACAGTATCTCGGACCTGCCTGGTGTGTTCCTTTGTCTTCATGGTTCTCTCTGCGCTTTAAACAGAACCCTGAGACTATCAAAGAGCAGGTGCATTTATACGGAGACTTGATTACACACAGGAGCATTCTATTTATCATCATCAGTCATTTAGGACAACATTGGATCATTCAAAGATCCTCACTGAACTTCTGGAGTGAGTTTGCTGCACTGAAAGTAAAGGGGCCAAATAATATTGCACACCCCATTTTTCAGTTTTTTATTTTTTTTAAAAGTTTAAATTATCCAATAAATTTCGTTCCACTTCACGATTGTGTCCCACTTGTTGTTGATTCTTGACAAAAAATAAAAATGTTATATCTTTATGTTTGAAGCCTGAAATGTGGCGAAATGTTGAAAGGTTCAAGGGGGCCGAATACTTTCGCAAGGCACTGTAGCTCCGTCAACAACAGTGGGTGTGTGTGGGGGGCGTGGGTGCAGAGAGGGGAGCAGAAAGAGAGAGGCCAGCGAGTCCTCGGCTTCAAAATCCCAAAGTCAGTTAGTGCAGCTTTAAATACCCTGGTTACTTTTTTTCGTGCGCCCACGAGCCTCGTATTGCTACATTTGTTTTGTTTTCTGTTGTCGATGTATGCCTCTTGTAGCTGTTTAGGGTCATTAAATGTCAAACAATCAATCAATCAACATTTATTTGTATAGCACAATTTGTGTACATGGCAGTGCTTCACAAGAGCAATTAAAACTGACCAAGAAGAATTTACAGATACATCACAGACAACAATTAAAACAGAGCAGAGAACAGTAAAGGGTTTAAAACCGGAATATTAGGTTTGGATTTGGAGGTAGCCTTAAAGTGATAGTCTGTAACGCTAAATGAATTACAAATTTTAGGAAATGTGTTAAATTGACCTCCTGGCCTTAAATGTTGATATAAAATAAGTCATTTTATTAATTCTAATATTACGGGCAAGTCCCGCCTTCCCTGCTCTGAGCTATAGTTCAGAATCCACGATGCCGTCGAGGTTAACCAATCGAGTCATCCCAAGGGATGTCAATCATCGGCGCTGATGCTCGCAGCTGCGCGCATGCTCAGTTGTTTGTTTTTGCGGAGCCTCCGAATCAAGCCTCTATTAGGCTCTGGAACTACATGAAAACTGAACAAAGAATTCTGAACATCCGCGCAGAGTTACCCATTTATATACTGAACCTATATCCATAATCAGATCCTCTGCAGATGTGTCCTATAATGTGCAATTCATGATAATAGCACTTCCTGGTTTGCCGCGATTGCTTTTTTTTGTGCATAAAAACATTATTTTTTTCATTAAAACGTTCACAAATAATTCTGAAAACCTCCGTGCATGTGTATTAATAATGTATATGTATAATGTGTTCTCTGATTAACATTTCAAAGTGTTACGGAAACATAGGTGTAGACCAATCAGAAAGGAAGGGGGAGGGAGCTTGCGTCGTTTTTTTCAAATCAAGTACCTCTCTGTCTCTCTTTCTGACAAACTCCAGACAATCACTTTTATATAGGGGTTGGCTTCTCCACCTGCCTGATTTCTCTGATCACTTGGGCCATGGAGGCTCGGTCGGCTGGGTTTTTCCTCACCATCTTGCACACAACGTTGCAGTAAACACTGCCCCTGATACTGGTGCTCACAGTCCTAGGATTCACATGCTCTCTGGGATATCGGACTCCGCTGCGCATCTCGGCGATGATTTTACCCATGGCCCAAACGTCAGAGCTCTGGCTGCGCTGGACGCCCCAAGTCAGGACCTCTGGAGCAGAGTACTCCAGGTTGCCCATGTCTGTGGCAGAGTTCAGGCCGTTTCTGAAGAACTTAGCCAGTCCCATGTCGATGATGACGGCTCTGTATGTGCCCTCCTCCACCTGAAGGAAAGAAACGTAAAGTTAGACTCGTGCAAAAAGCCAGTTATTATTTCCTGCATTTACTGCAAATGGCAATAAAATGAATCTGAATCTGAATCTGAAAAAAGCAACCCCCGGGTTAAGAGAAAGAGACCAGATAGAGACCAGATAGAGACCAGATAGAGACCAGATAGAGACCAGATAGAGACCAGATAGAGACCAGATAGAGACCAGAGAGAGACCAGAGAGAGGCCAGAGAGAGACCAGAGAGAGACCAGAGAGAGACCAGAGAGAGACCAGAGAGAGACCAGAGAGAGACCAGAGAGAGACCAGAGAGAGACCAAAGAGAGACCAAAGAGAGACCAAAGAGAGACCAGAGAGAGACCAGAGAGAGACCAGAGAGGGGCCGGACAGCGAGAGACCGGAGAGAGGCCTGAGAGGCCTTAGAGACACACATAAAGCTGCCGCACTGACCATGATGTTGTCCGGTTTCAAGTCTTGGTGGACGATGTCTTTGGAGTGCATGTAGAGCAGGCCCTCACACATGCCCCTGATGATTGTTTTTATCATATCTCTTGTCAACTGGAACAAAGAGCAAGATCTGAATCATGTATAAAAAAGGTTTTGTAAAACATGTGATGTCAAATAACAATGACTTGAAGTTGAAAACTTAATTCAATCCAGGACTGAGGCTGTAGATCCAGGACTGAGGCTGTAGATCCAGGACTGAGGCTGTAGATCCATGACTGAGGCTGTAGATCCAGGACTGAGGCTGTAGATCCAGGACTGAGGCTGTAGATCCAGGACTGAGGCTGTAGATCCATGACTGAGGCTGTAGATCCATGACTGAGGCTGTAGATCCAGGACTGAGGCTGTAGATCCATGACTGAGGCTGTAGATCCAGGACTGAGGCTGTAGATCCAGGACTGAGGCTGTAGATCCAGGACTGAGGCTGTAGATCCAGGACTGAGGCTGTAGATCCAGGACTGAGGCTGTAGATCCATGACTGAGGCTGTAGATCCATGACTGAGGCTGTAGATCCAGGACTGAGGCTGTAGATCCATGACTGAGGCTGTAGATCCAGGACTGAGGCTGTAGATCCAGGACTGAGGCTGTAGATCCAGGACTGAGGCTGTAGATCCAGGACTGAGGCTGTAGATCCAGGACTGAGGCTGTAGATCCATGACTGAGGCTGTAGATCCATGACTGAGGCTGTAGATCCAGGACTGAGGCTGTAGATCCAGGACTGAGGCTGTAGAGCCAGGACTGAGGCTGTAGATCCAGGACTGAGGCTGCAGATCCAGGACTGAGGCTGTAGATCTAGGTTTGATTTTTGTATGTGACATTTTTTATCTGTTAATATTCAGAAAGTTGTAAATATAAAATAATGATCCATCTTGTAGTATAACCAACATTAAATACTGAATAATCAGCTCATGGATTGAACTCAAACCCACTCTCATTTTGGATTGTTGAGGCTTGAACAGAGCTGTCTCCAAGTCCTCCCCAAAGATGAACTCCAGAGGGATGACGTATTTAAAGTCTTGGATTGTAATGGGCCCCAGGATTCTCACAATGTTTGGATGAACAGCTTTTCTGTGGATGAAGAAAAACACAGATATTTATATGTTTATATTCTCTCAGCAGGAGCACCTTACCACACACAGTATCCCTGTACTTACTTGTAGACTTTAGCTTCTCGCTGCAGGTCTTCGAGTTGAACCCTGTTACAGGGGACTTTTTTGACAGCTGCCCATTGACCATTGTAGATCTCCTTGTAGACTTTCCCAAAGCAGCCCTGTGCTACGGTGGGGTTAGCCGCAACCATTGGCATCGGCCACGCCATCGCCATCGCTGTCCGAGAAGAGAAATTCCTTCAACCATTTTGTCCTATTAATAAAACAATGTTTGTCCAACGGAGTCTTGTAAAAGTAACAGTTTGTGACCCTATCAGCCCAATCAGCTCTCTGCCCAAAGCAGCGGTGGAACTCAGTAACAAGTAATTAGATTACTTTTTGTGTACAGTAACTAAGTAGTGTAATGCATACATGTGAATTACATTAAATTGGTCTCTCTCTCTGGTTTCTATTGAGTCTCTCGCAGGTGTCTCTGGTCCGACTTGAATCGCTCTCTCTAGTTTCTCCCGCTGGTCTCTCTCTGGTCTGTCTGGGTCTCTTTCTGGTCTCCCTGGTCTTTTACTTTCTGCTCTCTCTCTCTGGTGTGATGGTATATAGCACTACCATGAATGCACTATATCCAACTAATATCTGGAAGTGTTAATGTTGAGGTGATGGATGATAAATAACAAACTTTACAAACAGTAAAATCTCTCATTCTTTTCACCTCAAGGACACCAATGTGCAGCCTGTTTCCTGAGACTGAAGATAAGCCACGTTCTGATAATAATTTGTTATCCAAACACGCACACACACACACACACACACACACCGCACCCACTTACTTTACTTACATATTTTGTCCTCTTCCTAGTTTGCACCATAAATAAACACCTTGACGCAGGTCCTTCACTGGTTCCTCTCTGGTCTCCCTCTTTGGTCTCTCTCTGGTCATTCCCTGTGTCTATCTCTGGTCATTCCCTGTGTCTATCTCTGGCCTCTCTCTTTCTCTGGTCTCTCTCTGGTCATTCCCTGTGTCTAACTATGGTCTCTCTCTTTCTCTGGTCTCTCTCTGGTCATTCCCTGTGTCTATCTCTGGTCTCTCTCTTTCTCTGGTCTCTCTCTGGTCATTCCCTGTGTCTATCTCTGGTCTCTCTCTGGTCATTCCCTGTGTCTTTCTCTGGTCTTTCTGTTTTCTCCCTGGTCTCTCACTGGTTTCTCTAAAGTTAGCTGTCCCATGTTCTCTTTAATCTCATAATACTTTGTTGTTATGAGACAAAAACTGGTCTTACCTCTGTCTGCAGCTGTGCCGCTGTTCCGTCGAGTTGCACCCGCCACAGAGCTCAGGGGCTGAAGGGAAAGTGAAAGTGATTTTCTGCAGTTACATATTAACTTACAGGCCTCGTGCCCCTAAAATAGATTTATTGCCCAGCCCTAGTAGTGAATACATTAGACTTTGCTTTAGTCAACTGTAGTTTCTCATAAGGAGCTGAACTAAAGTTATGCAGTGTTCTAAATGACATAACTTAAGAGTCCATTAAATGCAGAGGTGTCCAAACATTTCAGTTAGAAGGCCACTTTAGTTCTCCAGACTTGTCCAGGGGCCGACAACCCAGATTTTAAAGCTGTTTTGACTGGATTCTGAGCTATTAAAATGGTTTCATATGCTCATATTGATTGACATTTAACAGACAGGTAGTTCACTAGTGCAAACGTTCTCACCACAGCTATATTAGCGCCTTATATGGAATTTTAGGACACAATCCAAAGCTTCTGTCTGTCTTCATTACACTTATAAAGTAATAAACTGGATTTGTGAGGTTCTGATCTATACAGGGTATTACATGCATATATTGGAGGAGCTGACACTGTGAACTTGTGTTTATGATCTCAAAGATGACATTAGGGCCACATGAATTGATTTCTGCTTCAAACCATGAGTAATAATAGTAATGCAAGTTCAACACGTTTTGGCTCCTGTTTGTCTTGTGGTTACCCTGGTTACTCAGTCTGCTGTCCGTGTCCTACCAGGAAGTAAATCTGCGACCACAACGACATTTTTCAAACTTTAAATCCCAAACACGCGTGAAATTCACCGTCTAGCCTTTTCGTACGCTCTATAAATGCAGCATCGAAAAGCGATTTTTACGGCTCACGTTGTCGGGCTGCAAGATGTACCGTAAAGGACTTAAAACAGACACAATTCCACAAGTCTTTACTGTTGCAAAGATTTTATCGTTTTGTTTAATTATTTAAACTTCTGTCGTCTCATAATCTCACACATATTAAAAAGGCTAAATGCTAGATTTAGATTAGAATGGCATTATTTTTTGCATGAAAAATAGATGTGTTACAGCAGCCAGCTCCTGAAAACATTATGAAGAATCTGAATTTGACCCATAACTGTGGGTTATTTGGCAGCATTTGACCCAGGTGGCTGAGTCCTTTGGGAGAAGAGCAGAAAATGAAAACACATGGACCCAACCTGGTAAAATAGCATTATGGGTCAAACATGTGTGTATATATTAGTATTTTATTCAGTTTATTTCTATTTTTATGCATGCCTTTCTATTTTTTTTATTTTTTATAACTTGTCTACACCATATACCATTGTAACTAAGTAACAGAAAGCCACAAGCTAGGAAATTGCTACTTCTGAACCCAGAGGACTGAGCCTTCTGGACCATGTAGACCGAGCCTTCAGAACCCCGAGGACAGAGCCTTCAGAACAACTATCGTCCCATCTCAAATCTGCCATTTATGGGGAAAGTCCTTGAAAAAGTTGTCTACCAACAGCTTACTAGATTTCTTATAATCAACAACTCATTTGATATGTTTCAGTCCGGCTTTAGACCCCACCACAGCACTGAGACTGCCCTCGTCAAGGTTACAAACGATATCCGGCTGAACACTGACGCAGGCAAAGTCTCAATCCTAATCCTGTTAGATCTAAGTGCAGTTTTTGACACTGTCGACCATGTGATCCTCCTACAGAGATTAGAGGACTGGTTTGGCGTCGCTGGCACCGCCCTAAGTTGGTTTAGGTCTTACCTTGAAGACAGGAAGTACTTTGTAGAGATTGGAAACTGTGTCTCAGATTATATGGCCCTGACCTGTGGAGTACCACAGGGGTCGATCCTGGGACCTCTTCTGTTCAATCTCTACATGCTGCCGTTAGGTCATACGCAGAAACAAAGTGTCCTATCACAACTATGCAGACGACACTCAGATCTATGTCTCACTGACTGCAGGAGAACATGGACCAGTGGACTCACTCCTTCACTCTATCCAACAGATCAGTGAGTGGATGCAAAACAACTTCCTTCAGCTAAACGCAGACAAAACTGAAATTATTGTCTTTGGTCCCCAGAAACAAAGAGAGAGCGTCATCTGTCACCTACAGTCTCTCTCCCTAAAACCTTCAAACAAAGTCAGAAATCTAGGGGTAATACTGGACTCAGACTTACATTTTAATAGCCACATCAAATCAGTAACATCAGCAGCTTTTTACCATCTAAAAAACATTGCCAGGATCAAAAACATAGTGTCTAAAGCAGACCTGGAGATTCTTATCCATGCATTTGTCTCCAGTAGGTTAGACTACTGCAATGGCCTGCTCACAGGTCTGTCCAAACAGGCTGTAAAACAGCTGCAGTACATTCAAAATGCAGCAGCTCGAGTCCTGACTAGAACCAGGAAGTACGACCACATTAGTCCGGTCCTCAGGTCTCTGCACTGGCTTCCTGTGGCTCAGAGAATAGACTTTAAAACAGCTCTGCTTGTGTACAAGTCTCTCCATGGCCTCGCACCAAAATATATTAGTGACATGTCAGTCCCATATGAACCAGCCCGGACTCTGAGGAGCACAGGGACTGGACTCCTGTTAGTGCCCAGAGTCAGAACTAAACATGGGGAGGCTGCTTTTCAGATTCATGCTGCTAAAATCTGGAACAATCTTCCTGAAGATGTGAGACAGGCCTCCTCTCTGACAATGATTAAGACAAGCTGTGCATACAACTGAGGGATTTTATATTTTTATCTTTATTTTTAGTGTTCTGTGATTATTTATGATTTTAATGCTTTCTTGTTTTGTTTTGTTTTGCACTTTGGGTTGCCTTGTGTATGAATTGTGCTATACAAATAAACTTGCCTTGCCTTGAATCCCACTGACTACTGTCGTTGTGTCCTTGGCAAGACACTTAACCTCTGGAAACACCAGCCACAGTGGGGCGGCTGCGGCTGTAAAGTGCCAAACTGCCGTTGTGTCCTTAGGCAAGACACTTCACCCCCATTGCCTAGAATGAGTCTGGCGTGTGTGTGAATGGTTGGTGGTGGTCAGAGGGGCCGATGGCACATACTGGTTGCCTCGCTTCTGTCAGAGTGCCCCAGGGCAGCTGTGGCTACATTAGTAGTTTATCACCACTGTGTATGGAGTGAATGAATAATGACACATGTGAAGCGTCTTTGAGTGTCCAAAAAAAGCGCTATATAAAGCCGATGCATCATTATTATTATTAACCCTGAGGACCAAGCCTTCAGAACCCTGAGGACCGAGCCTTCTGAACCCTGAGGCTCGAGCCTTCAGAACCCTGAGGACCGAGCCTTCAGAACCCTGAGGACCGAGCCTTCAGAACCCTGAGGACCGAGCCTTCAGAACCCTGAGGACCGAGCCTTCAGAACCCTGAGGACCGAGCCTTCAGAACCCTGAGGACCGAGCCTTCAGAACCCTGAGGACCGAGCCTTCAAAACCCTGAGGACCGAGCCTTCAGAACCCTGAGGACAGAGCCTTCAGAACCCTGAGGACCGAGCCTTCAGAACCCTGAGGACCGGGCCTTCAGAACCCCGAGGAAGCTCTTTTCACTTCACTGATACTTCAGTTTCTTTGTTGTGGTCTTTCAGTCATAAATCAATCATATAATAGTAATATATAATAAATATAAACGTTTTTTTGTGGTGATCTAATGTGCAAAATCTGTATTGACACTTTCAAAAGGAACTGTAAGTTTTTCATTCTTTAACATTTAACTTACCGTAAGTAGTTTTTATGTTTTGTTTTCCTTCACTACAGTTGGATTACAACATGCGTCTTTGTCTGTTTCAGGTGACCAAGAAGGTGAAGTCCATCCAGATGTTCCGTAAGCCTGTCTCGGCTGCGATGCAGGGCGACCGCGTGGGCGTGTGCGTGACCCAGTTTGACCCCAAACTCCTGGAGCGCGGCGTGGTGTGCACTCCCGGCTCCCTGCGCACGCTCTACGCCGCCGCCATCTCTGCGCGCAAGATTGGCTACTTCAAAGGCGCGCTGTCGACCCGCGCCAAGTTCCACATCACCGTGGGACATGAGACCGTGATGGCCAAAGTGTCATTCTTCGGGCTGCCACCGGGAGCAGCAGACGTACATTCGCCTGCGCCAAATCCACTAGAAACCGTTTTTGATTTTGACAGAGAGTATTTCTACCAAGATGAGTATATGACTGGTCAAGGGGAAGGGCAAGGTGCGGATCCGGAGCAGTGGGCGCTTTTGGAGTTCGAGAGGCCGGTCACGTGTCCGCTGTTCTGCCTGGTGATTGGTTCGAAGCTGGACACGGACATTCATGCCAACGCGTGCCGCTTGGCCTTCCAGGGACGACTGCTGCAAGGTTTTGAAGAGAAGAACTACGCAGAGACGGAGCTTCCCAAACTCAGGATCTACAAGAGCAAGCAGAGGGAGGGTCAAGTAGAGCGGGTAAGTCACACACAGCGGCTGCATCCAAATTCATTACAAAATATTTTCCTTTTCTTCCTTTTCCTTTCCTCTGCTTTTAAAGAACACATATTTACCCATGTGTCTCAGTTGGGGCTAAACCAGAATTAAACCCAAATCTACAACCAAGACAAGATTGCTGACATCACCATAGTGTCAGCCGTAATGAGGAAAAGGCTGATTTGAACATTAGCTAGCTGGAGATTTTGAGAACTTCGTCCATGAGCACTTCTCTATGGGCTTCCTTGAGCTAGCGGGTTAGAAATGCCCATATTCAGTCTATGGCAAAATACCCGGATTTCGACCAAAAACTCCCCTTTTTTTACTCTCTGGCGCGACAAAACGAATGCTTTTACCCAATTTGCACCTTATCTTTTTGTTCTGTGTAGTAATGTAAGGCAAGTCAAGTTTATTTGTATAGCACAATTCATACACTAGGCAAACCAAAATGCTGAACAAAACCCAAAGCATTAAAATCATAAATAATCACAGTACATTAAGAAGATACAATCCCTCAGTTGTATGCACATCTAAACAGAACTGTTTTAACCTGAATTTGAACATCATCAGAGAAGAAGCCTGTCTCACATTTTCAGGAAGACTGTTTTAGATTTCAGCTGTGTGAATTTGAAATGCAGCCTTGCCATGTTTAGATCTGACTCTGTCACTAACTAACATGTCCCTTATGTTCTTTGGTGTGAGGACATGGAGAGACTTGTACACAAGCAGAGCTGATTTAAAATCTATTCTACAGTAGAATCTAATGTAGACAGCAGTAAACCCAAACCGCTCGAC